>JACEVL010000356.1:0-523984 GCA_020284085.1 Aporrectodea caliginosa
TTTTATGCGTCAACGCGCTGGCCATTTCAATTATGATTGAAAACAGTTATTTGCTTCCGATAATCACCAGTTTAACTAATATTTGGTTACAGAACTAGGCTATAGTTTAGCTCACAATAAATGTTATGTAGTTGATATTTTGACTTGCAAGTAAACAATATGTATTGGGGTATGTCATACCCCACCTCACCTCAAACGTTCCAATGCTTCACCTCACTCCCAAAGGGTCAACAAAACACTTTTTCCAATCATAATTTAAATGGCCAGCGCGGTGGCGCTCAAAATCAAAGCGGCCTTCTGCAATGGCATCTGCGTGGCGATTGAAACCTGTAACGTTTGCGAACACGTGACATTAGACCCGTACGTAATAATGGATCAATTTTGCATCGAAGCAAACAATAGGCCTATAACAGTACTTATATCTGCAGTATATTCTATTATCGCCCATTTTTTGTGCACAGAGCCGTTACTTTTTTAATTCATTAAAGTCAACACGACATTGTATGCGAAAAATTATAATTTCACTTTAATATGCAACCAAATAAAAAAAATGTGCGTTAAATGCCAAGCTTATCTACCTGACCCAGAATGACTCTTTAAACCTTAACACGTTTCACTGTAACTATCGATGAATGAATCTTGTAACTAGCTGCGTTATGACAGCTAGAGTTGATTAATAAACGAAAATACAATACAATAAGTACCTCAAATGGTCCTAAAGTGTCCGTAATTCACCTTCACTAAGGTAGACACAAATAATCCAAGCTGGTTCCACTTTTTCCGTAGAGGAAAGCGTAGAATAGCTATGGGGTGTGTCATACCCCACCTCCAAAGGGTTAACGACTTATTCTTTCTATACCTGCAGCGGTGTCACGACAACTCGTCGAACGACATTTCGTCTACGACACTTCGTCGAGCGACAATTCGTCCATCGACATTTCGTCTACTAAGTTATTTGATATTGTCACTTTAAAATGGAAGCTGGATTGATGAAAAAACTGTTTTCCGAAATGGAAGTGGGGTTATCCCGTAGTTTAGTTTGGTAAATTATTTGAATGTCTTCAATGCCGTACTAGAGGTTGGTAAGTAAGCAGTCTACCTATGTCCATTATGACTATCATCAATCCCGCTTTCATTTCATTGTGAAATTTTTTTGATCTATCCAGCTTCCATTTCGTGAAAAAAATTATCCAACTTCTATTTAACCCCAAAATATTTTTCATCAATAGAACTTTTATTTAAGCAAATAATTATTCTCATGGGTCCTGCTTCTACTTAAGGAAACAATTATTTTCATTATTCCCGCTTCTGTTGCATCAAAAACTTAGTTTAATCAATCCATCTTCTATTTACGGTAAAAATTATTTCCATCAATCCAACTTCTATTTAAAGACATATATGGTTTCATCAATCCCACTTCCAGTTAGTGAAACAATTTTTTTCCTTAATCCAGCTTCCATTTTAATTTTACGATATAAAATAATTTACCAACCTAAACTACGGGTTTACCGGAAGTGGGATTGATGAAAACATTCCTGTGTTAAAATAGAAGCTGAATTGATCGAAATAATTTTCACGTAAAAATAAGCTGCAAATCAAACTGGATGCATGGATGAAAATAGGTTTCCATTCAACAGAAGCTGGATTGATGAAAATAATCTTGTCAGTAATTAGAAGCTGGATTCCTGAGAATATATAGCACGTTTTAGCGAAACTATAAGAAAGCGGCCTCTTTTGATTAGCCGTAATGGATACAGATACACTAGTAGACGAAATGTCGTTAGACGAATTGTCGTAGACGAAGTGTCGTTATACGAAATGTCGTTCGACGAGTTGTCGCGGAACCACCTGCAGCGCTGAAAGCGGTCGACGCTGTCTGAACACGTGGCGTCCTTCTGTTTGCCTGTGGATATAAGTGCGCATGATTCAGAGAGGCAAATGTTTCCGGTGTGTACAGAGCTGTAGATGAGACGGTTGGCTGGTTTAATAAATGAATTAATTAAATTCCGTCTCTTCGTTTTCATTCCGTTTTCATAACATGCAACGGCAAACACGTCCAACTAATCAACACAGGTCCCTGGCAATTTTCTGACTTACCGACATGACGCTCTATGCGAAGTGCATGTCTGTGATTCCTTTAAAGTAGAGATTGGACACACAATTATTAAGTTTATTATTTCTTGTCATATGTTTTTAGACAATATTAAACACAATGAGCTTTAAAGAGATATGTGTTTGTCAGAATCTGTTGATGTATAGTTAGTTTATTTTCGACTTAAAGTGTAAACATTAACCCGTTAGCTGCCGTATTGACGAGCGGTGCTCGTCATGCATTATCTGTATGCTGTGTGCCCTTATGACGAGCGGCGCTCGTCATGCATACAGTCGCCTCTATGCTTAGTGTCGCACTGTAGGCACTCCATATTATTCAAAGCCTAGGCACATGAAAGTCAGTAGAGTATATTCTGCAATGTTTGGACTACCATTGGACTACTTTTGTGCTCCATTTGTGAAGCTGATGTCAGTGCTAGAAGTGCTAAATGTGTTGCGCGTTTTTAGGTGTTTTATCACAGATTGTTTGCAGTTACTACTGGCATTTTATTATGATAACGTTCCACATATTTCGATAACTGTCGACATTTTTACATGGTTGCAAAGAGGTTTACTAAAGAACAAGTGCTTGGTACGTTAGAAGACCGCAATTTTAGTGTCGTGTTTGTTCCAAGAAAGCAGTGGCTCGGGAAGTGTTTGAAAGTTGTGTAGCCTATCCAGCCTCATCCAAGTACCTACCCAAGGCTGATAAAGTTATACATTATATCCGATATCAGAGTATATCACTGTATTATTTTTATATCGATGATTGTTTTGAAGCATATCATACCAAAATAAAATACTGGAAATATCATGTGGCTGAAATATAACCCAGTCTGCAGCAGTTGCTCTGAACATTCAGTTACAAGTAGCCATACATTTCTAGCATACTAGGTACTCAGTATCTATTGAAAATAAATTAGCAATAGCAATATTCACATAAACATGATATTTTTAGTCTTATTATTACAGATTATAGTAATTGAAACAGTGAATGTAGCACAGAAACTACAACTGCAACAATAAAAAAATTACATCTTCGTGTTGGCTGTTGGCACACGAGGCTTTGTCTGACCTATGACCGCTCGGCAGCTAAAGGGTTAACTCCTAAATATCGGCCTCCGACGATCAGTTGTTTCTTTTCTTCGTCGTAACACAATCTACTTGGGCCTCGCATCTTCGTTTCTTCTGTTCCTGCTTTTGTTCGACAAAGAATTCGATTCCATTTCAGATCAGAATCCAAGAGAATCACTCTATGATTGTCATAGTCAGCCACAAACACTTGATCGTCTGAATCAAGTGAGAGATAAGAAGGATTATTCATTTGTTGTGTTTCATTTGAGGGAATAAAACGACGGATGACCATCTGTCCATCTCTGGTCAATTCACTTACGCCCCACTTCATTACCCTCTTTCTCCCACTCTCTCCCTTCTCCTCTTCTATCCACTTGTGAAGGATGATGAAATTCCCGAAGGATGTTTCAACTGCATGATCTACTGACTCGATGTATCTTGGTAACTGAATGGATCGAATAGTTTTCGCGTCTGATCCGTAGATCATCAACATGGACGATGAATAACTGACCATCAACAACCGACCATCATTGGACACTGACGTAGTATATGGAATATAATCAGTAGTCAGCCACTTGATAATTTTGTGTTGGGCATCTGTTTCTCTTGTAATCTTCCAGACGCATTTCACACCATAGTCAGAGACGTAGAGACAATTTCCTTTGTCACTGGATCCAATGTCCCTGGGATCTTTAATTTCTTTTACTTCGATTATCTTCTGAATGCGAAATGGATTTCGATCTTCAAAGACACGAATTACATAACTAGTAGAAGAAAATAGTGCTAAACAGAGGATGTAGATTTCATTTCGAAGTTTAGTCACTCCACGCACATATTCATTTTCTCCTATCTCGATTCTCTGAATAAAGTTGATGGAAATCGGACACACGACTAAGATCAATAAAATAACCACTATTACGCAATTAATTGACTGTTAATAATATATTTCGTTTATTAAGATACTAAGTTGACATACGCAACTTGTTTACATGGGATAATGAAAGTCATGAAATAAAAAACTATAAGTTTATGCCTATAGTCAGATTGAGAGTTAAATCTTACGCTTTTATTTATATTTATATTATAATTGATTGCTAATAATTTGTTTGTTTTCAATTAGCAAATTCTTTGTTTATGTATTAAGTATTAGGCCTACTAATACTTTAATTTTAATTATTTTATTAGAAATAAAGTGCATCTGGCAAATGTTTGGTCATTCTATGCCTCTCACTCAGAACTAAACTAAAACTAACAAAATTATTTATTAATAACTAATTATTATTCACTCATTCTGTTTCTAGTGCAATAGGAATAAGAATTAGAATTGAGTGTTGTTGGCTACGTAGATCATCGAATCTATTACTGTATATTTCTTTATATTTTTTTACTATTTATTAATTTAACTGTCACTGTTCACTGTCTCTTTCTTTGTCTATTGAGTTCGTCTTCTGCTGGATTTACTGCTTCCATCTCTTGTTTCCGACGTAGACTACAGAAGCACAATTTATGTAGCTGGACGATAATGTGCGCCTTCTAAAACCTCTCTTTGTAGATGAGGTTTATCTCTATAATATAACATACATTTGTCGAAATTCTTTCTGGGTCTCTATTTTCATTCACTTTAACTCTATTCGCATAATTTAACGGCCTTTTCTTGTTCGCTTCAACATCTGGCTGATTTTGTTAAGCAGTGCTGTCTTAGTCATTTCATTAATCGAAATCCTATGCATTGTATTGTATTTATTAATTTATATAGCGCCGCTCACAACAGTGGCCATTCAGTATTAGCTCCCGGTGCGAGACCCCTATAGAGAAGAAGAAAGTTTTAAGGAGGGAGAAGGATAATAATAATAATACAGATTTAATGCCGTAGCCTTCAGGGATACTTTCGCACAATGCACCGGGGACGAGGAACACTAACTCCAGATTGATAGCTCACCTTAGGATAGTTTCTAAGTCCCTGAGGGATCATGTATACCTCGGGGCATAAAAAAATAAAATAATAATAATAATAATAATAATAATTACTCCAAAACATAATAATAATAGTGACAGTTTCTATATGGCGATCATAATACAGCGCCAGAAAAATAAATAATAATAATAATAATCATTTAAAAAAAAATAATAATAATAGTGACAATTTATATGGCGCCGTAACACAGCCATGCCGTTACAAGTCAACTAACAGCAGGGTAGGCTTTAGAAAACAAATAAGTCTTCAGTCCGAATTTGAAGGAGTCAATTGTGTTAGCCGCTCGCAGGGCAGGAGGAAGACCGTTCCAGCATCTGGGACCGGCCGCCGAGAAAGCGCGATTGCCAAAGCGGGTCCTCATCCGTCTTACGCGAAGATCGCTTTTCTCGAGCGATCGGAGTCGCAACCCGGAGGCCGAATAATGTTTCCCGATGCAGTAATCGCGCAAATACTCTAGCGCGGCTTCATGAAGTGACTTGTAAACCAGCAAACAGATTTTGAACTCAATACGTAGAGAGACTGGCAGCCAGTGCAGAACATCACGGAGGAGCGGCGTGACATGATGCAGGAAGGATGCAGGAAGAAACCCAGAAAGAATGGCAACACGTAGAGAGGAGGGAAGGGCATTCCATAGGGAGGGTCCAATAATGGCAAACGATCTAGTTTGGGCTATAGTGATCCTAACTTGTGGAACAAAGAGAGAATGCCTGTCGAAGGAGAGGAGAGGAGAGGAGGGGAGCGAATGTGCACAATTTGGACTTATAAGGCCAGCTGATGATTACATGTTTAAGTTTTCTTTATGATGATTGTGTTCATAAGAACTTGCCAATGGTTTTCTTGAACTGATTCTCATCGATGTTAATCACTTTTAAAATAGATGGTTGAATATTTTCAAAGAATACGTCTCTCAGCTGATTCGATTCGTACAGCTCCTGAATATGTCCAAGTGCAGCTTGTGAATGACACCAGATCCAAACGACCACAGTCTGTCTATCCAGATGAGAGTTGAGGATTTCTATGCCTTCCTCCCTCAGTTGACTGTTGAGTTTATCAGCTTCATCTGATCTTGGTTTGGTTCTGTCTCGAAGATCTTCTAGTTTTTGGTGAAGTAGCTCTGTTTCCATTGACATTGTACACTTTGCACCACGTCTTTGCACTTTGATTTTTACTACCGCTAAAAGATACAAAACATATTTCGAATGTAAAACTCAGACGTAGTTTTAGATAACTGCAGTTTATTTTTTCTTGAAATATTCTTTAGGCCGAATGAACATTTTCAGAAACAATAATAAAATGCTTTTAAAATAAAATAAAATAAATGTCATCACTGTGCAGGTGTTTATAATGCGCCAATTTCTGAATTCACGTAAAAATTTAAATTGATAAATTGCGAAATGGCCGATTATATGAAAACTTCGCCTGCCGATTATGAATAGAGGCTATCGGAGTTCGCTGGCGACTACTCTGACGTGGAAAGTCATTATAAAGTCATTATAAAGCGGTCTTTCTCTGAGATGCCGCTATTGTGTCCACCGAGACAGCACTAGGCCTACCATACAAACTACGACATGGGCCTTATCACATAAATGTTTAATTGTGCCACTTATCGATCTGATTGTATTATTCTAATTTTAAATTTCACTCTACACGTGAATACAAAGTTTACGACTATCGTTGGAAGTTCGAAGGTGATCTACCATGGGCCACGTTAAAGATTAGAGAGCAGCAAAGCCAGAGACATTGAACCCGGATATATCAATTTCGCCAGTCGTTGTTAAAGATTAGAGAGCAGCAAAGCCAGAGACATTGAAGTAAATAACTGTGTGTGCAAAATGCACACAACCTCAATAGTTTGCTTAGATGTTTTGGACAAACAGCTGACAGTTTGGGGATGGTGACAATTTTCACCTGGCAGCATAAAATGTGAGTGGAAAACCCAATTTAGCAAAGGAACTTGATGCTATACCACGAAACAAATTGGTGCAGTACGAGCAGTTGCAAGTTTAGCATATCTTGTTAATGCTGAAATTATCTACAGGCTACATCTAAACACAATTTTTTAGTAGAACATATTATTTTTGCTTCAACCTTCCCTAAGGTTTGGAAATTACTAAGTCTTTCTTCATAGTGGTCGTAACAAAGTTTCAGAATGGTTCTATAGCGTTCAACTGAAATTTAAGTACGTTATTATGACAACTTGTACTGATGTTGCGATTATAGCCTATCATACAATGGCTGCAGTATATGACACGCTAGGGCAATATTCGTCATTATGAAGCTAATTATGTTGAGTTACGTAAAGTTTGTTCTTTAAACCTCCTCCGTTTTCTATGATCCTTGCCACTGTCTTCTGATTGGTTTGTCGAAGACATTTGACGAAATTTGAAAACTTTGTTTCGTCGAAAGGTTCGAGGTCGAACAAAAGTTCTGCGTTCTTATATCGGTTGGAACGTTGTCGGTGAATGAAGTGACTTTGTTCTTCCGTTATGCAGTTGAGAGACAACAGTGAATCAATTAACTCGTCATTTGGTTGAATATTTTCTAAGAGATAATTTCTGTTGTTTCTAATTATTGCATATATTTTCTTGGTTTTTCCATAGAATTCTAAAAAGGCACAAACTATCACTACTTTTGAATGGCAACACAGTTTTATTACATAACAGCATATCATCTTCAGCTAAACATATTTGTTCGAAGTAAATAGAAACCTCTACTGACTTTGGATTAGAAAGAAGTGGTGAAGTTGATTCAACTCAAAAAACAACATTCAAGCCATAAGATGCGGATTTAGTGTAGGCCTATACATTTATATTGGGCCTGATGGAACTATATTTTGATATTTCATTACAGAATCCACTGGGCTTTCTAATTAGTGGTTATTGGAAAGTGAAACGGATAGGCAAACTGTTGCTGGGTATAAGTGTTAGAATAGCGACAGTATGTACAAACAGAGAGACTAATACAGTCCATCTGACTGCACTGTAGCGTAAATCTTAGACAACCTACTGATGTAGTCAGGTGATCCTACATGTGCTTCCGCCATTACCTATCTACGTGAGCTCTGTTGTTCTGTATCTGATGTGCTGGCTCGCAGAGCCCTTCGCTCTGCTTCTAGCGGGAGCTGTTGGTCCCTCGTGCTAGAACCTCAACATGTCAGCGTCGCGCTTTCTCAGTTGTAGGTCCTTCTATCTGGAATAGTCTCCCGTTGGAGATACGCCTGTTACCTCGGGATAATTCATCTATGTTCTACAGGCTCCTTACGACTTACTTGTATCACCGTGGTTGGACTGGGAGCGCCTCTGAATAGGCTTCCTGAAGGGGCGCTATATAAATTCCTTAAATGAATGAATGAATTACGTTACAAGATTTTATTATCTGTTGATTAAACTTTGCTATCAATAAGTACGTTTGAATTCTGGAATATTAGCAACCACTGGAACAAGAAACCTGCATGATCAGCCTACAACGAGGAATTTGGAGTTCTAACTTCGTGCTGGACACAACACTCCGCCTATTTAAGTCCTGTATACTACTTGTCCTCCTGTATGGAACAGAGACGTGAACGCATACCAAAAAAGCTCGATGCCTTCTAGAATATACTACGCATTCCTATACAGCACATGTCACCAGTGCGGAAATATACCGCCAAAGGATGCACATTCCAGTGTCGGAGATGATTCAAGAAAGAAGGATCGGCTGTTTGGATACACATGGCGCGCTGTGAAGTTGATCAAGACCATTCCAAGACTTTGCGATCAAAGATTTTCGACCTTCCGAAATGTTGGAAGTGAACTGTAGGACTCCCTCGCTACACATGGACAAGGTATAACACTTAAATCACCTTACTATATCCCCACGTTTGCCTCGCATGAGGATGCAAAGTCCTAAGCTGTAGCCCTAATGTAAATTAGTAACTGTTTTGCTGCGTACGAAATGGCAGAGTAGAACATTGCATCACATCAAATGTGAAAGATTATCATCGTAGACTATGAGTTCATCGCCCGTAGACGACACCAATGCCGTTCTCACTATGTTCTTCCACTGCTGCCATCGCAGCGTGTGTCAGTTCTTGTAGCGATGCTACACACCATTCAGTCATGATTGTGTTCCACTAACTCTTTGTTCATTCTGCATATGTGTAGATGATATGCTCCACCGTTGTTGCCATGGTGATGTCATGAAGTGCTGCTGGTTGGAGTCCGTGCGAGCGGAGCACTCTCAAGGCATACAATGAAGAGAACTTGTGGCTAGAATCTTGTCTATATGGGTTGCCATCCCTAGGTTCGACTGTAGTGTGACACCCAATCTCATATGTATATAGTCACGGAGTGGACAAATATATTAGTTATGCTATTGTTTTCTTCCAAAACTTACTACATTTACATAATAGTGCAAAACCAAATATAATTTGTGAAATAGAAATATTAAAGATTTGTTCCATAGAAAAAAAATGTAATTTGGCAAAAAACAGTTTTTGCTTGTCGAATTTGTGAATTTAACATGTTACCGGAAAATGACTCAAATACGTTTGGCAGTAATACATGGAAGAAATCCCACCTTTCAGGTAACGCCAGATTGCATTCTTGAACCGTTGCCTGGTAATTCTTCGATTGAAGCAAACGTCGACTGATATGAGAAACCTTATAACTTCTTCGTCTCTCTGTTTTGTTGGTAAATTCAATATCCAAATCAGATAGGATTTTTGTAAGATAATGTCCAACATCTCCAGTGGAAGCTCGTACAGCTCAAATGTAAACAGATGCAAATTAACAATTGAAAACTATATTAGATATGACGAATAGCTTACCTAGGATGCTAAGTAAGTAAGTAAGTATATTCTTTAATCAAACCAATTACATATCCGCACTCTGGTGTACATACATCGTAATAACAAACAACAGTTAGGGTAGAGTGGGACAAAACGCCCCCGCGGGGCAAAACGCCCCCTCCCGGCCCTGTCCCCCTGTGCCATGTAATTAAATTTTTGAATGTTCTGGGGTTTCTTAGTTGTACCCTAATGAGATAATCGTAAGTTATTTATCTTTAGATGGTTTGCTTATTTTTATTTTAGAAAATTTAAATTTTTTCGTGTTTCCTTATAAGAGTGAGCCGCCAATTCTGTATCATTAATGGTGCCAAAATGCTAGACATAGCCAATAATACCAATATAGGTCTAAAGTATACCCTATATCGAATTACTGTGCACAATAAATGGGGCTTTAACATATCAATTTTTTATTATATGGGCAATCTCACAAGGTAGCACCAAGCGGGGCAAAACGCGCCCCTATGGAGAATGCTGACATGGGGCAAAACGCCCCTCTCACCTCAGAGTCGCCTGGAGCAAAGCGTATTTTTTTATTTAATTATTTTTTATGACATCTTTAAAAAAAAAATTCTAGAGATCTTTACTTCTTATAGTTATTGTTGCATCAATGCAGTGATTGCAGTTGATTATGTGCATCGACTTATCAGGTAATGGGGGGGGACAGATCACGAGGGGCGTTTTGCCCCACCTGGGGCAAAACGCCCCTTTGAAGCATCCTGTATTTTATTTATTTTTTAATGTAATCTTTTGGGGAATTTGATCGGACATAATTTTATTCTTTACTTGGGACATTCAGTACAAGATTTTGCAATAATTGCATGCTTAAAATGCTGTAACTCACGTTGTAATTTAGCAAAACCGTTAAAGGGGGCGTTTTGCCCCACTCTACCCTAATGTCAATAGGAGTACAACATTCTAACAATAAAACTCTTTCGCTGTAAATTATCTGCAAGAGGTATACAATGGTCGTGCGATCGCGGTCGCAGGGTATATTGTTGGGGCTTTTTTGGTGGAAGTAAACTATGCAGTACATGGCCCTGGTTCATCAGGACCGCAGAGAAAAGACGGGTGTCAGCTTCAAGACAAAGTCGCTCAAATTTTGGGTAGTCTTCCGGAAGGTACCGGAGGCGGATTAGTTTGCTTATTACTGATTGAAGTCGGCATCTATCCTGTTGTCCGCAAACCCCCACCAGGCCGGGGCAGCATAGAGTAAACGGGCCACTGTTGTTGCACGTACTACATCATAAAGCTGCAGACCCTTGAGGCCATGCGCAACAAGAATCCGCAGGGCATACAATGATTGTCTTGCCTTACAGCATATTCGGGTGATATGAGGCTCAAAGCTGCGAACTTCTGTAAATGTAACCCCTAGGATATACAGGCTCGACACCCTAGTCAATCCTGTGGTGACATCCGGAATAGTGTCATTCCATGTACGCCCCCTCGGCCGTCTGATCACCATCTCAAAAGTCTTTTTCTTATTTAGTTTAAGGCTATGAAAATGACAAATAAGTAAATTGGTATTACATGCATTTAAAAGTTCAGAAGACTTTTGAAGCACTGCATTTTTCAAGAGTTATCCCGCAGCCAAATCTTCAAAATATCATTTTAACGTAATGTTGATTCAATTGACAAAGCGATAGGTAATTCCTAGTGGTCCAAAAGATTGCAACTCACGAACTGAGTGATTTATAATCTAAATAATCTCTCGTTTTTTAAACATAATTTATATCTCTTATGGTCTTGAAGGTTATAAGTTCGCCCATATTCATGTTGCATCTCAGAGTTAATCTCATGATCTTCAATCAAGTGTATACTCTACTTATTCTTCATGATTCTTCTACGATACACTAAAGTTTTTCTATGATCATTATCACATCGAACTATATTAGTATCTCACTCCATCCACAATCGACAGTTCTTCTGTTAACTGATCATTGTTTGAGTGATTCGTGCAACCCGAATGCTTCAGTATATAATATAATATCAAATCAAGTCCGCAATAGGCAAACTCCTCTTTTCGTTTCGTTGCCAGGTCAAAATCCGACGAGATCAAGCCGACGAGACAGCATGGTATACGCAGCATTGTACGATCAGGAACAGCAAGCTATAGAAATGCGATTATGGTTTTTGTTTTGTGGAAGCTCTTTCTAAAGAAGACTTGCCCTATTAATATTTGCACGCTTGATCACTGAAAGAAAGGTATAGAAAACTTTCTACGACTATCGACTAACCGTAACTTGATTGTCAAATTCATTTGATCTGTTACAGACCAGTAACTGTTGACCTGCTACTTGATCATGGGGTGATAATAGTGTCAGCAATGTGTGTATCGAATCCCTAGTAGCACAAAACCATCGTCTGGACACCGATGTCACCTCTTTTTTGGCTTTTGACATTATAAAAATGGTTCCAGGACTGTTCATCAAAGGACGATTCATCAATGGACTGTTCATCATGAGAAAACTTATCATTTAATCGTTCGTTATTATGTACTCCCGATAGTGAATTCGATAACACACTGGCATAGAGAGAGAGAGAGAGGCGGACATGCTTTGTAGGCTACTATTAGCGCCGTGTATTGCAGGCTGTCTGTTCTGTTAGTAGTTAAGATTTATGTCGTCTGTCATTTGTGTTCTTGTGAGTTGTTTAATTGTCATAATATGTAAATGAACAGCGCAGTGCGTTTGTCAGGCGCTTTATTAAAGAAAAATATAATGGTTATTATTATTATTATTATAACACTAGACGTTTCTACCCGGCTTTGCCCGGGTTTTCCCCACGCGTAATTTTTAAAGGCTGCAAATAAAGGCTACTTACTTACTTACTCTATATGTTGAAGGGCTTCAAATATTTTAAATGTCCTCATATCTGAACGATATTTAGATGTGAAAATAGTTTTCCCGTGTATTTGAATTTAACCCTATGACGCACACCTGGGGTCCATTGGACCCATCGATGAAACTTCCTTGAATAGCTACGGTGATACAAATAGTAAAAATCTGAAATAATTCAAATTCCTCAGCAATTCATCCCTCTACATTTATGAATTAATTGGAAAAGTTTAGTATTCTTGGTTCAATTATAAAAAAATAAGAAAGACACCTAGGGCATATTTAGCACACCTGGGGTCCAACAGACCCCACTGTCACCCCAGGCTGTAACATTGATATATAACATATTCCAGGCTATCTTACATACAAAGATACACACATACTTACATACAGACACATGCATACATACATACATACATACATACATACATGCATACATTCATACATACATACATGCATACATACAAACAAGCATACACACATACATACATACATCCATTTATACACACATATATATACATTCAAAAATACATTCATACATATATACATGTACATGCATACATTCAAATACACACATACAAATATATACATGCATAAATACATACATACATACATACATGCATTCATCCATAAATGCATACACACATATATATCATATACAAATGCCAATATAAATCCATACATATATGCATGTACATGCAAACATGCATGCACACAGTACTACACGCACATACATACAAGTGAATACATGCATACATGCATACATATTCATACATGCATGCATACTTACATACATACATATATACATACAGATATTCAACCATACATATATGCATGAGCACATACATACAAGTACATTCAAGCATGCTCACATACATATATCCATTCAACTATACATACATGCATGCATACTTACATACATACATACATAGCCTACATGCACTTATACATCCATACATATATGCATGTATATATATGCATCCATGCACACACATACATACAAATACATGCATGAATACATGCATGCATACGTACATCCATACATAGATCCATCCCTGCAGACAAAAGTACATACGTACATACATACCTACATACAGACATACATACATACATACATACATGCATGCATATATACATACATATATACATACATACATACATACGTACATACATACATACATACATAAATACATACATACATACATACATATATGCATACATAGATACCTGGATATATTCATTCATTCATTCATACATACATACATACATACATACAGACATACATACATACATACATACATACATTGATGCATATATACATAGATACATATATACATACATACATACATGCATACATACATGCATATATACACAGATACATACATATGTACATTCTATTATACCCGTGTTATCGGCGGGGTCTATTGGACCCCAGGTGTGCTAAATGTGTTGGCCAGGAAGGTGTGCGTCATAGGGTTAATTACCTGTGACTCAGCTGCTGCTTCGTTTAGCAAAATAATAATGAGTTGAAATAGTACCGCACGGGTTATCTCTACCTTATATAGCCCTATTATTTGTTTCCCGGGCTAAATAATATAATAGTAGACGAAGCTCGATCGTGTTCCATTACAGCGCTCGTAATTTATCGGAGCGAAGCCCTTGTTTTATTTCGATTGCGCCTGATTTGCATATTTATCCTCGCGTGACGTAAGAGAACATTTCTATTACGTCACGCCGCTCAAGCGAGGTTAAAATATGCATATTAATGGCCTCCGTTATTGGTATAACGGAACCTCATAATTTCGAGTTTAAAATGTCCATATATCAGCGTTTAAATTAAATTGCGAGCTGAAAATAGTCGAGTTTGCCTACACATACCCGTTATAATGTTTGGTAAAAATTTAAAATCGCTAAAGCGTTCAGTTTCGGAGCCTTTAGACTACAGACAAACAAACATACGGAAGGACAACGTAAACAGACTTAGAATTATATATAAGATATCGCTTCACCGTTTCATATATATATTAGTGTGGTCGAAAAAACTTTTTTCTCGAAAAGTCAAGATTAGTACCCAGCATTGCAGTCCATCTATTAAAAAACTAACATATTTATGGGTTGCGCAAGCCACCCAAAGTTATGTTATGTATACTTGAATTCAGCACTGCGCCTTGATGGCAAACAAACATCAGTCCAATGGCATGACAATGTATTCGCCGTTTCAACGTTTAAAGTCTGTGATTAAATTTATCATAGGTCAAATGCTAGTTTTAAAGGGAAAACGTCATAAATATTTTGATTTGTCTTCATTGAGTGGTCGTTTCAGCACTGACAGCGGCACCATCCAAACTTGCCAGCAACGTGTTCTTGTTTCGTGTCAAGAAATAGATTTCGATGCGCATCAACAACTTGAAGCCAATACTGTTTCTGATCTCCGTCAATTATCAGGATTGAGTTGTACTCATGGATTAGCTTTACACTCCACTCTGCGGTGTCGTTGACTACTTTGAGTGCCATGACGACTGCCTGTGATTCAAGATAATCTTCATTTTCATTCCAGCTTTCCGGTGGAATGCTGTAGTGGTGACCTGTCGAATTTCTTAGCTTCTGTATTCAGTCAATTGCAGAAGCCGAGACAGGACAGGAAGTTTGATACCATGCTTGGACGTACACATCACAGAAAAATAGAAGGAAAATGAAAGTACCCCTGTCATCCACTGGCTTCAGTTTGAAAGAGATCGAAACATTTTACTGATCGAAACATCCACATCTCTAATGAATAAAACTCCAGGCGCTACAAAGTGAATTCCTTGAGTTAGTGCTCCACCAAAAAAGATGATTACTAATTCAAGAGGCTAGTTATAACCATCTCGTTGATGATTGGCCGCCAGCTTTGTTTCAGTAGTCGAGCAGCAGTGATAAGGACACACCTGAGGAAGGCAGTTACACATGTTGTGGTAGTCTATAAAAGAGAATGAAAAACAACAATCATCATCTGCACAGCTCAGCAAGAGAGCCTCTGTGACTAAGCAGGAAGCTGCAGCTATGGATCAAACAAAAGTCACTAACATATGGCAGCAACACATCCACATCTATTGGCTGCAACTGTTCAATATCAAAGACATGAAGTTCGGGACTCGCATTATGAGTCGCAGTTCTATTCGCCAAGCTTGAAGATTTTATCAAGAAGAGCGTGCTTCTATGATTAAAAATGAATGACCTCCAGATTGTGCAATCATGATACAATGTCAGATTCAATGTACGAAACAAAAAATCTTTTAATGTAACTTAAGTATTCGACACCATTGTTCATTGAGATGGTAAGCTGTTGCCCGACATCACTGGCTGCGAGAAGGTAGATCGGCTGCCTATGATTGTGTCTGGCATTGGAACAGAGCAACTTCTTCGTGTCCCGAAGACTAACTCAGGCAGTGGAGAAGCTCAGGCAAGCGCCGTGATCATCTACACAGATGACTGGTAGCTGAGAAGGGAGATTAAGGGGATGTGCTTTGACACCACAACGAGCAATACTGGACAGAAAGCTGGGACGTGAACTCTGATAGAAAAGGGACTTGGTCGGAACTTACTTCATCTAGCAGGTCGTCACTACTGTGCTGGTTAAACTTCGATATCATTCTTTATTCTATCACGCTGCTCTTATGTAGGTCTTTGCTTTAATAAATTTCTTTTCCATTTTATGAATCAAGACTCCATCCACTCCTGCCAAATAACCCCTTTGACCTTCTCCCTGAACTACTTGGAAAGCCCAGTCTTCTGGAATCTTGATGAGACTTTGAGCGCCCATCGAAGAGCAAAATGACTCAAGGTGCGTGAAACTTCTAATCACTTGCGCAACTCCTAAATATTCTCAAATGTGGATGAAATTGCACCTGAATTATTTTTTACATAGTGGACGCCATTGGCACCCTCCAATAATAAAAAACTGAAACTTTGTTTTTTGGCACGTAGTCGTGGACCACTCTAATGTATGTATATATGTGACCCGCCATCCCAAAACTAGGCGCTTGTCGGCAACGTTAATTGACGAGAAACAAGCCAAAAACCGCTAATTTTGACTCTTTTGCGCAAATTTAGTTTTCATCAAATTCAAGCGTTAAAATATCTTAAAAATATTATTAGTATCCAGAAAAGCCTTACAATTAATTGTTTCTCTAGAAAAACCGAGAGTTTTAATTAACATTGCGTCTAAAAAGCGCGAATATAAACATCATTTTGACCGTTTTTCAAAGGGCAGCATTTAAATTTGACTTATGCGAAACCATCAAAGTTACATATCGTTAGAAAGGTCAGGGTCTGATCTACATAATGAATTGATCATCATGATTGGTAGAAATTAAATTAACCTACAAAAGATGAATAATTAATGTGCACAAAACCCCCAACTCGCTGCCAAGGGCGTCACGTGACAGTCTATTCCAGCCGTGATTGGCTAGTTGGGTATTTTCGTAGGCAATTAACCGCGCAATCGGAGATTTAAAAATGGTTGTTGTGCTTTTTGGTTCAATCGTAAGCGGTTTAAGTGGCTTTTATTTCAAAGTTTATAATTATCTGTGAAGAACAGAACGCAAAGTTGCCTAATTACTGAACGACGCAAACAGGCAGGGCGCCAAAGACGACTATTTCGCTGATGTTATTGAGAATACGTCATCGATTCTCAGGACTTTTTGGGTCTAAACTTTGATCGCGTTTTTCTCCAAATATAGTTTTGGTCACTGCTAAACTTTAAAAGCGCACAACTTCGGTTAGGAACATCATAAATAAATGAATAATACGTAATTTGAAAGCTCTTACATAGTAGAATCTCATGGGAGAATAAAATAAATTTTGATTTTTGGCCACAAGCGCCTACTTTTGCCGTGATGGGTCACACATATATATATGTATATATATATATATGTATATATGATATTTGAATACCAATGTCCATGATAACAGTCATCAATCCAGCTTCTCTTTATGCAAGTATTATTTTCATCAGGCAACTTCTAGTTTCAAAAGAAAATATCTTCATCATTCCAACTTTTACTTTAATAAAAGAAACTTTTTTCATCATTCCAGCTTCTAGTTAAGCAAAATTATTTTCACCAATCCACCTTCTATTTAAGCAAGAATTCTTTTCATCAATCCAGCTTCTGTTTAAGCAAGAATTCTTTTCATCATTCCAACTTCTATTTAAACAATAATTCTTTTAATCAATCCAGCTTCTATTTAAGCAAAAATTCCTTTAATCAATCCAGCGTTTATTTAAGCAAGAATTATTTTCACCAATCCACTCCTCTTGATGAACAGTCTCTTGATGAAAAGGACTTTCATGAACAGTCCGCATACCATAAAAATGGTTGCTTGAAACGTGACGGCGAGTGACGTCACATCACGTGATCTGTTTATAACTATCGCAGGTGTCTAACATGGATTTTTCGACTTTATTGCCGTCGAAACCCTCATTTTGGACACAGAGATCACCTTTCTAAGACTTATGGCTCTAGAGATAAACGATCACTCGGAAATCACGGCGACAACGTCATGTGACGTGTTTCACAAGAAACAATAATTCCCAAAAAATCATAACTTGCAATATCATCCCATGAGAACAAAACTCAAGAAAAACCATTGATCCAATGCAGTCTCAACTGTGACGACAAAGTCTGACGTCATTTGGCACGGCGTCACGCAAGAGTAATTTTTGAAACCAGAACCGTTTTAGGGAAAAATTATATTAAGGGGAGCGCTGCCAAAGGAATTTTCAGTATATTTGTCAGGTTTCTGGCTGTTTAAAAGTTATACTTTATAAACTGCTCTGGGGTAAACGTCGGCTTAATTTTGGCTATGTGAACCGTCATTGATACCTATTAGTAAAAGGTCAATTCCAAGCTATTGTTAAAATGTTAAGGAGACATTTAAGCTGAAAGTAATTATTTTTACAACTAGTTCGTTATTATAAGGAGTTCAAGTATATTGTCAATTTGTCATAAATTAACAGTTTTTCAATCTAAAGATTTAAACAGACCCGTTATCCTAAGACACAAAGCATTGGTCGATGCTCACATCAAGTGAGATCGCCAGAGAGTTTATGATGTTATTAAAGTTGTTGCTATATTATTTCAAAAATTGAATAGTACAAAATCTTACTGTTGTTCTGGACGGAGCTTTATTCTGTTCACCTGTTGCATTAAAATAAATCCATTAAGTTAAATATTAGGAAGCATAAATATCATACAATATTAAACTGCTTTCATTAGTCACTTTGATCTACATTTCTCCATTCTACTACGAGTCGTGAAAATGACAACGCTCCATAGAAGCGCATGATGAGGATGATGTTGATGATGATGATGATGATGATGATGATGATGACGACGACGACGACGACGACGAAGAAGAAGAAGAAGAGATTGTTACTGCTGCTGATATGCTCATTGGAAGATATCGCCCCGAAGATAATGCTGACTATTAACAGAACCACCTAAGTCGGAATATGCAACAAAAGCCGCTTAAGTATAAGGTCCTGAAGAGCCTAATGGCTATAGGTTTCAATGTTTTGTGTCTTAGTCGGCTGACATCGGTCTACAGCAAAACACATAAACTTCATAAGCTTTGACAGAACCTCACGCATTTGTTCAAAATTAGACTCTCAGTTAAAGATTAATTTCATAGATATCGGCCCTATTTAAATTAGGTCGTCATATAATACGAGGATTCAAAAGTTATCAGAACAGGACCGACCGATGTTTTATCTATGTAATTATACGCAAACCCTTCGTTGCTTTCGAAGTGAGCTTTATGAATTCTTTCTCGTCAATGTTTTCTGTGTAAGTGTTACCACAAAAATTGTTTCGTTCCGCTTACCTTTCCAGTGAGCAGTAGAAAATCGAAATTTACGTTTCTGCTGTTTACTGTTACTTTCGTTATCGATTTGCCTGTGTTTTCCTGCGCGTGCGCCCATTGAGCTCTGCTACAGAAATTAATCATATGTGAAGGTCTTTTATAGACCCCTATTAGATAGGCCTACTAATTCTTTCATTAAACGAGCTTTTCAATTACTAATGTTAACCACATAAGATGTTTCTGCCAATGAGAAATGGCCACAGATATTACAGAAACATATGCCAGTAGCGATCCATAAACAGTACACGGTCTTCATCTGTGTTTATCTCGTCAACCAGAGTGTAAGTTTGTTGACATCTATTTTTATCCAACACTTTCTGGCTCTTCGCTACAACACATCTGCTTTGTATATCACTACGCCTGCACGTTTGAAATAAGAAATTTCATTCGCGCAAAATCACAAGCAGTTCTGGACAGACTGTGGCAAATATCATACCGACCAAAAATCGTGCGACTACTTATACCGACCAATCACAGGCGACTTCAATCTGGAAACAACATCGCACTTCTGGACAGAATGTTGGAGTGGGTTCTAACAGAGCGATACGCTTTAGCGTTTCTTGTGTAAAGAGTGTGAAGGTTAAAGTCTAAATTGAGGTAGTTGCTGAATACTTTTAGCCGATAAATGAATTAAACTATTTGAAGACACCCAATCTGGTAAATGTTAAGAAGCTTATATTTGAAGTAGTAAGGGCCATTATGTTACCCCCCCCCCTCTCTATGAATGTCCGCGATGACAAGTACTACCATTTTCTGAAGCACAACTAGCTTAGTCAACCTAGATTCGTGCCATATCATGTTGCAGTAGGTTAAGTATGGCTATGCCAGGAAGTAATATAAGTTTAGTCTAATAGATTCAGGCAATAGAAAAGCGGTACGATCGAGTATACAATATTCTTAGCAATTTTAAACGAAATATAATTAATGTGCTGCTGATCTACGTCGATACCTAGAAACCTCGTGGATTCCACTTGGGTAAAGGGGATATCAGAAACAAGCAGACGAGGATTTTAGGTGGGAGGTGGTTTCCTGTGCGACTTAGACAAAATTAAATCGGTCTTATTGAGGATAAGGTGAGTCTCTTTGCAAGAAATTCAGCAATAATTGATAATTCTTTATTAAGTATATCAAGGAGGACTTGACAGGAACTATGTGAGAAGAAAACGTGTTAGCTAAGTCATTAATGTAGAGGAGAAATAATATGGGACCAAGAATGGACCCCTGTGGGACTCCAAACCTAATTATCCCTTCCTCAGAAAGTATCTCATTACACATCACATTTTGAGTGCGATTCTCGAGATAGCTTATGAACCATTTGAGAGGAATGCCTCTAATTCCACAATTTTCAAGTTTTTTAAATAGTATTCAATGGTCGACAGTGTCGAACGCTTTAGTAAGATCAAAAATACCCCACGGAATAATCGTTGTTATCAATGGCGTTGGAGATCATGTCTTGCATATTTGTTAGTGCCATAATTATACGGAGAATGACCAGGTTGTAAACCGTGCTGAGATTGGAAAATGATGTTTAGACTGTTGGCGTTAAAGAGGCGATTATACATAAGCTTCTCGTAGTATTTGGAGAAATACCGGTACGAGAGGGTCTAAATAGGCCGGTAACTTGCCACGCTATCTTTCTTTTCTTTTTATAGAGAGGAACACCTTTGGCAGCTTTCTAGGCTCGAACGATCAGTTAATACGTTTCGCCAGAGGATGGGCAACATGAACTAAAAAGCGGGTGGCGATACACGGGTCGATGTGATCCAATCATCTCCTGTGAGAAAGGCGTATGCCCGTACTAAAGCTTATAACCTTCACGGCCAACGTAGGCAAGAGAGCTAACGAATTCAATAGTAGAGTAGGCGTACATATAGGTCGAAAAGTCAAAATAATAGCGGGTCTGGTGTGATTTCCGCTAACAGCAAGCGATATTATAATTATAGTAAAATAGTTGTAAATGCTGTTCACTATTTGTACAGCGTCCTTAGTTTGAATTCCGTTGATTTTAAGCGATGCGATATTGGTTTCTTTCCCCCGCCCCAAAGTCATAATCGAGCGTATAAGTTGTCAGTAATTTTTTGGACCCTTATTTCGCCAGTTATGAATTTGTTTCTATATTCAAAAAATTTAGTTTTATTCGAAGTAGACGGACTTAAGGAAGAGGAGGCTTTCTTTTTACTGCATTAAAGGAGTTCAGTGGTCATCCAGGGTTGCTTGACTTTGGGCCTACCCCTCTGCTCTTCGTCCTGATGCGAAAATCCAAGTAATAGGCTACTTAGTAAAGCTAAAAAATAATTTAAAAGCCCTATCTGAATTTCCATCAGAACTACGTTTCAATGCTGGATCCCAGTTGATATTATTAAGAGAGATACCAATTCGCTTTCCTGTCATGGTTTACTAGGCGCTCGTCCTTAGTCTGCTCCTGGGCGCATCAAGCGATAGGCAAGTGAGTATCGGAAAATGATCCGACAGGTCGGTGGTAATTATGAACCAGTCAGGCATTGGTGAAGATGTTGTCTATTAGTGAAGTTGTGGAAATTCTAGTAGGTCTCTTGATGGTAGGCATGAGTAGGGTAGAAGTCATGCACTTGTAAAATGAGTTGGTATCCTTGTGTTCTAGGGTGGTCCAAAAGAAATTAAAGTTGGAAATGGAGCCTTGTGGAGCACAAGGCTGCCCGTGTTGCACATGAAAACATGAGCCTCTATGCAAGATTTTGGAAAGAAGATTGGATTATATTTAGAGGTCGCTATGTTTGTAGACTTTTTGCAATAATATTTATAGTATGAACACGCATGCTTAGCTGAACAATATAGAAAAAGGCCTGCAAAGCAAGCTGTATGCCTAACTCAACTAGCATTTTGGGTTTTCATCTGAGAATATTTCTTGTGCAAACGAGACACTGTCTCCGTGAAAAGTCGTAGCTGTTTGCAGCCTTTTCGCGTGATATCGTTCCTGCCTATGCGTATAATATTTTCATGGCGCAATAAGAAATATTGTCTCGACAGACTCAACAGAATTGCATTGCTTACGACTGTCGGCAGAAATTGAGGCTCCTTCTGTCAACCTTGTCTGTCGCTATAGAGATCCCCAGCATCTAGCATGAAAACTTTATCAGCTTGTATTTTTTTAAATTCTTTATGTCAAGTTTTGTGATCGCCGACTTGCCCTTCTCTGAAGCGCGCGGATACTTGGTTTTAGTAGCAGAAGACAAAACGGAAGAGAATAACAGTGCCTTTCACAGCAGTATCTCTGGTCAAATTCCTCACCCAAGCCTCTGGTGAAAAACTGATAAAGTACTTTATCATAAGTCTCTGGTCGACCTTTCTTTACCGCTCAGTTTCTAACCGACTGTCACTTGAACTCGCAGTTTCTCTATGGTGCAGTATGAGGAACTGCGGTCCTTTCGAACTCATCTTCGACGAAGTAATTTCTTAGCTCAACATGCCAACCTTGGATTTATGCAGCGCCGTTGCGAATGCTCTCCCATCTGCGTACGTTACCGTAACTGAATACATTAGGGTCCTGTCAGAAAATAAAACGAATATCTATGTATCGATCTATTTGTAACAATTATAGTCTATAAACTAGTCCATAGTCTGTGTTAGGTGCAGATAAATCTATAGGCAACATGAAACAAGACTTTACCTTATTGTTCACGAGCAACTACTATAATACTCCATGTAGACTGCCTACATTCTTCTACACCTCATCTTCTACACATACAGGTGCATAGACACATAAACATGAGGTTTCCTGACCACTCCAACATATTTACAGTTACTTATCGTAAGGGTTAGAAGAAAGCTATGGGTTGAACCCCCAAACCAACAAACCCCACCAAATGAAACAAGGGGTGTAGCAACTGTAGCATGTATAATTTTCTTAGGCCAGTCGAAAAACAAGTCTATGATATACAATGGCGATCGTCATTCGTTCTTCGATCTTCGTACATGCATTAAAGTTATTACTAATAGCACAGGCATGACACAGACCTACATACCAATGAAACAACGACAGTTTAAATAGTTGACAGAAAATGCAGAATAACATTGATCCATTTTTATCCATCTACTTTAACTTGCGGGAATCTTGCTTGCTTGCTTGCTTGCTTGCTTGCTTGCTTGCTTGCTTGATTGAGCCACAGGCTAAAAAGTCAAATCTTGCGACGACTAGTTCGATCACTTACAATCATTCAATCGTCGTGAAACTTGGCAGATAGACTCGCCCTCGCACACACTTCATTCTATCAAAATTTCAGCTCCCCAAAAGAGGCTAGCTTATAGAATCTGGGCCTCAACTTTTCGAATCGGGGAATCCCCTTTTGCGATACGCAGCGTTGCCATTGGCCAGCGTTGTCATTGGCTGCAACAATAATGGGCGCGCTGCCTCGTTAAGCGTGCTATGTTGTAAAATGAACGCGGACTATTTTCAGAGTACACGTTATAGGATAGTAGATGGATATAGTAAAAAACTTTGTTTTTACGGGCTGTATTTTTGTCCATCTACTTTAACTTGCGGGAATCTTGCTTGCTTGCTTGCTTGCTTGCTTGCTTGATTGAGCCACAGGCTAAAAAGTCAAATCTTGCGACGACTAGTTCGATCACTTACAATCATTCAATCGTCGTGAAACTTGGCAGACAGACTCGCCCTCGCACACACTTCATTCTATCAAAATTTCAGCTCCCCAAAAAAAGGCTAGCTTATAGAATCGGGGACTCAACTTTTCGAATCGGGGAATCCCCTTTTCCGATACGCAGCGTTGCCATTGGCCAGCGTTGCCATTGGTCGCAACAGAAACGGGTGCGCTGCCTCATTAAACGCATGCTATATCGTAAAATGTACGCGGACTATATATTTGTAGAGGTAACTGCTTCATAAGACGCATTATAGGATACTAGATGGATATAGTAAAAAACTTTGTTTTTACGGGCTGTATTTTATTATCCATCTAGTTTAACTTACGGAAATCTTGCTTGCTTGCTTGCTTGCTTGAGCCACAGGCTAAAAAGTCAAATCTTGCGACGACTAATTCGACCACTTACAATCATTCAATCGTCCTGAAACTTGGCAGATAGACTCGCCCTCGCAGACACTTCATTCTATCAAAATTTCAGCTCCCCCAAAAAAGGCTAGCTTATAGAATCGGGGACTCAAATTTTCGAATCGGGGAATCCCCTTTTCCGATACGCAGCGTTGCCATTGGCCAGCGTTGCCATTGGCCGCAACAAAAATGGGCGCGCTGCCTGATTAAACGCACGCTATGGCGTAAAATTAACACGGACTATATATTTGTAGAGGTAACTGCTTCGTAAGACGCATTATAGGATACTAGATGGATATTAGTAAAAAACTTTGTTTTTACGGGCTGTATTTTATTTAAAAGTTACTTAAATAGTTATTTGTGAACAGAGAGTGTATTAAACATTACGATATGAATATGAATATGCATATGACCTAATACAAATTTTCGCATGTACAACACAGAAGCTATATCTAGCCCTTTCTGTAGCAGCTCAGTCAAACGAAAAATGCAATTCAGGTTGCTGGGTCAGCCTCAATGATACAGTTTGTATTTAAAAATTCATCAGTTGCAATTACAAAGCCTCATGTACAAAGTGTGAGTCTTTCTACAGTGTCAATGTAAATTACAATTTTCCAAACCAAGTAGTAGCCTATATTGACCTGCAAGATAACATAAAAAAGTCCAGATATTTTCGTCCTCAATGACAATTATAAATACCTAACTCTAAATCACTATCGCGTCAAGTCAGTGGGTTTGTCCAGATAGCACAGGCGCCGATTTTTGTTTTTTTCTCTGGGTGCCACTGCCTGGGTCCTACCACAGTACCGTGAACATTTAGTATATTCTACATTGCCAAAGGTGACTTTTAGTGCATTTTGGGGAAAGAAATCAAGGCCGGGTTACGTAGTGTTTGAAACCCACTATTGTGATATCATGCAATGTTGGGTATTAAATTTTGTGTTGTACTGCTTCACAAGTTGTGAGATACTGAAACATTATGTAAAAAGTTTGAATTTAAGGTCTGAATTCTTCTGGGCGCCAGGCACCCACTGAACTTTCTCTCTGGGTGCATATATATTTATATATCTGACACTCAGTACAGGTTCAAAATTCTCACAAGGACCATCAACATGTAAATGGCAGGTCTCACTGGGGTAGGTTTTGGCCGTAATTGCAATTGCTTGAAATTACGCATTTTGTAATTTGTTATTTAATTCAATTACAGTTTCCTATGTATTTTGTAATATGAGAATATGTTTTATGTCTCAAAGTAATTTGTAACTTGTAATTTAGTAAAACGTTTCCGAGTAAAGAACGCCGTTGGAATTACATCTTGGAACTTGGTAAGGCCTTAGCCATGTCTCTAGTCACGCAAAGATCATCAGTTTCCCAACACAACTTCCCAAAAATTACTTGGCAAATGTAATTTAATTACAAATTACAAAATACTTTGAGACATAAAATGTAATTCAAAATTACAAATTGATTTGAGACGTAAAATATAATTCCAAATTACAAAACACATAGGAAAATGTAATTGAATTACACATTACAAATTACTTTGAGGCATAAAATGTAATTTCAAATTACAAAAGAAATAAGAAAACGTAATTAAATTTCAAATTAAAAATTAAGAGTTGCATAATTAAAAGTAGGCCTAATTTCAATTTCAATTGCTGCTCATCATTGCTTGCCACGTCTCCCAAACGCTAAAACAGCTAATTTAGTTGCAAAATCTGATGTATTGCTCGCAAAGTGATGCTTAAAATTAGTAAATTGTTGGTGTTTTTAGGACCCAACAGTCTTTCGCCGATATCATGTAGGCGTCAATAGGCCACCTATTCCCGATAGGTTCTCTTTAAACCTGGAAATATATGTGACAAATTCCTAAAATTGTTTGAAAAAATATTAAATGTAAAATTTTATAACAACAATCATACGGGTGGGGTCATAAAAGACCCCGGGTGACTCCACCCGGTATGAATAGGATTAACAACGGAACCGATAATTAGCGATATTTTACAGTATATTAAAATTACGTAGGCTACATTTTGTACTTTTTGGATAAATAAATATCAGATTATGTCTTTGTATCCAAGAACATTATAAATATAATGAGGTTTCAGGTCTCACCTGACTGCACACCTGTATGTTTTTTGTTTGTTTTTGTTCTATACAGATTTCATTATTTAACACATTTCTATAATTGTAACTGGTTGCGGTCTGTAAACCTGTCAGAAAATAGAACGAATATCTATCTATCGATCTATTTGTAACAATAGCCTATAAACTAGTCCATAGTCTGTGTTAGGTGCAGATAAATCTATAGGCAACATTAAACAAGACTTTACCTTATTGTTTACGGCAGTCAAATAGGTCGGTGGTCCTTGCAGTTATTGCAAGTTACTCCCGTTGTTTTGTGCGAATGCTTCCTTAAAACTGGCTTCTCACTTCATCTTCAGTATTTGTTTCAGCTAATATAAGTTCTAAATCTGTAGCTGTTGACAAACGTTAATGTAGAAATATCGGTTTACGTTGTGATGTTGCATAAGCCATTTTCACATAGATGGTGGGTATTATTATTATGATCATTTCACGTTTCCAAAAGACAAAAAAATAAGCAAGCAAATGAGGAGCACTTTTCCAAAACTCACTCAGTCTACCGAGATTTTTGTTGAGAAAAACGGGGAAAACGAATTTTAATAGTTTTCAAGCCTGTGTTCAAGCCTTACTATTATCTGTCTGTTTCTCTTGTTAGTATATGTCAAGTGTACCTACAAGCTACCCAAACAATGCAGAGAAATTCAACTCACAGCAAATGTATTAGTCTTTTATAATGCTTTTTTGTATACATTATTAGGCGAAAAGTCTGTCTTTCCAGTTCTTCGGAATAAGGTTTACCACCTGCAATTTCATGTTTTGAGTGAGTTTTGGCATTGTTTGATGATGTATATTATAGACTTACATAATTTATAAGGAATAAAATGGCATTGATAACTCAAAAACTAAAAAACTGGACGGAGTGAGTTTTGGAAAAGTGCTCCTCAAATGTAGCCCTGCATTCCCACTACATAATGCTATATTTGTTTCTCTTCTAGGATGAAAAATGAATAGGCCTACACTATAGTCGAAAATCGAAGGGAGGGGGTAGTATCCACCCTGTGGTACCTCGGCTATGTCGGGTATAACTTTTGAATGGCGTGAGATACCACCATTATGTTTACCTCAAACTGTGCCCAAATGAATCTGCTGCAGCTACCTAAAATGTAAAATTTATATTCCATATGAAAAAAATGTATGCATAAAAACGTAGGGGGGATGGTAACCACCCACCCCCTTGGTAGCCCGAGGGTTAATAGCTTTTGGACCTACCTCGATGTTTATGCCAGTTGGAAAACCTATCACCACCAGTTAGGTTAATGGGAGATGTTGCTTACTTGCTGTTGATTGTTGTTCTTTATCATGGTCCAGCGATCAAGCTTGCAATTTAGTTGTATACACACTGAACACGAACATGTTGTCAGCGAACAACAATTAGGTTACCTTTCTGGCCTATTTACAACGACGATTGGCTGCAAGATCGAAGACAGTTGAACACTTCTCGTGGTGGCATGAAAGCACGTCGTGTTGGATTCGTTTGATATCAGCAAATAGTGATTGACAACAGAGTTACTAGAATTTAAATCCTCATTTGTAGAAGGCTATGATGTTGCATCCAGTGTAGAACAGTCTGACTGTGACGAGTGGGTCTTAGTATTATCGCAACTGATTTCATAGTCTGTACATGAGTAGGCCTATACTTCAACTCTGTACACGGTAAGTGGGTCAATACTAAAACATGGTCGGTTATGCTCCAGCGCTTTCTTATATATTATTAGGGACAGCCTGCATGTATCGCATATGAATGCATATATTTGTATACGCTTAGAGTACGGTCGTGTGTAGGCCTACTCTGGAGGAGAGGCACAGTTATCAGGATAGGCCTACTTAATAGGATAGGTCTAACTCTAATAGCAAGGGCTGAGGTAGAGTGAGATAGTTCATGACAAGTGAGAACTTGATTGGAATGGCAGAGGAATCGAAGGGGTTCCAATTGCGAGCGACTTTTAATTAAGCTCGGTTGAAGTGAATGTACGAGAGCTAGGCCCCTAGTTGATTCTGAACTCTGCCACCGCGACAATCTCTAGAAATAATAAAAACATTTCAAGGTTTTCAGATGTCATTAAACTGTAAGAAAGCATGACTAGACTGGCGAGGGGCACCTTCAAGAGCTTCTCACATTGCGCCATGTTGAAATACACAGACAAAATACACAATGCTAGAAAGATGACGTTATGACAACAAGATGACTTTATAACCCAATGATGTATACATGCGAGTGTGCATCTGGCAATAGATTTTACTCAACCGATTAACCCTCCGTCGGGCGGGAAAAAAACTATACAACTAAGCGCGTGGGGTCAATTTTGACCCCAAAGTAATAATTATGTAATTTGAATAAAACAAGCACATACATTGCCTAAGAATGTCATTATTATTACTAATATTCACTGAAATGTCAATATTTGTTTTACCTCCTCATGACATGACGTCATAGCGTGACGTCATGGAACAACGCCACTTCATAATGTCATGATGCCACATACACACATTATGCTTGTAATAGTGTTTGTACACTAATGATTGCATGAGATGGTCATTAGTGTAATTAATATTCACTGAAATGTCATTACTTGTTGTTAATGACATCATGATATGACGTCTTAACGTGACGTCACGTAATGACGTCACTTCATGATGTTATGTTACAAATATAGGCATCTAATGGTGTTTGTACAATAATGATTGAATGAGAAGGTCATTAGTGACATGTAATTAATATTCACTGAAATGTCATTATTTGTTGTTCATGACATTGTGACATGACGTCATAACGTGACGTCACGTAATGACGTCACTTCATGATGTTATGTTACAAATATAGGCATCTAATGGTGTTTGTACAATAATGATTGAATGAGAAGGTCATTAGTGACATGTAATTAATATTCACTGAAATGTCATTATTTGTTGTTCATGACATCGTGACATGACGTCATAACGTGACGTCACGTAATGACGTCACGTAATGACGTCACTTCATGATGTCATGGCGCTTCATACAAACAATTCCTTGTAATACTGGTCGTACACTACTGATTGCACGAGAAGGTCATTAGTATTATTATTATTCACTGAAATTATTTCAATATTTGACATGACGTCATAACGTGACTCACTTCATGATGTCATGATGCCACGTACAAACATAGGCTTGTAATGCTGTTCTTATTCTAATGTATTTCTCATGAAATGACGCTAGAATGAACATGGGAGACCACTAGAAGTCTAGGAAAGTATTCCATCAATCAGCAGAGACATGTTTGAAAGAGATCTGACAGTGGACAGGGCACTCCTTATGGCAGTAGAGTTGCCCGAAGCCGTAGCTTTTCTATCTGTCTGTCAGGGACAAACTTGGCAGCAACCTCGTTTGTTGGAGGCTCCTGAGTGTCGTATACATGTTTCAGTGGTGCTCTAATCAGCTCAAGATGAGATGCATAAGGTATTCGCTGTTCCTTTAGCTCTTGGCAAAGATCTTTCCCCAGTTTCTTGATGAACAGCCGACGCTTTCTCACTGGAGCTTGTCAAACTTCAATTTCCCATGGAGGACGTGAGCGAAAGTGTCGCAATATCCAGTTGGTTGCAGAACAGCACTACCGGCCAACGTCTGGTTGAGAACTTCGTTCTAAATGTTTTTATCATCTGGTCAGCACAATTGACTCCTACTTTTGTCCAGTTGTAGAAGTTTATAACCTCCGGAAGTTTCCCTGGCCAAAAGTCCCGCTGGTGGTGTGCTTAGTCGACAAGACGACGACCACTTTGTCTTTCTTACACTTGTCGCCGCGGTCTCATTGAAACCGATAAGGGATGATTACAAATCGCATCCTCTGGGAGTCACAAATTCTTCGGGCAACTCTACTAGAATAGTACGAATATTGCCAACCAAGTCGCTTTCTTTATCTACAGAACATCTCTAGCCAGGAACAACAAGGTGAAAAAATTATAACTGGTCATGTTGCGACCTTCACATTCAAGAGGTTGTATGAGCTGGCGGACAACGTTTCCTCCCAGATCTTTGGTTGGAGCTGCATCATCGCTCTATTTGCCGCAATATATGCTGGCAATGTACTTGACTTCAGCATCGCAACAAATCCCTAACTTGATGCCGTATTTTGACGGCTTGTATTGTACAAATCTGCACCGACCTCGATATGGAGCGAGTCTGTCGTCAATTGTGAGAAATGGGCCTGGAATCATTGCAAAAGCGGGAGGACAGCACTGATAAGTAAATATGAACAATAAATAAGAAGTAATATTGCGGGTTTTGTGCAACTTTAGCCAGCTTAATGGGAAAGAAACGTCAATTACGGTCCTGAGGTCAAAAATGACCCCATGACCTTAAGTGTATAAATGTCTTGTAATTTTTTCCCATCTAAATTTCGTATGCAAACTAAACTGGAATACGTAGTGACAACCTGTACAATAATTCTCGTGAAAAATCACAGCAACCATTTCACTTTTTAACATCGATCCGTGACTTGAAAATGCACTCTGGGGTCAAAAATTACCCCACGCCCGACGGAGGGTTAACTACTACCTGCAGAAGTTATGTTTGGTTTAGCTTAGCGGCCAACTGGTAAAAGGTCTTCCACTGCAAACAACAAACTAAATTGAGTTCGGCAAAGGCATTTTGAAGAACGCGAGAGACACGGAGAGCTTCACCTGTTACCATTGGCGTAGTTACACTGAGGCACGAGGAGGCAGTTTCCTCCTCTTGCTTTTTCAGAATACTGGAACTTCAATTAACCAATGACCCCCATGACCAGGATCTTGCCAATGGTCGGCGAAGTTGCCTCCTCTTGAATTTAAGTCTCGCTACGCGCCTGCCTGTTACATGCTGTCCAGTGTGTCCACTTTCATTATTATCTGTCTTTATAAATGCATATTTTGCGGTAATCATAAGCTGCAATGGGACGCGGTGGTGTAGCGGTATGTTCTGTCCCTTGTAACCGGAGGGTCTCAGGTTTCGAATCTACCTCAAACCGCTGCGTAGCGACCATGAACAAGTTGGTCACCCACAATTGTCTGTGAAGAAGGCAATGGTAAACCACCTCACTCATCTCATCCCCTGAAGAAGGCAATGGGAAACCATCTCACTCATCTCATCCCCGGGTGGCATAAAATCCAATGGACCTACCTTCTAGCAGAGAACTCATGATCAACATAATCACCAGCAAGCTGCTATAATAACTATAACTTGAACATAGACACTTGTCTCGCAATGCATGTTGCTGTGACACTTCTCTCGTGCCTCATGATCCTAATCATCATGATCACCATCACGATCGTCATCGTGATCATCATCTTGGTGATAATTATTACCATCATAATGATCATTACACGATAATCTTCGTGATCATGACTATCATGATCATCATCATTATCATAACCATCGTTACTATCAAGGTCATCATCGTCAACATCATCATAATGAAAATCATAGAAATCTCATGATCATCAGCAAAATCAAAATCATCGTTACAATCACCATGATTATCATCATGATCATGATTATTATGGACAACATCGCGATCATTATGACGATGATCATCATAATCGTCATCATATTCATGGTCTTCAATATCATCAAAATAATCATCATCATGTTCATCATGATCATTAATATAATTTTAGCGATCACTACGTATGATAATTTTTATTATCATCATGATCATGATCATTGCCATCATCATGTTCATTATCATCATCATCAGCATAATAATCATCGTAGTGATGCTCATCATGATCATGATTATTATGAACAACATCGCGATCATTATGACTATGATCATCATAATCGTCATCATATTCATGGTCTTCAATATCATCACAATAATCATCATGTTCATCATGATCATTAATATAATTTTAGCGATCAGTATGATAATTTTTTTTCACGATCACCATGACCATCATCGTCATCACGATCTTCGTTATTTTCATCGTCATCACCATAATCATCAGCATCATGAACATTATAATTACGATGATGGTCATCATAGTCATCATCATCATTATTTTCATGCCCGTGATCACTATTGAAACCATCATCATGATGATCATCATGAATATTATCATGAAGATCATGACAATCATTATGCCGCTCATCGTAAATATTATCCTGATCAGTATGACCATTATAATCATGATCATTATGATAATCATGATTAGGACGATAATGATCATAACAAATTCTATGATAATCATGATCATAATAATAATCATGACTATTTTTATTGCATTCATGACGATGATCTGGGTGTTGACCAGGATGATGAACATGATGATAGTCTGGTCAAGATTTTGAGCAAGAGGATGATAACGATGATAATTTTGAGGTGATAAGGATCAAGATCATAGTGCTCATAATCATGATGGTTACTGTGGCTATGATTATGATGATTCTTATGACGAAGATGATGATGATGATGATGCGGGGGTGTTGATAATGATGATGATGATCATAGTTATGATCATGATGATGATCACGAAGTTCATCATGATGATCACATATAAATTGATTATCCTGATAATCCCGACTATAATGAACGTGGGCTAAATAACAATGTTCATAATCATGACGATTTTCTTCAAAAGCGCTCTCATGATCATGATGAGGATCATGATGAAAATCAGGAACTTGATTATAATGATCATGACCTTGAACATGGTCATCAAGGTCAGGATGATTAACAAGGTGATCAATTTGATGACAATTACGATCATCAATTTTACGATGTTGATGATGGTTATAATAATGATAATGATGATGCCATCGTCATCATCACCTTCGTGAACATCATTATAATTATAATATTCATCATCATGATCATGATGATCACAATGAAGATCATGATAATGATCAACATAGTGATCATCATCATGATAATCATCGTGTTCATTACCATGATCATCATCATAATCATCAGTTTCAACAACATGGCCATCACTGTGATCATGATGATAATGGTGATTGTGATGATGATGGTAATGGTGATACGCTATGAGCAATCAACATCGCTTTCGCCCGTCGGCCCGTGGTCTTGTGGGGCGTGGCTGTCTAGGCGCTGGTGTAGGTAGACAGTCAGAAATGCTTTGTAGACATTGTTTATGTTACCTGCTTGGACATTGGGCGGAATCTATATTATCTAAAATGAATGTTGCTGCCTACAGACTTGGTTACAAATAACATTGCCTCTGTACACTTATCATGAAAACACTGTCTCGTCTAATTCAGACAGCCATCAGAATGTCACTGCACTGACAAAAGAATGTTGAAACCCGTGTTACAATGATCAGTAGAGAGAAATGATAGTCGAAACAAGAAATTACACAGATTTGGGGAGATAGGTTCGAATAGGGATACACATGAGTTACATATGCTCAGCTTGAGCGCGTGCTTCGTGCAGCTGCTAGCCTTGTTGGTGGTTTATCTAAATTTGACCATATCTCGTACTCCACTGGCTTCCTGTTTCTCCGCGCATTCCGTTTAGGATTTCGGTCTGGGTCTGGCGGTGCCAGTTAGGGAGCGCCCCACGCAGCCTACTTGCGTGAGTTCTGTTGCCCTACCTCAGGTTTGGCTACCCGCAGAAATCTTATTTCTGCATCTCGTGGCGAACTTTTTGACCCCAATGGTACTCAGTGTAACAAAAAAACTCTGGTAATCTGAGGGTTAAATGGCCAAATACATACATACATACATATACATGCATCAGACTGACAGATTTTAATATAGTCTAACTGCCGTGATTATATGCCTACAAGTATTTGAACCGATTGTTGGTGTAGGGGCATTCCTGCAGCGCGTACCAGCCATACGCCTGACCTACATCTGTTGTCATACATTGAAAAGATAGCTACACCTGCTTTGCTTTCGTTGTTTTCGTGTGCTTTGCAGCGGAAATGATTATGAAGGTAAAAACGTTACAGAAGTGTCTTGGTTTTATTGTGATAATGGCTTGCTTCGTTCTGATTCGTTGGAGTCCATTTGACGGAATTCGATCACGCAGCTTATCTGGTTTAACATTAACACGCCTCGACGGGGGAAAAAGAAGGCAACATAATAAGAAGCTGGATGAGGTGATGGAAACTGTTTGGCCCATAATTGGTGGCTTTAAGGGTACGCCTTTCAATGATTTGCGCTATGTTCGGAGTTTTCTGCAGAACGGAGAACAATCGAGGAAATGGAAAACCATTCTTCGAGTTGGTAATACCAATTTCGATCATTTGAAATGGAAAGATGGATGGAAACACCTAGAAGGAGCGAACTGTCCCGTTGTCAAATGTCTTTTCACTTCTAACCGATCGCATTCAAAGACGGCAGACGCTTTCATTATATCAGAATTTGACGAATATGACCTGACGTCTCTTAGTCCCAAACCATTGCGACAGATATGGATTGCCCAGCATCTTGAGCCGCCCTCTCACAACCGACTCAATCCAAAACTACTCAATGGACTGGTCAACTGGACAGCCACCTATCGACCGGATTCCACATTTAGAATAGTACAGATTGCCTGGATCGCAGTGGATTCTGATGTTTATGTTGAAAGGAATTACGCTGTTGGTCGTTCGAAGAAGGTTGCTATGTTCGTCAGCAATTGCAACGATGATAATGGTCGTCTTAACTACGCCAGAGAGCTCAACCGATTCATCCAAGTCGACATTTATGGTAGATGCGGCCAATTAAAATGTCCAAGGTACCTTAATACGACGATACTCACCAATCCATGCTTTGAAATGTTGAAGAAAAACTACAAGTTTTATCTGTCTTTTGAGAATTCTAACTGCATCGGGTACATCACCGAGAAGCTTCACGTCAATGCACTGTCGTAAGTAATGCATTATAAGCTTACATTTTTTGAGCTGAAGGCAATCAGCTACTAAAACCGCCTGCAATGTATAATTATTGTATAGACTGAGCTAATATCCCCCATAATATCATGTTAGCTTTAATCTAGTTTAATCCGGACACTTTCGATGCGCGCCACAGACTATTCTCTCCTCTCCCAACTGCGCCTATCAACCTTCGAATCATCACCATCTACCACTAACAAACTGCATACCTCTCAAATAAAACGATCCACCTCTACCGACTTCCACACATCATCGTCCTATTCGCTGAACTTCCATAGGCTCTGGCGTTAATTGTTGTCGTTGGTGTCCCTTTGATTGTATACTATTCTTGATAGGGGTTTGTTAAATCGTAAATATTGTTCATAACTAAGCTCCATATAATGTTAAGGTAGGCGCACTGCATGAGCTTATTCGCGGGCAATGTGTCGTGTCAGAGTGCCTACAGCGCAAATCCTTTAATGTCGATTATTGAAGATTCAATTCCGAATGAGTTGTAGCTAGGTAAACTTTATAAGCGTGTGCGTAATTTATTATACCAACTGCATAGGAGCAATGGTTGTGTTTCTTTGCAGTAACGACGTCGTTCCCATAGTGATGGGAGCTCGTTCTGAAGACTATGCTATAGCTGCACCTCCTGGGTCCTACATTGTAGTCGATGATTTCAAGAGCCCTCGTCACCTGGCTGAATACCTGAATTTACTCGATTCAAATGACTCACTGTACAACGAATTCTTTCAATACAAACGTCGCTTCAGACCGATAAGGCGTCGCGAATTCTTAACGGTTCACTGGTGTCAAATATGCACTTTACTGCACTTGAGCGATTACATGAATATGAGTCAGTGGTATGATAACTATGAGGAATGGTGGAATGGGGCGTGTAACGCAAATCAAGATGGAACTCAGCGTTGGAAAACATGGAAGATGCAAAGAAACAACTAACAAACACTTCCACTGGAATTTGGAACAGTTTGAAAAAGCAAATAATTAATCCATCGACTTTTATATAACACTATGTGGACCGGTTCTAGGACTGTTCATCAAAGGACTATTCATCAAGGGACTATTCATCATGGACGATTCATCAAGGGACTGTTCATCAAAGGTCTTTTCATCAAGGGACTGTTCATCATGAGAACATTTATCGTTTAAGCGTTCTTTATTATGTAAGCATTATAGCACATCGTTTTGCCGTATTATTTTAATACCAATGTCTATAACAGTCATCAATCCAGATTCTATTTACGCAAGTACTATTTTCATCAAGGCTACTTCTAGTTTCATGAGAAACTATTTTATCAATCCAAGTTTTACTTTAATAAAAAATTATTTTCATCATTCCAACTTCTATTTGAGCAATAATTATTTTCACTAATACAGCTTCTATTTAAACAAAGCTTATTTTCATCAATCCAGCTTCGATTCAAGCAAGAATTGTTTTCATTATTCCAACATCTATTTAAACAATAATTCTTTTAATCAATCCAGCTTCCATTTCAGCAAAATTATTTTCAACATTTCAACTTCTGTTTAAGCTATGATCATTTTCTCCAATCCAGCTTCTGTTTAAGCAAGAAATCTTCTCATCAATCCAGCTTCTATTTAAGCAAGAATTCTTTTTATTATTCCAACATGTATTTATCCAGCTTCGATTTAAGCAAAGTAATTTTCATCATTCCAACTTCTATTTGTGCAATAATTAGTTTCACTAATCCAGCTTCTATTTATACAATAATTCTTTTCATCAATCCAGCTTCGATCTAAGCAATATTATTTGCATAATTCCAACATCTAGTTAAGCAATAATTATTTTCATCAATCCAGCTTCTATTTAAGCAAAAATTCCTTTCATCAATCCAGCTTCTATTTACGCCAGAATTCCTTTCATCAATCTAATAGCCCTCTTGATGAATAGTCCCTTGATGAAAAGACCTTTGATGAACAGTCCCTTGATGAATCGTCCATGATGAATAGTCCCTTAAATTGATGAATCGTCCTTCGATGAACAGTCCGCATACCATGTGGACCATGTGCAGAGTTTAGGCCATTTGTTTGCTTTTGCATTTAATTAATTGAGACATATTTGTGATGCGGCTATTATTAAGCCTATAGCCTAATGTCTTTACTTTGTGAAACGATGACCATCTGCGGGTGATCCTGTTACGAGCCGAGACTGATCAGAGCAAATCAGACGGCGAACCTTTGTCCCGCCGCTGCTACTGTTTTGGTATGCCACTATACTTACAAGTGAATTTTGCTATTGTTCTTTTTTCAAAGTTCAGAAGTGCACACTCTACCATTATACGACAAAGCATCGATGGCGCAGATACAATTATATTGCAGAGCATTCTGTGCGCAAAGAACTTGCTCAAGGTCTCTGTACAGTAACCACCTCGGACGAGGATCGAACCCGTACTCTCCGCGTTACAGGCCGACCGCTGCAACCAATCTGTCACTGTGCCACACAATCTTTGCAATTTTACCTCATCTGATCATCTGTTGAGGTCATAAAGTTTGCTAATTACTCGCCAAATGATATTAAGCTGAATCATTAGGCCCTATACGCCTAGTAGTGGGGGCAATTAAAGACAGCAAACTACTGCATTGTTCATCTTATACGTACAAGCAACAAACTTTCTATTTTGAAATATCGAAAAATATAAAAAATAACCTGATATACTAACACCTTTGAATATATTTGTAAATAATGAAATTTAGTCACTTTTGTAAACGATGACAACGCCGTCTTTTGGGCTAAGTTGTGCACAATTGGGCTAATGGCGGTTTATGTTATCTATGCCTTTGCGTGCTTTTGCGTTGATATGGGTTACCAACTTTGTTTTTAATTCCGCGTACGCTGTCGTTAATAATTATCATAATTATAAAACATATTACAATTATATTAGTGATATAACAATTTCGGGCGTAAATCGTTTAGTTAGCGCTGTTGGCAAACATTTAGTATCGTAGTGCGTGAGGTTACGGGCGTGGGACGGTATTTTTTTGCATGCTCCGCGGAAGGTACGATGTTTTCTAAAGACGACACAAACCCTAACCCTGACCCTAACCGTCTTTAAGGAGCAAGAGACTGATGAGGAAATCCAGTCATTGGTTTGGCAGAACAGGGCCTACTATGTGTAGGTGGGGGGATGGAAACAGACTGCTTCCAATTTGTGCCAGAGGGGAATGTTCCCCCCTCCTCCCAGTGAAATGGATGTTGCTGTACAACTCAGTGCTGACTCAACTGTCAACTGTTGCAATGTATCGGCTGTCGACTGTAATCGAGTCTCTGGACTGTAAAGTTTATGTATTATGGTATTAATGGTATTATTTTATACGGTTTGTAACGTTTGTATACTTTTACGGTGGTATGGGGACAACATATTTTTGCCGTACCACTTTTTGTCTGCTAAACACTAGAAAATACTTTTAATAAATTTTAACGTGTTTTTAGATTATGAAAAATGGCACAAAACACTGTCAATGTATGCAAAAAGCATCAGCTTTTAGGGGGACTCCATCCCCCAGACACCCTAAACTCCCATTTTGCAAAATTTGTGGTGACACACACTGAGTAAGGGAGGGGGTTGCTTCCAGCTTACAGGGGGGAGGATAGTAGGTCCTGTAGCAGAAGGTCATTCCAAGTAGAGGGACCAACCACAGCAAATGCCCGGTGTTGATTTAAGACAGTCCTAGTCCTAGGAACAAAAAGATTAAGCTAATCAGCGAGCGCAAGGAACGAGATGAGGTTGCAGATAACGGCTTTCGCATATGGGGCCGTCCATAAAGTACGTCACGCTATTTTTACCATTTTACCCCCCTCCCCCTGTCACAAACTGTCACAAAACTCGGACCCCCCTAAAGTACGTCACACTTTCGAACATAGAAATAATAATACTTCCGAAAGCAAGGCTAATACATAAACAAGGCTTCGCAACAGCATTATTACTAGCGCTCCTAGCGAGAGGAATCGTGAAAACACATTCAGGAGATATGCATTTCATGCTATTTTGACATAAAACTAATTAAAATGTTTCAGAAAATTTTTGAAAATTATTTTTAAAGCTATGAAATTCTACTAAAAAAATAAAAATAAATTATAAATAAAATAAAAAATAAATAAATGTGTGACGTCACACATGGCCTGACCCCCTCCCCTGTCACAAACTGTCACACTTTCTTAAACCCTCCCCCCCTGGAGCGTGACGTACTTTATGGACGGCCCCTATAATATTATAGTCTGAAAGATATTTCGGGGCATTGCTCAGCTGCACTTTGGAGACTAGAAAGAGGATCTTATAATGGATGCATGCAGTGATAGGAAGCCAGTGCAAGACTTCAAGCATATCTGTAGAGCTCAGTGGAGGTGCCAGGATTTCAGGTTTGGGAAGGGGCTAAAGCTCCAAGCCCTTCCCTTTTGTCCTTTCCTCCCTGTGATTTGCAGTGATTTCCCACTTTTTGGGAGGCTGAGCCGCAGTTAGGGGGGCTTAGCCCCCCCCATCCCCTGCTGGCGCCGCCACTGGTAGAGCTATGCGCAAAGCAAGGGAGTCGGGATACAAGCCTTGCTGAAGCATCTCAGACCGATTGAAGGGGAAAGACGTTGTTTCGGGAGACCCATAAGAAGTGAGTTGCAGTAGTCTAGTCTGGAACAGACAAACGCATATACTATTGTGGTAAAGACAGAGGAAGAGACCGATCGTCTGATGGCTCTGAACCGCCTCAGTTGAAATAAGCAGAGGCTTTCAGAAAATTTGAAGATACGGAATTCAATGTAGACCTATAGGATTTTGAGCAGCAAAAGTCGAATAAATTTTTTTTATTTCTCAGAATGTTAGTATATCAGGTTATCATCAGCTTTGTTTCCTGATTCTAAAAATGTCTTTCTTTTGCTTGTACTCCCAATTTGAACAATTCTACACTTAGAAAACCAACTATAGTTTTACGCAACTATAATTATGTTAAGTGAAGAAGCAGCTGCTAAGCTTCTTTACGCAGAAACTTCTTTGTAACTAAACAAAAGCATCCACCCTCTTCGAATTTTCAGGACAAAGTTATTTTTCAGAGGACGCGTTTTGAAGAAATAATTATGCATGCTGCTCAAACAAAAACACTTTTAGGTAAACCTCAACCATTACCAAACAGTATATCTAAATTAGTTTATATCAATCTGTCACAGATTAATACAAAACATTGAAAGTGTAACATGTAAATGTAAATGTAAATGTAAATCTTCGAAAATTTCTCAGCGCCCACAAAAGCCACGTCAGGGAGACCAGCTTATTCACCGGCGCTATATCAAATCAGTCCGCAATAGCCAAAACTCCTCTGTTCGTTTCGGTGCCAGGTCAAAATCCGGGGAGGTCAAGCCGAGGAGACAGCATGGTGCTACGGTGGCAGTCGGTGATGATGGTGGTCGTGTGGTGGCGAAGGAGTGGAATCAGGATAGGATATCTTGAAGAGTTCGGTTTTCAGTCGTGAGTGGAAAGTAGAAGAGGAGAGTGCAAGCGGAGGAGAAGTTGAGTTAAGAGGCGAGATAGGAGGATGAGCAAACTGGCGGAGGTAGCAAACTGGCGGAGGTTACTAGAGCCACTAGAACGAATACACGGAAATTCTCCGTCAAAAGTGCTGGCCCTAGGACATGGAATAATCTCCCTGTCGCCATTCGTGTTTCTCCTAGCATTTCAATATATTTAAAAAGAAACTCCGTCATCACTTAATTAGGCCCCTACTGACTGTGGATCCCTGACTCCCACCATGCTTCCCCTGCTATTACCTGCCGTAGGCCTACATGCTCAAATTCGTAGCCGACATGTAACTGTGCTCGGTGCAGACACTCATTGTGTGTAATTTTTATATTTAGTTAACTAGTTAAGCTCTACAATTGTTGGTACCCTTATGCATAACCTGCTGCTACGTTTCCCATGTACATGGGTAACCCTGTTAGCGGGACCCTGGTCCCTTAAGGGTTTCTCTCCCTTTGCTTTTTGTTGGCGATTCCATAATATATTTGTGATGTTAATTGGGATGTTGCCTACTTGAAGGAATAAAAAAATTTGACCTCTCCCTTACCAGACCATACCGATTGCTTAGTAATGTTTTTGGTAGTAATGTTACTCGTAAATCGTAATTCCTGTCTATAACAGCATGTAATGGTATTAGTAGTGATATAAGCAAAATTAAAATTACAAATGCATTGTGAACTAATGTTTTGCATATATAATGAGCACAGGTGTTCCTTATGTTGATATATATATAATGTGTATTCGATTGTTAAGCGTTTTAGTCTTAGGCCTTAGTTGCGCTGTCGGCTCGTGGGCGCTTGGCCTAAAGTAGCCTAAACTTTGGCTGACGATAGATTCTCTACACGTGCAGTTAGCGCGCCAAACTTAGAAACTGCTGATGACAGTGAATTTGAACAATACAGTGTAGTAGATGTTTTAATGCAGTAGAGAGCTGTATGTTAGAAGTTACAGTTGAGCTGTATTGATAAGAACTTTGATTGTACGTTTGAAATAACTGTGTTTGAAGAAAGGAGAAACATTCAAAGAACTGTGTCAATTTAATTCTTAAACAGTTAGAAGTCGTTGAGCAATTTATATGTAGAGATAAGGAAAGTTCTTGAGGTAGGTCACAACTAAGAAAGAAAAGAGTTGGTGACATATTTGGTGGCAGCGGTGGGATTCGAAACAACGTCTGGGATTCGAAACAACGTCTGGGATTCGAAACAACGTCTGGGATTCGAAACAACGTCGACTGGTGAATACGCATTTGAATCATTGGTAAATTGACGACAACGAAAGCCTCAACGACAAAGGTATACAAGTTTGTTGTTTTCAAACAAAGAACAATCCCCAATACTTCAAACACAAAAGAAAACTCGTGTTTTCCAGAAAGGACAGCACTGAAGTAAAGAAGTAAGATGGAGAAATTAAGTGTCAAGAAACAAGCAGAACTGAAGAAGATGTCTTCTGAAAGATTAAAACAGCGCTTGTTGAAGGCTGGTTTTGAAGAAGAGAAACTGAAAGATATGTCACGTGAGGACATGTTAGAAGCGTTAGCTGAAGTCTGGCTTAAAGAAGAAGCAGAAGAAGAAGGTGCTGTCGGCGGTGTTGTGGAAAAGGTTATTGAAAAACCGCCTGGACTTATGTCTATGGAGATGATGATGCAGTGGATGATGATGAAAGAAGAAAGAGAGGAGAAACGAAGACAAGAAGAGAAAGAAAAAGAGGAGAAACGAAGAGAAGAAGCAGAACAAGTAAGACAAGAAGAGAAAGAAAGAGAGGAGAAACGAAGACAAGAAGAGAAAGAGAAAGAGAGAGAGAAACGGAGACAAGAAGAGAAAGAAATGCGACAGGAAGAATTACGTCTTCAGAGAGAGAAAGAAGAGAAAGCAGAAAATGTAAGACTGGAAGAATTACGTCTTCAAAGAGAGAAAGAAGAATTGCAAAGGCAGCAATTTGAAATTCAATTAGAGCAATTGAGAAAAGATAGAGAAGATGCTGAAAGGAGAAGATTAGAGCAGATGATTGAATTTGAAAAGGCGCGGAAAAGTGACGAAGAGATACGTCAGCAACAGATTGAAGAGAAGAGACTACGTGAAGAAGAAAAGGAAAAAGTGCGAATTTCAGAGTTGGAGCGAGCAGAACAGGTTAGACAAGAAGAACTGAAATTACAGAAAGAAAGCATGGAGAAGGCGGAAGCGGAAAGACAAGAACGTTTAAAGTTGGAACAACAAAAAATAGCATTAAAAGAAGCACAACTCAAAGAGGAGAAGCGAAATAGAGAAGCTCAAGAGCAAAGAAGAGAAGAAGAACGAGAAGAACAGAAAAGGAAACAGGAAGAAAGTGAAACGATGGTGTCTAAAATAAAGAAAATTGGTGATGCCATGAAACATGTGTTACCCAAAATGCCAAACGATATGATGGAGGTGCCATTATATTTCGAAACGGTTGAGAATGCGTTTCGTAGTTTCAACGTGCAAGAACAATTCTGGGTGAAGTTACTATTGCCATTGATGACTCCGAAAGCTAGAACTGTTCTAAACAGATTGTCATTCGATGATTTAGACGATTATCAGATCGTGAAACAGCACTTGTTAAAAGAATTCAAGTTGACACCGAGAGAGTACAGATCGAAGTTTATTGATGCGAAGAAGACAGCTGAAGAAACGTATACAATGTTTACAGCTAGGCTGAAGAACTTGTTGAACTATTATGTGAAAAGTCGCAAAGTGGATAAGAATTTTGAGAAGCTGTTTGATTTGTTAGTGGCGGATAAGTTGAAAGAATCACTACCACCAGGTCCACTACAGTTTGTGTTGTCGAAGGAAGGAACTGATTGTTACGAAGCTAGTGTTGTGGCAGACCTAGCAGACATTCATGTTAATAATCGAATTGGTTTGGCAATTCCGAATAAGACAAGTTTTGGTTTTGTACCCAATGTAAAAAGAAATCAACAGTTCACTCCAAATTTTGGTTTTCATTGGAAGAGCAATCAAGAAACAGGAAATCAGTTCAGAGGTGCAGAAGTGAAACCAAATTATCCGGTAGTTCACGAGAATAGAGAGTCGATGATGACCAGACAACGTCCGGTATATAACAAATCACCACCAAGGTTTGTCGCAAGAGAAGGCAATGCATCGTTTACTCCATATAAGAGAAAAGAAAGCATCGAACAACGAGGTGCAGTGGTGAAACGTTGTCACAACTGTGGATCAGACAGGCATTTGATGAAATTCTGTCCAGTTCCTGTTACAACCTCAAATTATGGTGAAAACAAGAAAATTCGAGGGTGAATCGAATTCAAGTGGTTGATAATTCTGAAAGTCAAGCCACAGAACATCGGTCTCATTATTCTGAAGAAACTGAAGTAAAGTCAGTGATGAAATGTCACCTTTCACCTGATATTCAGAAAGAAATTCTATTGCACAATGGAATGCAGAAAGAAATGGCTGGAAAAGATGAAAGTACAACATTGAAGAAAGTGTTATTGCAGTACGTCGAGGTAGAAATTCGTGGAACAGCAGGAAAAGAACCAATAAAAGTAAAAGCACTGATTGATTCTGGAGCAGAGGTTCCGGTGATTAGTGAAGAATTACTGGAAGGCATGAAGGTGGAGCAGATTGGAAAAGTGAACTTACAATGCGTGGCAGGAGATGCCATTCCTGCAAAGTTAGTGAAAGTTGATGTAAGGCTGTGTTGTAACGATGTGGAAGAAGAGGTAATTCCGCATAAAATCAAATGTTCACTTACACCGTATGTAACATTGATGTGTGCTAGTATTGCAAAAATGGGAAGCACAGAAAGATTCTTGTTGCATCCAGAAATCATTGCAGAACTTAAAGCCGTGCCACAAGTGAAAATGATACAAGGAGATGTGCAAGCGAATGTAACGACGAGATTGCAGAGTCAGCGAAAGAAAGTGATAGAAGTCGAAGAGGAAAGTGAAACTGAAAGTTCAAGTGAAGAGGAAAACGAAAGCGATGATCAACAAAGTTTAATGCAAGACGGTATAACAGCAGAGATGAGTGAACAAGAGATGGCTGCATGCAAGAATGGTAATCTAAATGAAACGAAAGAGGATAATGATTGTGATGTGGCGATAGGAGATTTGTTTGAAGAAAATGAGAAAGACGAAGAACAACAGATGCAGATTGCAGACGCAAAGAAATTCGAAGAACAGCAGAGACAAGATGAATCATTGAAAGCATGGTGGAATTTAGCGCCAGATAAAGAATCTGAATTCTGCGTGGTAAATGGCTTACTGTACAAGAGATATCGAATATTAGAGCAAACGATATATCAATTGGTGTTACCAAAAGAGCGACGAATGAAAGTGATGGAGTTGGCTCACGAATCAGTATTTGGAGGACATCTTGGAGAAGAGAAAACTAGAGAACGAATAAAGTTGTCTTTTACGTGGCCAAAGATGAGAAGAGATATAGTGAAATTTTGCAAATCATGTGAGAAATGTCAATTAAAGGCAAGAAGTTTGGTGATGGACAGGGTTCCTATCACTCCAATTCCAAGAGAAGATGTGGCGTTTAGAAGAATTACGGTGGATTGTGTAGGACCAATCGAGCCAGCATCTGCTGCAGGTCACAAGTACTGTTTATGTATTGTCGATTCTTGCACCAGATGGCCTACAGTGTTTCTGTTGAAATCATTAACTGCGAAAGCTGTGTGTGATGCTTTGATGGAGTTGTTCATGAACGTTGGTGTACCTTCAGTGATCACAAGTGACCAAGGAACAAATTTTACTGCGAGTCTGACAAGAGAATTTCTGAATTTAATGGGGTGTAGTCCAAGATTTGACACGCCAGGTCATCCAGAGGCAGCTGGATTAGTAGAAAGATGGAACCAAACATTCAAGAAAATGATCCATCATGTAATTGTTGACAATCCAAGGCAATGGCACAAAGTAATTCCGTTTACAGTGTGGGCATTACGAGAAGTACCGAATGCAACTACTGGAATTGCTCCTTATATGTTGGTGTATGGAAAGATTCCGCGTGGACCACTGGCAATTCTAAAAGAAAGTTGGACAAGAGAAATTAATTTACCACCTCATATTGGAATCCAACCAGAAAAGTACTTGAAAGACATGAAAGCAAATATGGAAAAAGCATTACTGTTTGCAGAATCATATTCACGAGAGAAGCAATTACAGTATACGAATCAATACAACAAAAGAGCGAAACATAAAGAATTTGAACCGGGTGAAAAAGTCATTGTGTTATATCCGACTTCAACGAATAAACTGATTTCACGATGGCATGGTCCATGTACTGTCATACAACGAAGGTCAAAGTACTCTTATTTGATTGACATGGGTGACGATTGTCGAAAGATAATTCACGCAAATAAAATCAGAAAGTACATTACAAGAGCAATGAGTTGTGGATTAATCGTTGAAGAAGATGAAGACTTTGGTTCAGTGGTTGAGTTGTTGACGAAGAATGACTTGCAAGATGAAAAGAATTCACTGAATCTTGATCCTGATCAGATTAACCATTTAACATTGACTCAACAAAAACAATTGCTGGAAGTACTGAACAAATATTCTGATCGATTTTCTGAAAAGCCTGGACTATGTACATTGGTTGAACATGAAATTGAACTGAAACCGGAATTTCGTGAAAAAGAATTTATGGCTTACCGTATTCCACTCATCTATCGAGCAGAAGTTGAACGACAAATTAAAGAAATGCTTCAAGCCAACATTATAAAACCATCTTCGAGCAGAATGGCAAGTCCGTTGGTAATTGTTAAAAAGAAAGACGGTTCTCTGAGACTTGCCTGCGACTACAGATACATTAACTCGTTCACTGTGGATTGTAAATATCCGATGCCGATTGTAAAAGATGTTTTGCACAAAGTTGGAAAATCAAATGTGATCTCGATTTTTGATTGTCGAAGTGCTTACTGGACTTGTCCTGTTAAGCAAACTGATCAATGGAAAACTGCTTTTGTTACTCACAATGGACTGTACGAGTTTACTCGTGTTCCTTTCGGAATGATCAACTCAGGAAGAACATTTGTTAAAGCAATTAACATGGTTTTACAGCCTATAAATGAATTTGCTGAGCCCTATGTAGATGACATTGCTGTGCATTCAGATGACTGGAAGATTCATTTACAGCATTTAGATGCATATTTAATGCAAATGAGACTGCATAACATTACTCTGAACTTAAAGAAATGTATCTTTGGTAAGAGTGAGGTAAAGTTCATCGGTCATGTGGTTGGTTCTGGAACGATTCAAATGAATCCAGATAGAATTGAAAGTTTAATTAATTTGAAAACCCCAGAAACGAAGAAACAAATTAAGCAATTGCTGGGATTTTTTGGTTACTATAGACAGTTTATCAAAGATTTTGCACAGATTGCGAAGCCTCTATCTGATTTGATAAGAAGCAAACATGTTCTTCAGATAAGATTGCCTGCCGTTGGACTTCGAGCTTGATAGCCATTTACTTAAAGATGCTGTCGCTCTAAAGTTGTTTTATATGTTTTTGATGTTGGAAAACCTGTTTAATTTGTACTGTGATAGTAGTGATTTTGCAGTAGGAGCTGTTTTAACACAGCTGGATGATAAGGGAATAGAACGCCCTGTATCATTTATAAGTCAGAAATTGACTGACTTTCCAGAAGAGATGGGCAACTGTAGCCTGAGCTCCAAAAGAAGCCTATGCTATTGTTTGGGCTCTAAATAAGTTAAAAGAGATAATCATTGGATCTAAAGTTCACATCTTTACCGATCACAATCCTTTAACTTATCATGAGCTGTGTCTTGTCTAAGTCTGCTAAGCTTGGTGCGTTGGGCTTTCGGCACTGCAAATTGCTCCATGTCGAAAAATAATTAGCAGAGTGCAGGGCTAAACTGAAACAGAATATCCCCTAAGCGACAAATGCTAGTCTATTCAGTCTAGATAACAATTATCTTGTTACCCCACTATAGGCCTATAGGCGACATTAGAAGTATGTTTACCCGAGTCTATTTTACAGCATCTTTAAACAATCCCTCTGGCCTATTTTATGCAGCGTGCAACACCTACGCTATCCTAGCATAAATTATCTTTAGCAATGCTTCAATGCATTTAGCTAAATCGTCTATCAGTGTCTAAATCCCCGTCTATTTCTATCGAGTCAATAAAGGCCTACGCTCCTAATACCCCGATACTATCCCGAATAAACTCAACCATCCCACCGCTGCCACCACATTGTCATGAGTTATCTTAATGGAGAGTTAAGCGCCCTAGCCTATATGGACTAGGGTATTTAGGATTGCAATCAAAATATTAGAGAACAAACACATTAACTCGTTTTAGAAAATTATTGAGATGAAATCACAACTTAAAAAAGAAATCAGAGGTATACATGTAGAGCAAACAATATATAGTTAATTATCGACTAATTTTATAGCGCCCTACTCGATGGTCGTGCCCTCCCCCAGACCCCCCCAACAACAACTGGTCGTTGACTCACGTTCCAGGGCGGACGACGAACCCAGCGTCGAGCATAGACGTGGCGGAGAGATTGCAGAGAAGTGCCGTAGAATGGCGTAGAGATGACCCCGTCCTAGTCCTTTAGCACCGTTGTGCTTCGTATTCGAAGACGTTGAGCAATTTATATGTAGATTCGCCTGGTAGGACCGTTGTGAGGTATTCGCCTAAGTAGCACCGTTGAGCTTCGTAGTCGCCTGGAACGTTATTCCATCGTATACTCGCGGTGAGACTAATGCCCGGGCATTCCATTCTAACTTTCAACGCGAATCTCCAAATTACTGACCGGTTCGGGACATTTTATCTGTATCCAAGAGACAGTCTTTCCTCTGTCCTATAAACCAAGAATCACCCGTTGCAGATTGTTAAAACCTCTAAACCCCGCCCACCTTTTGACCCAACGACCACCGACGACCATCGATAACGACGAATTATTATAAGCAAACTATTATTAGCTTCATTTAAACCAAAACAAGCCTAGGAATAACATATCACAATACGCGGCACTTTTGCATAGACTTATCGACGTAATTCCCAATGTTGCCGCGTCTTGAGCTTCGACGGGATCGTGTAAATCAGAGATATATTTATCGTTCATAACGATATTTTGATAGAGTTCGGTTCTTCGATCGGTAGAAGATTTACCGAATCTTATTATATCGTGTCCACCGTGCTTGCATAAAAATCCATCTGTCGTTTGTAGAGTAATAGGGCTGTTCAACTGACATTGCATTTTATTCGTCGTACTACCCAACAACAACTGAAATTGTTTTGTTCCTCCTAAATCCTTACACCCCAGCGTGCGAAAGCGATCGCCGTTGACGCTTAGCAATAGATTGCCCGTCATGATATCTCCGGTCTTCGATACCTTCGTGTCGACGTATTTTTTATTAGCTAAATGGTCGTCGGCGGTTGGGGCGGCGTTATTAGTGATTTTATCGGCGATTAGAGCGGTAGCCTGACTAAAGCTAATAGCTTCATCGCCGTTGCCGGCTGACGGATACTCAATCGGTAAACCTACGAGAAGATGACCACCCATATCTATATCTCCGGTAATATCGTTGCTTCCGTCTAACCTTAGAAAAGAATTATTTATCTGAGTTAACGTAACGCCTCCGGCTACAACTCGTTGCATATTACCAGAGTCCGTATGACCAAATTTATCAACAGGCATGTTTTTTAAATATACGATATTAATTTATTAATATAAATCGTTTATAACTTCTTGGAATTTACAGCCATCGTTCATTACCGTCTTTAGCATATACAAACATAAATGACCGCAGAACACTTCGCCGTCTGGTTGAATTCGCTCGCTGTTGTAGTACACGGGGCTTTTTAAATATTTCAACAGTTCAGTAGGTGGTGGTAGACCGTAGCTGTCAAAATATATTTTCTCGTTACCGTTCTTAAAAAAGCTGCAGTAGTGGGTCCCCTTCCCATTAGAATCATCTAGGTTCAATATCCCACACTCTATCCGTTTAGGCTGCTTCGGTAGAGCGTCTCGCATAAAAAATCCTCTGAAATTCTGTATGTTTAGTTTCTTAGCCGCATCTAATAATTCGAAATTTGTTAATGGTTTATTAGGAAGAACTACACCGCATACGTCAATGTTTTTTACAGTTGAAGCGCTCATTTTATATTTCTGCTAAATGTTTTATAAAGTAATGAGCTTTGACTTGCTGCATAACATATAGCCAGCGATCGATTTTGTTTGATTTCTGGATATTTTTAAGCGGTGTCAAAGGACGAATGTTTACCCAGTTCATAGCTTTATGAAGTTCTTCCTCGTCTAACAAATTGAACGATGAGATCGGTAGAACGTGGTCATGGTGCCACGCTGAGCCATAGTTATCCATATTCATACCTTCTTCAAACTGAAATTCGATCCATTTAGAAAATATTTCAAAGTCGATGCCGATAAGCTGACGTGTGGTTTGCGATTTCGATATACCTTTTAATACTCTACCAAGTCTACCCCTCATATTTATAAGTAGTTTAAATTCTGGGTCATATCGCTTTCGGGCTTTAGAATAAGCGTGATTATATTTATATTTACATTCCTTGCATTCTTTATCAAACCCGTCTTTACAGCACCTATTTTTAACATACTCTAATATGGTCTTTTCTTTCTTACATCGGCAGCAAACTTTTTTATCTTTGGTTTCCTTAGTCTCACTACGTGAATATTTTTCCCTAAGTTCCTTCGCTTTGATATTTTTACATAATTTACAACAAGAATAATACCCGCTCTTATTGTATTTGTCTTTGTAAAATTCATTTAATCTTTTTTCCACTTTACATTTGGTACACACTTTAGAGGCTTCCATTTTATATTATTATATTTAGTCTTTTAAGTAGTTTTTAACGAACAATTCCCATACGCGGAAGTATGGACACCGTCGTCTAATATCACCCGCTTATCATCGTCGGCTGAAAGTGCGATCTTGTTTACCTCCTCGGTGAAGATCTCGTGAAGGTGGGATCTTATAACATTCATTCGTCTCGACTGTTCTCGTTTGGTGAACAGGCAGTTCTTAAAATCTTCGTGTGTTATTGCGTTCTTAACTACAGACCTCTTCACCCCTTTGCACTTTTTATGATCTACGCCTGACATTTTGTATGAATATAACTTCGATCTTAAACCAACGAACTCTTCAATCTGTTTGCCAGCCGCTTCGTCCTTAAACATACCGATGACCTTTTTGTTAACTCCGGTTTCAATCCCGGATAAATGGTCCTTTGGATAATCGCTTGTATCGAACCTACTTCTAATGTCAGGAGCTATATCGGTATAGAAATCGTCTGTTTTAATTTCATAAGCTAGCGAGTCGGTATCAGTAAATAACAGTTTTGACCTATCTCCATATTTCTTTTTAATGTAATTATAGTGAAAATCAAACATCAAAGTTTTGCTTAAATCTAAAATACACATTCCGAGATATATAGGTTTGTTATAATACAGCTTCGTTCTTTTCATGTGAATGGCTATTAGATTATCATCAAAAATCGTTCGAGTGTCGTAGCTCGTTTTCGCTGTTAATTTTATCGCTTGCTTTTCGCTGGAGACTAGTTTAATGTCTACCCGATTCTCTAGACATTCCATTGTCTTACCAAAAACAGAGTTGTTCATTAGTTTAAAAAAGTCTTTCTCAAAATCGTTAGTCGCTCTAGTCCTCAAGCCGGTATTTAGATCGATATATTTTTTCAGCCAGGCACTTTCTTCGAACTTAATTCCTCGATGAATTTTAGTTATCTTCAAACCTAGGCTTTCGTACTGCTTTAAATTTTCGTAATGAACTATATACTTTACTTTATCGTTTAAGTTTGGAATAAGTTTAGGCACGGTCGAAGATTCAGGTGTAACACTCTCCGGAGCGAGCGGGTAATCATTATGAAGATCGTGCAGCTCTTTAGGATATTCCAAGTCCACTTCTAAAATACTAGGCGTCGTTCTCCAATCGTTTAGCTCGGCATTTAACATCCACTTGAACCCGTGAGTCGGTAGATTCTTTGACATAGCCCAACCGTAAAGGTTATTAGCGTCAAGGTACGCTATAAACGACGAGGGTTTGCTAGCGTCGAACGAGGGTATGTACTTATTATTAGCCTTCGCATAACGATGCGAAATTGTACTAACACCTCCTCTTGTCCCGTGTTTAACCATCAGTATCATATCGTAGTCGCTTAATAATTCCAACTCTACACCGGTCAACTTTAAAGCGGCATCCCAAGCAAGACCCGGAGAAGTATAATACCACGCCGGATCTAGTCTATAGTTGCTTGTGCAAACGTCTCTAAAGTTTTCGAATACATCAGCTAATAACAACACGTCTGAAATATTATACAATTCATGGTATTCTCTTAATGTCTTACAATGAAATTCTGTCCATACCGTTTTAGCATGGGTGTAATCTTCATCGCTAATGTCTGAGTCGTTTAGTTTAGAATAGAATGCGGATTTAGGAGGCAGTTCGGTTTCGTTTAATCTTTCAACGTCACAGACAAAATCGTAAGGGTAGACTCCTTTTTTGAGTAATAGATCGAGCTGCCTACCTTTATAAAATTCACCTACATTCTTACACTGCTCTTTACGAAGGTTTTTAGATAGCGCGTCGAGACTCGAGGGCATGAATCTAAAACTATCTAGAAAACGTAATTCGCGTTTTACTATAATCTCTTTTCCTTCCTTGTTTACAAACTTATCGACTGCGACCTCTCTGCTAAACGAGATATATTTTTCTTCATTACAAGGTATGCAATTAATCCTTTCATTATCAGCGCCTCGTAGTTTCTTTACGAATAAGTGAGCATCGTAACAAGATAAATTATGAAACAGTACCGGGAAAAACTTGGGGACCTTATAGTTTAAATTACAATTGTTATGGGCCGCCCCTCTGAATTTACCTGTAAGATGACAGTGGTCACGAACTCGATCAGCGCCTAATTCACCTTCGCAAATGTGGCAAACGGTGGCTGAATCGTATAGCTCCTTGTCTTTCTTCCCGAATATCATTCGTTTTGGAAATTTAAATCGATTGTAAATATCTTTTATATTCTCTATAAGAGTGTCTATAAATATTTGAGCTACATCGTCGTCTTCGTTCTCCGCTGTAAACATTACGGGAGCTTGCGAATATAAGTCGTCATCGAAACATTTTATAAAATAACAGAATGAACTCGGAACGTGTTTTTGGTATTTATTAGTATAGGATGTGTTAGGATTTGGCTGACAAGTGTCTATAGGTTTAATGAAGCTTTCGAAATCTGCGTACACTACGAAGGGGACTCTCATCTTTCTATAATAATTTTTAAAACTCAACAGAGTTCCCGGTTCTGGAAGTTCTATCTTTTGCGCCTCGTGTTGGGAACAGTACTCGCTATGTTTAGTAAGCGCTTCTTTTCGTTGAAAACCGATTAAACATCGTCTACAATAGTGCATTGAATTTTTAGATTTCTCTGTGTGTTTCTTCATCAATCTGTTAAAATTCTTTATCCAACAATAATGCTTCTTTTCTCCGTCGGAAATAAGCAATAGATCTATATAGGTATCGCTTTCATGCTTCGATAAATATAATGGGTATAGTTTAACATCCGTCTCATAACCGAAGACATTAATACTAATATTATTATTTCTCTCAAACCTGCTTATCACATTAGCATCCACCGCTACTGGGAATTCGATGCCGGACCAATCGAGTTCCTCAGACTGTCTAATTAATTCTTTCGTAATTCTTTCTGAATCTCTCGCAATAGGGTTTAAGGCTCTCGTGACGCACCATTTGAAACATTGTTCGTCTTCGTTTTTCATATTAATAATTCCCTTTTTACTCGCTAAATAGGTCGGTAGTGGAATGTAAGAACTTCCTTTCAGCGGTTTATAAACAACCGTATCGATATCCAACTTCGCAACGGATTTAAACCTCCAATTACTACCTCGCATCTGATAACACGCCATGCTTTCCTTAATTTTATCCACTGCGTCGCTATATATTTCACCCACGTCGGTTGCGTCTAAAATAATCTCATTCTTCGATTTAAAATTAGGTTCAGCCTCGACTACTTCCCCAGATTTCATATCTACTTTCTCCATTACACACATAAGATTGAATTGAACTTTTACCCCTCGATTTTTCATTAGCAGACTGACTACCCGCGGTCTTACAGCATCGAGGAAAGATGTGACGTCGATTCCCTCAGTTCCTTCGATCGTGTATCGTTTAGTAAATCCCTTAATAGCATTCGCGGTCTCTAGTATTTCGAACTTCTTTTTATTGATTTTACTAAAAATACTCGAAACCTTTGACTTCAAAGAGTCTAACTTTTCATTAACGGGTTTCTTTTCTTGAGGAGCTACGTAATTAATCAACCAATCCGCAAAAGTGTTAAGTTTCAACCTTACCTTATTCTTAGCTTCAGTCAAAACATTATTAAAACGAGATTTCCATGTATTAGATGGAGGCGTATACTTACCTGGAAGAAGCGTTGGAATATTAATGTCTGGAACTGGAGCGTCTAGTAGGTTGCTTTCGTGTACAGTCTTAACGCTTTGCAAAAGTCTCGATGATATTAATGTCACGAGATCCGCTTTTCGCAGTCCCGAATATCTAACCAAGCCATTCTCTTTGGCAATGTTTCGTAATTGTTTTACTGTTTTCGTTTTGTATTCCATTTTGTATATAGAAGATTTTTCTTTAAGTCCAAATCTAGATTTTTTGCATGCTTCCGAGTTCTGTAGGCGCATATAGCTTCGTTCATGAGGGGGTCTGACTTAATATTAGTCTAAATTATCGTACACTGACCAATATTAAGGTCAGTACATGGCGATTTGAGGTGATTTTGACCGTATTTACGTCAAATGCGCCAAAGGATTTAATTATACTCTACTCTCTCCTGTCTGCAGATTAACTTGATCTCTTAGTTCTCCGGGCAAGGTCTGCAATGGACCAACAGCGTGCCTTTGTCACTGTGGGCCTTTTTTATGGAACGACCTCCCATGTTTGATGCAAGAACAAAACTTCATCAGTTTTAAGCCGGCGACTCTAATATCTTCATTGGATGCACTGTCTGATTCCAGAACATCACACAAAGGACCTATTTCGTTGTTCTTACATATTTTGTACCATAGCACTCCTTTCCCAATACCATACAAGACTGACGTTGCATCACAAATGGCAATGGCATGCAACACAAGTAGCTTAGCTGATGGGCAGCAACAGGCCCTAAATTTGCACACAACTGTGTAATGGATATTGAGGATCTTGAAAAAGGAGAACAATGTTTACAGAACATATCTTGCATACTGTTGTGGGAGTGATAAACTAGGAGCACCAGCAAATCTGTGTCATTACCAATGCCAGTTACCGGTTCATTTCTGGACAGTTTCAATGCAGTAACCACAAACAGGGTCATCACAAAGACAGTTTTGTTTCCTTCATTGGCAAGAAATGCAGAGTGGTTGCTGTAAACTGGTTTGTTAGCATCAACAGAGACATCTGGGGCCGCCTGCCCTCACTGCTCTTTTGCTGTGCTCATGATCTTTTATTGTTGGACCATTGCAGTAACCATCAAAGACAAGTCATCTGAGTGCCATAATGAGCATATATGTAACGGATGCACTGCTTAATCACATCACGAAATGTCCCAAACTGTTGCCACTTAACTCTGTGAAGCAACCAACCTCCATCAACAACATATATTGTGTATTTGTAATTACGACGATTTATATAGCGTTGTTGGTAGAAAGCTACTTCTAGAACGCTTCCATCAAGTCATCACTGTCTAGACCCTTTTGTTAGTTCCTTTGCAAGCAACACCTTCTTTGCCTTCCTTAAACTTTGAACATCTTTGAACAGTGCAAGGCAGTTTTCGCACTGTCGTCAACTCATAGGTGAAGAAGTTCTCAACATCAGAACAACGCTGCATTGTAAGAAGAAACTATTGAAAAAAACTGTTGCACCAACTGGCAATTTACTGTCACCAACAATCAGTCAGCTGCTGATGTGTGCCAATGTTTTAGCTTGGTCTGCTTTCTTCCGGACAATGTCAGAGAAGGGCACTGTATCCAACTTCTGCATAATGCGACCACCAAAATCATCAGCTGCATCACAGTTAACACCATCAACTTCAGAAGCAGCAAAACCAGAGGTGGACTAAAGTCTACTGCCTCCAACTGCAAATGGGTTGTGCGAATGAAACCACGTGACACGTTTTGTAACATCATCAAAGTTATGATGTATTATTATGAGATTTGCCCATTTCAGCATGTTGAACATCAGGTGACTGTTCATCAAGGTTTGAATGGCGTGTTAAATCCGAACAGACAGTTGCACAGCCATGCATGCTCTTCACCCACAGCAGTCTAACACACTCTGTCGTACCTTGACACATGTACGACCACCTTTGCTCTTAACTGCTGGCATCATAACCTGCTCTATGGTCAGATCAGTCAACAAACCAGTCTAGAAATCATCTGAATTACAAACATCATGTCGGCTACTTAACCGTTCATGTAGCCAAGAATGTGTCTGAGGCAAATCAAGCATAAGCTGAAAATGTAGACAACCCGACTTTGTGTAATCGTAATGTATCGCATCGTATCCAAGAATTTATAAAGCACCTCTTACAGTACTAGCTATTCAGGTGTTCTCAGCAAGATAGCCCCGAGGAAATAAGGTCTTCAAGCAATGAAGGGATGAGGGTGGATCCCGACTAAAATCTTACTACGCATTGCGGTAATTTCAAATAGAAGGATTTATGTTGGCAAAGGCATGGTGTTGGGCCGTGGCAGTCCTTGCCCAGGGAACTAGGAGATCAAGTTGATCCACAGACCGGAAAAGGCAGGAAGAGACAGCAGACAGAGGTTTGCGTATAAAGTCACAAAGATATTTTAGGGGCTGAGTTCTTAAGACTAAGAGCAGTACCTTTTTGTATTGTATTGTATTGTTTTGTATTTAGAAATTTTTTAAGCGCTTCTCACAGTAATACCCAATCAAAAGCGCTCCCAGTGCGAAGAACTCTGCGAGAAAAGAAACGTCTTTAAGACAACGAGAAGAGGCCGAGATACCCCCAGTTAGGATCACAGATCGAATCGTAGAGGGAAGGTCATTCCAGAGCATAGGACCAACAGATGCAGAAGCGCGATGCTGGGCAGTAGCAGTCCGCGACCGAGGTACGAGAAGGTCATGCCGGTCTAAGGAGCGAAGTGAGCGATCAGAGGCAGCCGAAAGGGGTCGGCGAATTGAATCACAAAGATAGTGAGGGGCCAGACCTAAGAGCACCCTCGATGTAAGAAATAGAATTTTGAACCGAAGTACCTTGTATTGGATACGAGTGGCAACTGGAATCTAGTGTAGAACATCAGTCACTTTACTCATGTAGGTAGAGACATGAGACGAGGGAGACGAGCGATGAGCCTGGCTGTCGAGTTCTTAACCAACTGAAGGGAGGATAAATTTGCCTTGGGAGGCCCAGAAAATAGTGAATTGCAGTAGTCAATGAGACATCAGATAAATGCAAGGCAAGGGCTACGGTTGTCAAGACAGAAGAGGAAACTGATCTTAATGACAGTGACCAGCTGCTCAAAGGGCTTTCGTGTGTGATGGGGAAGAGTTTACACTTGTGACATTGCAGTTTCTCTGTCCACTTGTCCACTAATTTAATATACATGTAATTGTAACTTTCAGAGGCTGCCGTTGAGATATGAGTTTCTGCTACGTTTATCGGAAGGGTGTATTACGTAGTCCTATGGCCCAACAGGTGTAGTATAGTGTTTGAAGCGCTTTGTTTTGTGATGGGCATGACTATATCAGTTTGTGTGTGACTTTGCAAGAATTGTTTCAATGTACATTGAAGAGTTATGTAGAGGTGTGGGCAAAAGTGACGATTGGATGGTGCATTTTGGGTAGGATTTGTTGTAGGCCTAATGGTCCAAAAATTTGGAATGCAGTAGTGATGAGTATTCGGAATGCATTATGTACCTCCATACACCCAATTTAAGAAGCTGTGGAGTAAGCTACTTGAAGGACTGTTGAAAGATTAACCAGACTTCACCGATATGTAACAGTCAAGTTATAATTGTTGTTAATTGTTATAGGCATTGCGCATCTGGAAATAAAAGTTTGTCAGATGCAGGGTGAAATGTATGGTTTGAAAGCAATTTAATTTAAACGTGCATCGAGTGTCATTGTCTCTAATGAAATAACTTTCCGATAATAACTGGTGCTACACTGCATTAGTTGGACCGCGAATGTGTGTCATACGCTTGAAAACGAATATGTATGATAACTTGACAGATGTAAAGTCGGAACATCTGGAATCTCAACAAAACGCCACAAATATGACACTCACATGATCCACGAAATTAACACTTAGCCACAGACTGGCAAACAAACGATCGCCAACTTAACGATAGTCTATAGAACGTACTAACACCGAAGAAGCAAACAGAAAGAGTGCCAAATCATATTGCTTTCGCTAATCAGAGCTAAAAACACTTAATATAGCTCAGCGCTAAAATGTTCACTTTAAGCGGCTGTAACTTATTTTCGCCGAGGATTTGGGTGCATTTTGGCCCAGCTAATCAATGACACAGTCCCATTCAGAATCCGCAAAATTTACCTTGTAGGCCTAGCCGAATTTTGCCTGGGTACATTATGTAAAAATATTTCCTGCTTCTGAACTAATAGTAGCACCGATACCGGCATAATAATAATGACTTTTAAAGTTTTGGGGCTCGGACTACGAGGATAAATGTGCGACCAGGAATGGAATGCGCGACCAGGAATGGAAGAGACCAAGAGGAAAAGTCCTTGAGAAAAGATGGAGTAAAGGCAGCCAGAGAATTACGCGTAGGATCCAGTGGCGTAACTAGGGGTTCGTGCGCCCGGGGGCAAGAATTTCCAGAAAATTTTTTTCTCACTTCCGCCAAAATTTCTGATGACCTTTTTTATTATTTTTTTGGCTTTTCCCTCTGTTTTTCGACAAGAAACGTCAAATATCATTTTGCGCCCCCCCCTTGCCCGCGCGCCCCAGACTCACGTACAAAAAGTTACTTTTTTTACTATTTTTCTATTTTTACCTGATTTCTTTAAAAAAAACACATTTTCAGACCTAATTTTGCGCCCCCCCGTCCTGCGCCCGGGGGCGGCCGCCCCCTGCCCCCCTCGCTACGCCACTGGTAGGATCTTAAACTCAATGTGATTTCGATTAAGTAGGCCTAACCACGTGAATGTACGCTAGATGCGTCATTAATTTGGCATTAAGGCCTTACCCTCAAATTACTCTGCAGTAAGGTTGCTTACGTCAGTTTCGAACAAGGATATAGCCTAATTCAGTTGAAAGCAGATGAAAAATATCAATGTGAAGCCTACAATTTCAGCGTATTAAAGAAATAAATTCCATTCAGAGAAATTAAAGTTTGAGAAATTTACAACATGTAGCTTATTTATTAGCTAATTTTAGAGGTTAAGAACAGAATCAAATGTAACATAATGTAACATAGCTTTTCTCAAAACGTTTTTCGTCTCTTGTGGCCTTGCACACTGGGAGCGCCTCCCAATGGTTCATCCTATGACAGGCGCTTTATAAATGTTTGAACACAATACAATACAATACAATACAATACAATAAAAATCATCAACACAACAAAACACCAAATATGCAAGATATATGACAATCTTGATTACACATTTATCTTTCGTACTAACCAAGTATAAGGTCTAACACTTAATCAAAGTAGAATAAGCTAATTAATTCTATTACTTAATATATCATGAAAGCAACGACAATATCAATAGTCTAAAATAGTCTCACAAAATGATGTACAGCAGAAGCATCCAGCAGAAGTATTTGTGTTGCTAAATTTAATATGTAACAATAATGTTGTCAAGTAGTAGACTTTACTGCGTCTTTAGTAACTATAGCATAACATTTCATCTTGATGGCATGCAGCAATCCAACAGTCTGATAAGTATGTGAGAAAAAGGCAAAACCTTATATATGTGGAGTTCATAAGGAGGAACATCTGGATTCTCTACATCAGAATGCCTACTGCCCAAGTATTCTGAAATGAAAGTGGTACAAAGTAACTATTCGTATATATATATATATATATATATATATATATATATATCCTGCACATTCATAGCATCTTTCATTATAAATCTCTATATCCAAATGTTTTCAACTGTAAATACGCGGAATCATAATTCAGAAAAAATCGGCAAATGGTGAAAATCGATGGCTAGAGCAATGTTCTAGGAATTCCTTCTCTAGTTCAAGCATAACGTCACATATAGCACATCCAAAAGATTTGGGCAAAGACGCTTTTGTATTCATAGATTTCATTTTGCTAATATACAGACATTCTTCAGCTCTAATTTTCGGAAAAGGACCCTCAATTCCACAAGCATCCGAATGTACGTGCTTTGAGTAACGTTCATTTTCTTTATCAAGAAAGCATTCACTACTAATTGTGATGAAATGATCAAACAGGTTAGCATTTACTTCACTTTCCATTTTAAGATCCTGTTGCAGTGCTCCTGTATGGAGTTTAAACTGCTTCACCGAAGAACTGCTCTGGCTATAAGGTTTGTTGCGCGAGTGTTGCGTCTCAGTTGCACAAGTTCTTCTGTGACTATTTAGATGTCCTATATCTGTGAATCCTTTATTACAACCCTCACATATGTATGGTTTAACTCCTGTGTTGGTTCTCAAATGCACCGTCAAAGTCCCTACTCGAATAAATGATTTCTTACATAAATGACACCTGTAAGGGTTTTCAGCAGTATGGGTTCTCATGTGCCTTTTCAGATGACCACCCACATTAAATGATTTCTGACATAATTTGCACCTGTGTGGTTTTTCACCAGTATGGGCTCTCATGTGTGTTTTCAGATTACTACCTGTAGTAAATGGTTTCTGACAAAACTGGCATTTGTATGGTTTTTCGCCAGTATGGGTTCTCATGTGCGTTTTAAGATGACAACCGTGATTAAATGATTTCTGACATAGCTGGCACCTGTATGTTTTTTCACCAGTATGGGTTCTCATGTGCGTTTTCAGATAATAACTGCGATTAAATGATTTCTGACATAGATGGCACTTGTAGGGTTTTTCACCAGTATGGGTTCTCAAGTGCGTTTTCAGAGTACCACCCACATAAAATGATTTCTGACATACCGGGCAAATGTATTGTTTTTCGCCAGTATGGGTTCTCATGTGCTTTTTCAGAGTACCACCTTCATTAAATGATTTCTGACATAGATGGCACTTGTATGGTTTTTCGCTAGTATGGGTTCTCATGTGCGTTTTCAGAGTACCACCTTCATGAAATGATTTCTGACATAGATGGCACCTGTATGGTTTTTCGCCAGTATGGGTTCTCATGTGCCTTTTCAGATGACCACCCACATTAAATGATTTCTGACATAATTTGCACCTGTATGGTTTTTCACCGGTATGGGTTCTCATGTGTGTTTTCAGATTACTAGCTGTAGTAAATGATTTCTGACAAAACTGGCATTTGTATGGTTTTTCGCCAGAATGAGTTCTCATGTGCGTTTTAAGATTACAACCGTGATTAAATGATTTCTGACATAGCTGGCACCTGTATGTTTTTCCCCCAGTATGGGTTCTCATGTGCGTTTTCAAATGATAACTGCGATTAAATGTTTTCTGACATAGCTGGCACCTGTAGGGTTTTTCGCCAGTATGGGTTCTCATGTGCGTTTTCAGAGAACCACCTCTATTAAATGATTTATGACATAGCTGGCACCTGTAGGGTTTTTCACCAGTATGGGCTCTCATGTGCGTCTTCAGATGACCACTTTGATCAAATGATTTCTGACACACCTGGCAGCTGTATGGTTTTTCACCTGTATGGGTTTTCGTATTCGCCATCAGGGTTAATTAATTGTTAATTCCAATGGTATTTGTCCAGTATCGGTTCTTTGATTAGCTGTCAGATGATCACATTGAGTATACAATTTCTGCAATTGACAACTGTTTGTGTTGTTAAATGATTCGTATGTGCTTCGCTCATCACAGATCCCAGAAAAGTCCGGATCTGTATATGACTTTTGACAAGGATGAGTTTTGGTATGCGGCTCAAAGCAATTTCCTCTGTAAAAGGTTTCTGCACTTGTCATATGTAGCCTTTCAAGCATCAGCAGTGTCCAGTTTCACATATTACCGATTACTTCATTTAAATTCGCTTTCAGAAGAGTTCATGTTTCATGTATCAGTAGTAGCTCTTTTCCAGTAAAATCAGAAATTATTCACACAGAAGAAACTTCTTGACGAAATACTGAAGCTATCCATCCGTTGTATAGTAGCACACCTTTATGCTATTATTCAGGATTATATCTAGTGAAGATATAATAGTTGACTATAATAGAGAAGGTTGTGGTAAAACAAATCTACCGTAATATTATTGAGATGAAAGCCTTGTCCCACAACATGATTTTGAAGCTCTGAAAGAATGATTGCTCACCATTTTCATAGACTTACTAAAAATAACAGAAAAACGTCAATATTTAACATGTTTATAGAACGTAATTTCATTGCAGCTCAATACGGTGCAATGACTGTTCATTCATATACTCTCAAGCATCATCATATAAACCAAAGCATCATCATATAAACCAAAGCATCATCATATAAACCAAAGCATCACAATATCAACTTGCATAGTGTTTGTTATGTAGTAAACTGAAATGTTTCAATACATCTAAGAAGTTAGAACAAGTTGGCCCCTCGCTCTGGAACGGGCTCCTGGCACTGCGCTTGCATCGCAGAATCCATTTTCAAATGGAATGGGAGGAATTTGCCTCGTCTTGATTTTGACTCTGGCTACGGACCTGCCTATATATTGACTGCGCAGCTGGCATAAGATACACAAATACAGATAGAGAAAATACAAATGAAAGTTTATAGCACACTTTAACAAGTTAAAAGGCGCTATGAACTTGTCACTTGTATCTTAGTTACTCACTACCACATAATGACTGCTCTCTTGTTTACCTCGGCTCCAGTGCTTATTTAATTTCCCGACTGCATAGAATTTGTTATTATCATTATTGTTGCGGTCTTGTTTTCTGGCCCCAGACCGCTGTGTTGATTTAAAATGCCTGGTGAAAAGCACACTGGCGATTGTTTAGTTAAGTGTAGTTTATGTGCTCATGCGTTATCAGATGGACAAAAGGTGATTAATTGTGCTCTCTGTGAGAAAAAATACCATGTTGAACATTATAGTATCTCCAGTGCTGGCTGCTGGTATTGTCCCTGTTGCCTCTCCCACCTATTCCCTTTTAATAACATACTAGATGATGATGAATACAAGAACTGTATTCTGGGTGAAGAGAGGTCTTGCTTGCTTTTGAAAAGACTTAAGGAAGGGCCCCGACTCCAGTTATTCTCTGACACCGAGACTAGCCGCCCATTACTTAATAACCTTGATTTAGACCCGGATGAAAACTATTATACTACGCGTCCTAATGACTGTACTTATTACACTCCTCATTTGTTAGTACCCTTGACCAAGAGATACAGTGGGCTTCTCTCAATTATTCACGTCAACTGTCGCAGTATCCTGTCCAAGCTCTCTCAACTTGAAAACCTACTGACACTCCTACCTGTTGACATTCTGGCAGTCACTGAAACCTGGTTAGACACTGACTTGGGTAATAACATCCACATTCCTGGGTATAATTTTGAATTCAAATGCAGAGCTACCGGTAGAGGAGGAGGGGTCGGTTGTTTCATTAAAGAACATATTAATTACCAACAATACAATCTTCCTTCTAACTGTTCCACTCATCTTACTTATGAATCATTATTTCTCCGGTTCTCCTAACCTAATGGCTCTTACTTTCTAACAGGCATTATCTATAGGCCACCAGGTCAAGATTTGGATAAGTTTAATAATGAATGGAATCTCCTGCTGGCTATACTTCAGGCTAAAACTAAAGATATCTACATAATGGGTGATTTCAATATTGATCTCCTAAAAGCACAGGATCATAGAACAACGCTTAACTTCCTGGATACTATGTCCTCTTATCACTTTTTACCTGTCATCACTCAACCAACTCGTATCACACTAAATACTGCAACACTCATTGATAATTTCTTTACTAACCGAATCTCCAAAATCATTGACTCTGCTATAATTGTTGAGGATATATCAGACCATCTCCCCATCATGACTTGGATTGAAATCACTCCTAAATTAAACGTTAACCCTAACAGTCTAACCCGACATATTAATGATGCTTCCAAAGACAATTTTAAATTACTTTTGACTCAGATAGACTGGTCTTGTATAACGGACTCCTGTGCCAGTAACGATCCAGACTCTGCTTATGATACTTTTAGTACTAAAATTAAATCTGCCTACGATACTGCCTTTCCTCTTAAGCCCAAAAAAGCTAAAACCTCTAACAATCTTAGACAACCATGGATGACCCCCGCTCTTCTCAAATCATCTAAAACTAAAACTAAGCTTTATGCCACCTATGTTAAAAACCCCACACCTTCTAATAGAAACAAATTCATTGTCTACAGAAATAAATTCAAAATGCTGCGGAAGAAAATGGAAAAAAGTTATTATGCCACTGAATTTACTAAATATAGTAAGGATTTAAAACAAACATGGCAAACAATCAAATCAATACTTAGAGTAAAATCTCCTGAAACACTAATTAAGTGTATTACAATGAATGATGTAGAGATTACTGATGGTAGTCTGATAGCTGAAAGATTCAATAATTATTTTACAAGCATTGCACAAGAACTGGTGGATAAAATTCCTTCCTCTCAAAAATCCTTTACCACTTACATGGTCTTAGAGCCTTAATTCATTTGCTCTTTACTCGACTACTCCTGATGAAATACTCACTATTGCCCACTCCTTAAAAACAACCCACAGCTCGGGACCTGATGAACTTAACCCAAGTATAATTAACCCTATTGTTGATTGCATTGCTAGCCCGATAGCAGAAATAATTAATTGCTCCCTAAATACTGGCATAGTGCCTGCTGCTTTGAAAACAGCTAAGGTTATTCCGATATATAAACAGGGCCCAAATGATAGCATTGCTAACTATAGACCCATCTCTCTCCTGAACTACTTCTCCAAGATCCTTGAAAAGATTATGTACGTACGCTTATATGACTACATAGATAAAAAAAATATCCTTTGACCCTACCAGCATGGCTTTCAGCCAGGCCACTCCACTATGATGTCACTATTAAATCTTCAGGACAGTATATCTGCTGCTATTGACCGAAATGAATACTCCCTTGGTGTGTTTATTGACATATCAAAAGCCTTTGATACGGTCAACCACGATATACTATTATCTAAACTAGAAAACATTGGTATAAGAGGGGTAGCACTTGATTGGTTTCAGAGCTACTTAAGTAACAGGTACCAACAAGTGTTATGCAATGGCTCTCTATCTACACTAAGGCTTATTAAACATGGTGTACCCCAAGGCTCTATCCTTGGTCCTCTCCTCTTCCTACTCTTCATAAATGACCTCCCCAATGCCTCTTACCTTCTGCACTTCCTACTATTTGCTGATGACACGAATATCTTTATCTCTCATAAATCTTACGACAAACTAATTGAACTTATGAACCAAGAGCTTGTACATGTAAACAACTGAATTTTGAATTAATGAAATATCTAAGAAAATCATGAAAAACATTGGAATAATTAGAAGAATATCTTACCTACTCCCCTCTCAAATACTTAAGAATTTATATTTTGCTTTAATTTACCCCTATTTAATCTACTGCAATCTCATATGGACTTCTACCTATCCTACACACTTAAAAAAACTACAGATCTTGCAAAAAAAGCTATACGTTTGATCACTAACTCGCCCTACAATTCGCACACTAAACCACTCTTTATCCAACTCAATTTATTAAATATTGAGCAAATTAAATATGTTCAGACTTGTGAACTTATGTACCGGTATGACAATAAATTGCTTCCACCGGCCTTTTCATCCTTCTTTGCTCCAGCCTTGCTCACCACCCAAACCAGAAGCAATCGTTCTTATGTATGCAACTTTGCTAGAACTAATACCCGCAAATTCTCAATCAGGTATCAAGGACCCCTTTTATGGAATAATTTACCGCATCTCATTCGAACAGCATCAGGTCTCCCCCACTTTAAAAGTCTCATTCGTGCACACACAATGAATAAATGAATATATATTCACATCCCGGATTCAGTCTTTGTAGTCAATCTAATAATTATATTTCCAACATTACATAGTTTATTAACCAGTCACTTGTCAATTTAAGTAGGCCCCTATCTAGCGGGACCCGTCCCTTCTGGTGAGCCTATTGTTCCTGATCAACTCTCGTTGCTTATTAGCTCAATGTGTTGTTTTAATCTTCGATTGTTCGATTATATGACTATGTTGTTCAACACTTGTATCTGTTACTGCATGGGATCAATAAAGTGAATTGAATTGAATTGAAACTGGTTTATTGTGAATAAACTATCTCTAAATGTGTCTAAAACTAACTATATTTTATTCAGCTCGCATCGTAAATGTGTCCCTCTTGCTAAAGGAACAGTTACTATAAATAATTTACCCATACCCCAAGTAAGTACTACTAAATTCCTAGGTATATATGTTGACCAGTTTCTCACATGGAAGGACCACATCGCTCACATATCAGCTAAAATTGCTAAAAACATAGGAATCCTATCCAGAGTTGCCTACCTCCTGCCTACTAGCATACGTCTCAACCTGTACTACTCCATTGTCCATCCCTACCTAAACTACTGCAATATCATATGGGCTTCGAATTACCCTTCAAGATTAATACGCTTAGTTATCCTTCAGAATAGAGCTATCCGTGCTATTACCAGCTGCCATTATTTTCCCTCAACTGATTCTGCCTTCAAATACTTGTGCATTCTGCAAATTGATCAGATAACAAACAGCAAATTAATGAATTCATGTTCAGATACACCACTAGACAACTACCGTCTGCCTTTGACAACTACTTCACAACAATATCTGATAGTAATCCGTACTACACTCGCTCTGCAAGCAACTACCGTATTATTTATTCCCGCACTAACACTCGTAGGTTTTCGCTCAAATGTATGGGTCCTAAGTCCTGGAACATCGTACCTATTGAGATACGTAGTTTACCTAATGTCCACGTCTTCAAACACAAATTGCGAAGTTATTTGATAAACCAGTCGTCTGATTAACGTGTGAGCACTGTTTGTCTAGTTAACTAGTTAAGTTTTAAAGAATGCCTTTTGAAATTGTGTTCTGCCAACCGCTCTACTAGCGCTGTAATAAAGGGTGACCCCATTTAGCGGGACCTAGGTCCCTTGGGGTTTCTTTCTTCCCTGTTGTTCCCTAAGGCTTTGTTTCAATGATTACTTGTGTTTGTCTGTGAAAGAAGGGTTCAATAAAAATTTTGGTTATGGTTATGGTTATGGTTATTACACGAGAGCACGTTTCGCTACCGGTACATTCTTACTTATAGTACAATGAGAACAAATGAGTTTTTAATTTTGATTAAATTGAGCAAGAGATGTGCACTGGCGAACTGAAGTTGGAAGATAATACCCGTTACAGTTAAAATTAATTAGAAACTAGTATAATTTAGGCTTAGGCCTAAGGCTTAATGAGTTTTATGTGATGTCCGTGACTGATAATGAAGAACAAAATTAAGATAGACGTTATAAGCCCGATTAGACTGCTTGTATACTAAAAATGTACATTTTAAGATTAAGTTTGGCAACAAATTTCTGGGGACTGGTTTCTTGAGTCTTCTCTTAGATCCCTACGCCATTCTGCTCAGGCAACTTCGGCACCCTGACCCGCCAATTGCTGGAAAAAATTGCCACTGACTCACCCTTAAAAAGGTTTGACACCCCTACAAGAGCTTACACTAACCAACTTTGTTTTATTGCTTTTGGTGTGTATATTTTAAATGTACAAAGTTACTGGGACAAATTTCCCAGTGGTTTTAGGATTTGTCCCAGTAGTTTTGGTGATTTGTCCCAGCCAGGTAATTCTCTACTTTTAATGTTAGCTGAGAATAATATTGCTAAATTATTAACCTTTTAATTCTTCCCTAATAGTAGTCTAGTCTTCTTTTGGTTCTCTGCCTTGCTAGGCAGGTTCGTATGTCCAATTTCGCCATTCATCACGTTTTCTGGCTCTTTCCTTCAGTTTGCTGTAATCTTCCTCCAACATCCTGTCCAACAACATCATTCTCGGTCTTCCTCTTGTCTTCTTCCCCTCCATTCTTCCCTCAATTATAATTCTTAGAAGGGAATCTCCCCTCATGATGTGGCCCATCCATTTTCTTTGTCGGCTTCTTATTATCCCTATCATGGATCTTTTTCGTCCACCATTTGTAGTATGTCTTCATTTGTCCTCCGATCCATCCAGCTGACTCTCTCCATCATTCGCCATATCCACATCTCGAAGGCCTCCAATCTTCTGATGTCTTCCTTCCTTAGAGTCCATGTCTCTGATCCGTATAACACCACACTCCATATCATAGACTTGATAATTCTTTTCTTTAGATTCTTATTTAGCTTCCCGCTCATTAATTCCTTTCTTTTATAGAAGGCATCTTTTCCCATGGCTATTCTTCTCTTTATTTCTACATGACACTTTGCATCAATTGTGATCATGCTTCTTAGGTAACAGAATTTTCCGACTTGTTCCAGTTCCTTACCATACATAGTGATCTTTATTGTTCTTTCCTTTCCTCATGATCTTTGTCTTTTTAATATTTATTTTCATATCATACTCCTTCGAGATCTTATTCAGTTGATCCATCATTTTTTGTAGCCCATTCTGGCTACCTGCCAACATCGCCTGGTCATCTGCAAATCTTAGTGCTTTCGTAGTAGTCTAGTAGGTTTGAAATTGAACTTAATGAAGACATCCATCGATTCTAGTCACGGATGCTAGATATTATTGTCTTGTAAGATGATGTAACATGCACAGCATGATAGGACAATGTAGGCTAACGCTTTGGATTTCTTGAGTAGCCTACATTCTGCACTTACACTGTAAGTGATTCTGTGAAATCTGTATCAAACTCAGAATCATTAGCCTACACTGCCCTGTCTTGTAATGCAGGTAACCTTATTTTTACCATTTTTTTTAAATTGCCGTGATCATGATTAATGTACCGCCGAATAAACGGTCACGCGAATCGTTGTTTGATTTGGGTTTGGCGTATCAAAATCACATTGGAAAATGAAGTTAAAGCTATCATTGTTTGCTGATGCTGCAGCTCATCCATGAAATGCGTCAGTCATTCAGTCTGTCACTGACTTATTTATAACGATTACTTTGGTGGTATGGTTGAACTAATGATATATGTCATTTATCATGGGTCGATGCAGGAATTATATAGAGATATGTATGATAATAAAAAGCAAATTTGGTAAAATAAAGTGGCCAAAAGGGCTCCATTTGGCAGCAAATGCTCTAAGATTTGTTGTCGGCTGGGGCAAAGCCCAGACCCCCTTTGGGGGGGGGGGCTAGTGACACTCCTCCAGAGCCCCATGTCGATGCAGACTGGGTCCCAGTATTCCAAATCCGTTAAAATATGCACTATATGTACGATAGCCATAAAATTGAAATATTAATAGGCACTATAACATTGCCAAAAACTTATGCGAATTCACTGTTTGAAATCAATTAAAAGCCATATCTTTTCACCTTGGGGGCCAAATCCCTGACCAAGGGCTTTTCCTAGATCACACCGGGGCCACAGCCTCCAGACTCCCTATTTTGTCCTTCCTGTGCAGTTGAGAAATTCCTTAGAATAAGCCCTGAAAGTATTCATTGATTGAAGTGCAAAGCATGAGATTATTGACGAATGGAGACATGGACTATTGCAGATGCAGAAATCTAGAAGCTTGAGGCTTTTGAAATGTGGCTATGGAGAAAACTAGACAAGATCAGCAGGAACGACTATGAAACACACAAGGAGGTGCTCCAACTGGTGCAAGAGGAGAGGTCAACATAATACAGAGGAGACAATTGAAGACCAAGATATATGATGTTAGACTGGATGATGGATAAAAGAAAGAGGATGGTAAAAGAGCAGAACACCGACGAATAACAACAAGCATGTGTAGCTGTTTCAGAAAAAAACTGAATTTTTTTCAGGTATGCAATTTTTCTTGCATTTTCCATGTAAGGGCAATGCAAAGTATGGTCAGTTTACTACTGTAAGCTGTGATTCCATAGTTTAGGATCAAGCCCAGCCATTTTTTAACCTACTACATTTAGTGAATATGTATAATGGAAGTCATTATATATATATATATATATATATATATATATATATATATATATATATATATATATATATATATATATATATATATATATATATATATATATATATATATATATATATATATATATATATATATATAGCATTTTCAAGAATTTGGAAAGATTTGAGTAAAGTTTAAGCTGACTAATAATGTCTTCTTACTTATTTTCTCACAGTGTCATCTGGAAGTGAAATACATATATATAACAATTATGTTCATCTGTATAATCACAGATCTATCTCAATTATGAACTTATCCTGTAATTCACGAATACCCATTTCAGTCTGCATACCATGCATAAATTCTATTCAACAGAATAGTCTCTTCTTGCTCCTAATGATATCCTGTGCTCTGGGGATAAGAGTAATGAGACAGCATTAATTTGTTCCTCTTGACTCATCTGCTGCTTTTGGTGCCATGTCCATTCACTCCTTTGCATTGATTGTAGCATTGTTTTGGGATTTCTGATCATGACACTGAATTGGTTTTCGTCCTAACTATGCCCCTGCACTTAAAGTCAGTATACTTTTATGGCATTTTCTACCATGGCTTTTTTTAAACAAGACCTGTGTCCCTCAGGGTGTTATCTTTTGTATTAAATGCATACCACACCACTAGGTACATAACTTGGCAGTCATTCACTCAGAGCTTCTCATTTGAGGTGATCGATCGATCTCCTTGGTCGATCACCTAGCAAAGGCCTGGTCGATCGGTAAATCGATCGCGCTCGATGAGTTAGACTCCAAGAGGAACTTGGAGCCAGACCATTATTTTATTTATTTCATTTACATTACTTATGAAAGTTCAGGCTTGGATCGACACAACATTGCATCGACAAGCAGAGGAGGCTTACACACAGTTAATAATTAAGTGTTGCGTATACTCTGGCAGTTAATGGACAACCATAATAGTATACAGCTATACGAATACGATACACAAAATACTCGCCTAGTCAATCCAGTGCGATCCATTTTCAAATCGCCTTCTATTTTCAAATGAGAAGCTTTGCAATCACTACCTAGGGTATAATTCTTAAGTAGATGAAACTTAAGTTTAAATTTCATTTGACAAGTAATCTTGTAGTTTTTTTATGCAGCTGTTGTCCACTGCCTTTGAGGAGATGAAGTATTGGATGGTGGCGGCCGCGGCCAATAAGCTCCTCTTCAATATAATTAAAATTATAATTTCTGCTGCTGGGCAATCCACTAGAGCTGAAAAGTGTGAACGAGTGAAATGTTTCAAACTGGAAGAGTTGCGTTGGTGATGCTGCTCATAGCCTGGGTGGCATATTAACTTTATTATGTCCTTTATCGAATATACATTAGTGGTATTTTAAATTGTCACATGCACATTAATGATTTGCACAGAATTAGTCGCTATTTACACATGCATTAAGCATTGTAAATTATTAGCCCATTGTAGCATTATTATTTTTTATCAGTACAACTTCTACTTTGGCGAAAATACTTTTCATGGAACCAACTGCCATTCAGCAAAAATTCGTTTTATCAGTACAGTTTCTATTCCGGCACTAATTATTTTTCATCAATACAACTTTTATTTAGGTACTAATTATTTTTCATCAATACAACTTTTATTTAGGTACTAATTATTTTTCATCAATAAAACTTTTATTTAATTAAGAATTATTTTCCATTAATCCAGCTTCTATTCAAGCAAAATCATTTTCATTAGGCCCGCTGCTATTTAAGCAAAATTACTTAAATCAATCCAACTTCTATTTAGCAGGAATTAGTTTCGTCAATCCAACTTATTTACGACCAACCCTGAAACCCATGCAATGGCGGATAATTTACGACGTTCAACTACACGTTTACCCAACCCTCACATCTGGAATTATACTAGCATACAACCCTCACACCTGGACTTATGCTAACATAAAACACTCTTAATGTGACAAGGAAATGCGTTTAAGGACATATAGTAGTTCGGGTAAACCCGTAGTTTAGGTTGCTAAATTATTTTATATCGTCAAAATGAAATGGAAGCTGGATTGAAGAAAAAAAATTTTTTTCACTAACTCGAAGTGGGATTGATGAAACTATTTCTGTCTTTAAATAGAAGTTGGATTGATAGAAATAATTTTTACCGTAAATAGAAGCTGGATTGATGAAACTTAGTTTTTGATGCAATGGAAGCTGGAATAATTAAAATAATTGTTTCCGTAAGTCGAAGCTGGACCCATGGAAAAAGTTCTTTGCTTACATAAACGTTCCATTGATGAAAAATATTTTTCTGGTTAACCCTTATAGGGTAACCGGGCGGTAAAAAATAACCCCCAGTCTACTTTTTTTCGTACTCCTCTTTTGAATAAAACAAAAAAGAATTTTGCTTTTGTGACTTTTCCTAGATATGTTTTTTCTTCACAATGTCGTTTTCAGCTGTGCCACATTGCACTGCCACCTAGCGGCAGACTACTATGAAGAATAAGGTTTTATATTCCGGTACTGGATAAATCATTACTGCACTATGTATTAGGGTGGCTCAGAAAAAATTATTTCTGATTTTTTTAACTCTCACCCTCTCAAACTGTTCCAAATAAATAAATAACATTTCCTGTTAAGTTTGAGATTTTTAGGATGATGTTTAGAGGTGCCTCACGGCAAGTATAGTTTTACATAGGAATGTCCTATTCGTACAATGCCGCTAATTAGTGTTATAAATCGGTTAAGTCTAAAAAGTGAACACATTATATTCATTGTGTAACAATATCTACTGTCTAGCAGTGCATACATTATTAACCAAAAGCAGTAACACTGTATATTCAACGGCTAATTAAAGAATTAAAAAAGAAAGTTACGAATATGGTTCTAATCGGACATCACCTTCAACTGTCTAGTGTCTACCTTTAAACGCTAATGTCTAGCATTTCAGTCCGGCCATAACTGTGGATTTCCAAGTCTTGGAACAGCTTTCTATGCTCAGCATGCAACCATTTGAAAGAGAAACTGTTCCTGTTCTTCGTTTCTGGTCAGATCTGCATTAAACTTCTGAATCAGCGCCACACCTATTTCCGCCTTGTCGTTTACGACTTTCAGTGCCTTGAAGGCGCTGTTTTGAAATCAGATTTTTAGCACCACTGGCCAGGATCAATCTGAAGGAAGTCAATGGGCAAGCTCATTGCTTTGAAGAATTGAATACTCTGCTTAGTGACAAAAGAGCTTAGATTTCTGTTTGATGAAAGACCACCCGTCATGGCGATTCGTTTTGATGGATTGCTGTTTCCAGGAGACCCATTCTTCATTGCATTCACCATTCCTCGTTTCACTTCAAGAGTGACAAACGGATCAGACAGTGCAAGACATATCATTTTCTCATTCAGAATCCATAGGTGCCCCAATTATTTCTGCACTGCACCATCAGATAAGACCTTATTTATTGCGGAGTACTCCTGCAACCTTTCCAGGAAGAATAGGTCATTATTCGGAGCCAAAGTTTGGCATCGATGCTGCAAACCATGCATGGTTGTATCCACCTGCTATGGGAAAGCAGAGGAGAAGCTCATATAGACCATGTTCTTCTTTGGCTGTCAGCTTAAACTGGCCATCATCTGCGTGGATGCGACCAAACAAAGTCATGAAGATTTGAATCCGTACAACAAGTGCACCATCTATCTTGCTCGGTGAAATCCAGCTGGAGCACAGAAATGAATTCCATTCAGAGGCATCCCTCCCAGAAATATGATGACGAGAATAAGCAGTTCCTTGTAATCTTCACGTGGCTGAATTTCCTGAAGTAATTGTTCAGCAAAGTACAAAACAGGTCTTTTGCCTGGTGTGATCTTTCGCGTGACATCAACATTATCGGAATCTGTACGGAAAGCAGCATGATCAATATCAGCCCAGAAGGATTGGTAACGTTTGAACTTCTGTATATCTGGTCCAGAAGAACAGACATTCAAAAATACGATGCCGACAAGCAGAAGATAGCCGACGTTAGTCCAACTTCTCCTCCAGAAGAGTGCATGTACACCTGTGTTCTACGATGTGGTTTCGAAAGCCATACCACAGATGCGTGATTTGAAACCCCAATCTTCAATAGCTGCGATTAATACAGCGACCGTTTTTATTTCTCCTTTCCCATCTGGTAGGAATGGAACTTCAAGCAGCTAATCAATGCCTGTTCCAGATATCAATATAGGCAGATGATTGACTTAAGCTTTCCCGGCCATGTATAGAAGAACTTCACGTCTCTATTCTATGACTACAATCTTCAGAATCAACTGAAACTTGGTCACAATTTTTTATAAATTATTTGGAACAGAATGAGGGGGTGAGAGCTGCAACTTTTAATAATTTTGTTTCTCACCATTGCCCATGAACCACCCTACTATGTATTTGTAAACATAGTAGTTGATAGAACTGAATTGTTGGAGATATGTGGTTGTTATACTTTTGCTTATGAATTAGCCTAGTCATTCTTTGCTGTGTGATTTCCATTTCCTGTTGTCATTGTAGTTTACGTACTTTTGCATAAAACTATCGAAAGAAACCGATAGAGTACGAGGCAAACCGATAGAGTACGAGGCAAACCAATAGAGTACGAGGCAAACCGATAGAGTACGAGGCAAACCGATAGAGTACGAAGCAAACCGATAGAGTACGAGGCAAACCGATAGAGTACGAGGCAAACCGATAGAGTACGAAGCAAACCGATAGAGTACACGCCAAACCGATGTCTAGCATTTCAGTCCGGCCATAACTGTGGATTTCCAAGTCTTGGAACAGCTTTCTATGCTCAGCAGGCAACCATTTGAAAGAGTACATGCCAAACCGATAGAGTACAGCATTTGGCTTCAGTGATTAGCATCTGAAACTGGTTGCATGGACTCACAACTTATTACTACTTTGGCTTTAGACCGCCATATTGGAGCGAGTAGTCATTTTAATTCAAGATTTCTTACTCATTACATTCAATAATGTTGTCTATTGTCCTTGTCTATCAGATAAATTAAACATGACCAAAACTGGTTAAACATTTCCCTAGATTTGACGAAAATAAATTGGGGGTAATTTTTTACCCCCCGGTTACCGAAAACTGTAACCAAAAAACGGTTACCCTATAAGGGTTAAACAGAAGTTGGGTCATTTTTTTCATTAAATGGAAGCTGGATTGATTATAGTTATGATGGACATAGGTAGAGTGCTTACTTACCAACGTGAAGCACGGCATTGAAGACATTAGAATAATTTAGCAACCTAAACTACGGGATGTTGTTCGTTTCCAGCCATCCTCTACAGAAAATTAAACACTAAGATCAAACTCTATTATATTACTCTCTCATTAAACTTAGCTGCCGTTAAATAAATGTGTTTGTCCATAAAGTAATAGAATCTAACCAGATTTGGCATTAAAGTCGAATTTCTCCATAAATTACATCCGGTTTAAACTGTCATCAGCACAAAATGGCGAGGATGAAAGTGTTTCGCTCAATGAGAAGTAAGCTTAAGTTTCAGAAAACATATCCTGACATCTATCAAATACATTTTAACGCGCTGCAAGCAAGAGCTTTTAGGCTAATATACAACATGTTTGTAAATAATAATAATTACTATGGACAATTATATTTATAAAATTGCTATTTATGACATTTATATAATGCTAGGTAAAAGAAGTGACCAGACTGTTGGAGAGCTGGCTTATCATTGCGCAATAACGTACGCCGATTAAACAAACCATGATAATTATATCGTAATTTCGATAATCTCATTCGCAAATCAATGTTAAAACACTGAGACTCCGCGGTACTTGTCGGGTTTACGACCCCCAAAATTCTTCATATATTACGTGATTTAAAATTCCTCATATCCATCAATCCAACTACTATTAATTTTACGCAAAGAATTATTTTCATCAATCCAACTTCCATTTACACAGGAAGAAAAGATAAATAATAAAATACGCTGAAATACAGGATATATTCAATCGAAAACTTAGTTTCATACATCCAGCTTCTATTTACGGGAAAAATTATTTCTATCAATCCAGCTTCTGTTTAAACACAGGAATGTTTTCATCAATCGCACTTCCATATCGGGAAACAATTTTTTCATCAATCCAGCTTCCATTTTAAAGTGAAGATATGAAGAATTTTTGGGGTCGTAAAACCGACAAGTACCGACTCCGCTTACTCGTAAGTTCTGCAGAGCGTCAGAGGCAAAACAGACGAGAAAGATTGGATAGGCAAGTAGGCCTATTGCTAAGCTAAGTTTGAATTTCTATTAGGCCTACAGTAACTGACTGAGAAATTCCTTGCAGACACTTACTCTTCTATTGTCCGTGATTGGGTGTCAAACACTCATGGAGCACGACGTCCCCAACCTAACCCGCTCCTGTTTCTTTCAAATGAGTCGTCTCAGGACCATCAGACGATCGGTCTCTCCTTCTACATTAACCTTCGCAGAACCAAGCGGGGTAAATAATTACCCCAGCGGTTTTTCGATGTTTATTGCGGAGCAACTGTAAGGAGTTATAATTTGACGTTTCATGTGTTTACAAGTTAAGACCCCAGACATATTCTGACAGCATAACCACCATGATGTCATGTTGTGGGGAAAAGATATTTAAGTCCAAAGTGTCATGGAGTAAAAATTTTACCCTTTTGGTCCTCGACGTCGTTATTTTTTCATACATAGCCTAAGTAAAATATATGTTTTAAACCCCGGGCTACCAAGGGGGGTGGTTACCACAACCCCCTACGTTTTTATGTATAATTGTTTTTCATATGGAATAAAATTTTTACATTTTAGGTAGCTGTAGCAGATTCATTGGCGCACATTTTGAGGTAAACATCATGGTGGTAGCCAACGCCATTCAAAAGTTATACCCGATATACCCGAGGCAACAAAGGGGAGGGTGGACACCCCCTTAGTTTTTCAACTATAGCTTATTGACTATTCTTCCTAGAAGAGAAACAAATATACCATTCTTTAGAGGGAATGCAGGGCTTTACCTACATACTTATACGGTTTTTTTTTAAACCGGAAGTGACCAAAATAAATAATAATACGCGTAATAACTATGCGTGAAAAATGGCTAAATGCAAGCACTCCCCTCTTAGTTTTTCTTGTTTGTAGCGTATTCATTTATCTTCCTGGAAGAGAAACAAATATACCTTTCTTTAGAGAGAATGCAGGGCTTCATTTGCATACCTACATCTTTGTCTTATGAATACCGGAAGTGATCAAAATAACTTGATGGGCGCTATATAAATTACATAGATGATAGATAGATAGATAGATAGATAGATAGATGATAGATAGATAGATAGATAGATAGATAGATAGATAGATAGATAGATAGATAGATAGATAGATAGATAGATAGATAGATAGATAGATAGATAGATAGATAGATAGAGAGAGAGATAGAGAGATAGATAGATAGATAGATAGATAGATAGATAGATAGATAGATAGATAGATAGATAGATAGATAGATAGATAGATAGATAGATAGATAGATAGATAGATAGATAGATAGATAGATAGATAGATAGATAGATAGATAGACATATAGACAGACAGACAGACAGACAGACAGACAGACAGATAGATAGTTGGAACATGAATATGGGCTATCTTATAACTCTACGCTAGCACAAACCAAGGCCATTGATATAAATAATGCAAGAAACCGACAGATAATTCAGAGCAGTACATTCATGCTATGCTAATTTACTTATTTGGTATCTTCAAAGCATTTTGGATGAAATAATCATAATAAGCTATTCGTCATATCTAATAATATAGTTTTCCAGCATAAATGTGCATCTTTTTGCATTTCAGTTGTACGATCTTCCACTGGAGATGTTGGACATTATCTTACAAAAGTCCTATCTGCATTGGATATTGAATTTATCACCAAGGCAGAGAGATGAAGAAGTTATCAGATCTCTCAAATCAGTCGACGTTTGCTTCAATCGAAGAATTACCAGACAACGGTTCAAGAAGACAATCTGGCGTCACCTGAAAGGTGAGATATCTTCCAAATATTACTCTAAAATTTAATAACCGGAAACGATTACTTCACATCATCATAATTTGTCACGTATATACATGTAGTTAGCTAGTAATCCAGAAATTTGAAATCCAATGTCTTTTAAGTATATCGCAAAATAATTTAAAACAAAACACTCGTTATTAAGGAAGCGTTGCCCATACAACTAGATGCAGGAAATGTTCAACCTAGTGAGTTCCATCAAGAGTTAACGGTTGACGCAGTGAACAAAGTTGCATCGAGGATCATCAAAACGACGATGGGGATGATATCCGTGGTACACGATGCCTTTATACCGTTCAGTTATCCTCGTAGAGAGAAGACATCATTCTGGGTATTTTGAAATCTCCATTCACTGCCAGTCGAAAAAAACGACTGGTCTGTTTGCCAGACGACCAGAAGTAGGAGATAGCAGAGATGTAGTATGCCTATTTTCCAAAAGCTGCGTCTTGAGCTCCTCAGTTTGTTCTTTCCACAGTTTCGTGGGCGAATAATGTCTGTTTTATTAGATATTAATTTCACTGAACCGGAGCGAGACTGATGAGTTTTTCTTGAAGTAGCTGTTTATGAAACTCAGATTACAAATGAAAATTACAATAAAGCTGAGATTGCTCGGCTATTGAAATTCGGGTCTGTTAAAACTGAATAGGCCTAACTGTCACAGTTTACCTATCACCTGATCGAAAAAAACAAGAAAAAGCTTATATAACGCATCAATTTTTGAAATACTATTGTTAAGATTTGAAATTCAAAAATGTAATGTTAACAACCTCGGGAATAAAAGAATATTTATTTATTTGGAGCTAATCTCTCACAGTTGGCTTGGGACTTTACATCCTCATGCGAGGCAACGAGAGGGTATATGTAATGTGATTCAAGTGTTATACCTTGTCCACGTGTAGCGAGAGCGTCCTACAGGTCTCTTCCAACATTTCGGAGGACCGAAAATCTGTGCTCGCAGTCTTGGAATGGTCTTGATCAACTTCACATCGCGCCAAGTGTATCCAAACAGCCGGAGCCTCCTTTCTTCAATCATCTCCAACACTGAAATGTGAATCATGTTGCGGTATATTTCCGCATTGGTGACATGTGCTGTATCATAGGAATGCGTAGTATCTTCCTGAGACATCACCGCTGGAGGCATCGAGCTTGGTCTCCAGATCCTTAGTACGCGTTCCGGTCGCTACTCCATAAAGGTGGACAAGTAGGATGCATGCCTTAAATAGGTGGAGTGTCGTGTCAAGACCGAAGTTAGTGCTCCAAATTCCTCAATTAACATATTTACACATTTACTTTTACTCATGCAGATTTCTTTTGTTCTAGTCAATCTACTGGTTGCTAATATTCCCGATTTCAAACATAATTATACCCAGCAATAGTGTGCCTATCCTTTTCATTTTCCAGTTACCTGCCTATTGTGTAGTGAAGTTGAGAAAATAGTCGCACTATTAATGTCCGGGTATATACTCTAAATTCGTGACTAATGAGTCACAGTGCGTGAAAAATGGATGTGGTATTTGCATTTAGATGAATCAGACATCTTGGCTTGAATGTTATTTTCGAGTTTAATCAACTTCATCACTTCTTTCTAATCCAAAGACAGCAGAGGTTTCTATTTACTTCGGACAAATGTATCACTGATTATGATATGTTGTGATATAATAAAGCTGTATTGCCATTAAAAAGTAGTTAATATAGTTTGTGTCTTTTTAGATTTCTATGGAAAAATCTAGAAAAGATCTGCAATCATTAGAAACAACAGAAATTATCTCTTAGAAAATATTCGACCAAATGACGAGTTAATTGATTCGCTGTTGTCTCTCAACTGCATAACGGAAGAACAAAGTTACTTCATTCAACGACAACGTTCAACACAAGATAAGAACGCAGAACTTTTGTACGTCGTCGAAACTTTGGAGGAAGCAAAGTTTTCAAATTTTGTCAAATGTCTTCGACAAACCAATCAGAAGACAGTGGCAAGGATCATAGAAAACGGAGGAAGTTTAACCCATTAATGCCCAACTTTTTTTTTCATCTCAAACACAATTTAAGGTAAAATCCCATGCCAGAACACGAAACATAGCTTCAGTTTTGAATTGGTTGCTGCAATTTTGTCCTAATATGGTTTTGAAATCATGTTCCACTTGTGGAACATTGGGCACATGCAATACCTATTATTTGTTATATGCAACTTCAACATCGCATTGATCAAACAAGTTTTATGATCACAACAGAGTATATAATAGATGTTCAATAATACTGTTAACTACACTGTTTTCATTCATTCATTCATTCATTCGGGAATTTATATAGCGCCCCTTCAAGGAAACTACTCAGAGGCGCTCCCGACTCCAACGCGCCCAAAAAGAACAGTTTTGAGTTTAGTAAGGAAAGTTTCAGGCAGACTCCCAGGGTGTAGACGCAGCTCTAGAGGAAGACCATTCCAGATCATTGGGCCTGCCACAGAAAAAGCTCGGTTCTGCATTGTTGCAGTACGAGCAAAAGGAACCATAAGAACTCCTTTTTCTGCGGAGCGTAGGAGGCGACGCCCTGGGACAACAGAAATCATACAGCAGAGCTCACGGAGGTAAGTTGGGGCGAGGCCCTGGAGACAGCGCAAAACCAAGGCAGCTACCCTGTACTCGATGCGCTGGCAGACAGGGAGCCAGTGGAGGACCTCCAGCATGTAGCTGGAGACGTGTCCATACTTTGGAATTTGCCCAATGAGTCGCGCTGCAGAGCGCAAGACTCGGTCCAAGCATGCTATGCGGCTAGATGGGAGGCCAAAGTAGAGCGATGAATTGTGCTAGTGTAGCCGATAGATGATTGAGTGAGGTGGTCGACTAAATTCAGTCACAACTCGTGCTGGCTGCTCTCCATTAGTCGACTGCCGATCACCCGAAGTAACCGGCATAACAGATGCATCCTCATTGGTTTGGCTTTCAAGCACATGACTGCCCTTTTCATCGGTGAATGCCACACAATCATCCTTCACCCTTCAATATCTGAGGTGTTAGGTGGTCAGCAAATGATCTGGCTAGAGATTATACATATCGCTGTTCACGCTATCACCGTCACTTTCGCCATTTTCTGGTGGCAGTATCAAAACGCCAGCGTTGAAAAAGTTTTCTCGCTCCAACTGATTGAGAACTTCATTTACTGAGAGTAATCTTTTGTGGGGCGCGGTGGTGTAGGGGTATGTTCGGTGCCTTGCAGCCAGAGGGTTGCGGGTTCGAATCCACCTCAAGCCGCCGTGTAGGGACCCTGGGCAAGTCCTTCACTCGCAGTTGCTCATGTGCCTCGGCGTGAAACTCCGATTCAGTGTCTGCGCTGTATTCGGGAGCTCCTCTGAGTAGAAATCTTGAAGGGGCGCTATATAAATTTCTGAAATGAATGAATGAATCTGCACATAGTACAGCAACTGTGCTACATATCCATTTCTATACTTTATACTTGCTCACTTCAAAATATATATTTAGCTGCAAGTCAGCATGGACTGGTACGTTAGCAGGCAGTCAAGACTGTAACTGTGTTTTCAGCCAAGGTATTGCTAGTGCCCAATGTTCCACAAGTGGAACATGTCAGACATGCGGTGTTTATATAAAACCAGTGGTTGTAAATCAATAAATGCTGAACGGAGAGTGCTCATAAAACAGCAAACATCAAATTACAACAAATCTTACAGTTGTGGATAGCTTACCTCTTTTTTCCGGCGATTGAAACAAATGACATTTTAAAATTGAACGTTTACATAATTAAAAAAATTGAGAAAACACTTATTTTTCGCTCAACTTGGTAAACCACAGATGAAACTATAAACACCATCATAGACCAACAATATAATGTAGCATACAACAGCAAAAAACAAAGTACAGGACGTGGGCACCACTTTTAGTGGAATGTTCCACTTGTGGAACATTAGGCACTAATGGGTTAAAGAACAAACTTTACATGCATGCTTAATTTCTTATAATCAACATAATTAGCTTCATAATAATGGTGATTGCAGATAAGCATTTATATTCGAATTATATAAAGGTCGTTCCGAGACCTTAAATAATTTCTACAATTAATTGTGCCCTAGCGTGACATATTATAGCCTTTGTATGATAGGCTATATAATCACAACTTCAGTACCAGTGTGGAAATCTTCATATAGAAGGTCATAATAGGGTGCGTTCAGGAATGTTATAGAACCATTCTGAAACTTTGTTACGACAACTATGAAGAAATTTTCCATGAAATTTTCCACGAAAAGCCTTAGTGGAGGTTGATGCAAAAATAATAGGGTTCGACTAAGAAATTGTGCTTAGATGTACCTCTGCGCCTTTAAATAATTTCAGTACTAACTAGAATCACTATGCTAAACTTGAAACTGGTAATGCTGTAATGCTCTTCTTGGTATCGCATCGAGTTCCTTTGCTGACGTGTGCTTTGACTGCTTTCCACTCACACTTTATACTACCAGGTGAAAATTGTCACCATCCTCATATTGCTAGCTGTTTGTCCAAAAGGTCTAAAGAAACTATGGAGGTTTTGTGCATTTTTGCACACACAGTGCACAATATTTATTTCAATGCCTCTGGCATTGCTGCTGTCTAATCTTTATCACAACGAATTTACTGACTGTCGAAATTGGTTTTCGTGTTTTACGTGTATTCAGAAATTGGCACGTTATAAACACCTGCGCAGTGATGAAAATTATTTATTTTGTTTTAAAGCATTTTATTGTTGTTTGTGAGAATGTTCATTTGCGTTTTTGGCTTAAATTAGACGAAACTCTATTTTGGTTATGTATCTACGATTCTACGGCCTAAAGAATATATAAAAAATAAACTGCAGTTATCTAAAACTACGCCTGAGTAAGTAGTTTGATATAGTAAATACGTTTTGTTACTTTCAGCTCTAATAAAAATCAAAGTGCAAACTCGTGGTGAAAAGTGTACAAGGTCAATAGAAAGACAATTACTTCATCAAAAACTAGAAGATCTTCGAAACAGAACCAAACCGTGGTCACATCAAACTGATAAACTCATCAGTCAACTGAGGGAGGAAGGCATAGAAATCCTCAACTCTCACCTGAACAGACAGACTGTGGTCGTTTGGATCTGGTGTTACTCACAAGCTGCACTTGAACATATTCACAGACTGCTCGAATTGAATCAACTGAGAGATGTATTCTTTGAATATATTCAGCCATCTATTTCAAAAGTGATTAACATCGATGGGAATCAATTCAAGAAAACCATTGGCAAGTTCTTATGAACGCATCATCATAAAGAAAACTTGAACATGTAATCAATGCATAGGACTTCGATTAATGAAATGACTAATTGTATTGTATTGTATTGTATCTATCAATTTATATAGCGCCTCTCGCAGTGCACACCAATCAGAGGCGATCCCAGTGCGAAAGACCCAGAGAAAAGAAAGCGGTCTTGAGACAACCAAAATAGGCACTTGGCCCACCAGTTAATAAACAGGATCGTGTCAAAGGAGGAAGCAGGTTCCATAGTGCAGGGCCAATGAAGGCAAAGGCTCGCGTTTTAGCCACAGCAGTTCTCGCTCGCGGACAAAGAGATCATGCCGGTTTAATGAGCGTAGCGGACGAAGAGAAGTAGCCGAGGCCGACAGCCGGATAAGGTCACAGAGATACTTGGGAGCTCGGCCAGTAAACGACCGGTAGATTAAAGAAAGTACCTTGAGCTGAACCCAAGCAGTAAGAGGGAGCCAATGAAGGTGGTCAAACATGAAAGCAGATAATTATGTGGGATGAGCGAGAAAGTCGAGCTATTAGTCTGGCTGCAGCATTTAGAACAGACTGAAGAGGAGCGAGACGAACTTTTGCGAGACCAACCAATAGAGAATTACAGTAATCAATCCGAGAGCAGATGAAGGCGTGGACAATAGAGGTGAAGACAGAGGAGGATACGGAGCGTAGGATTGCTCTAAGACGCCTCAGGTGGAAGTAAGAAGAACGTGTAAGATTGGCAATATGTTCAGAAAAGGTAAGGGTGCTGTCCAGGACTACTCCAAGGTCTTGTACACTGGAGTGGAAAGTGAAAGACGGGAATCTCTCTGCAAGAAGAGGAAAATCTAGCTTAGGAAGCTGTTGGTGAATGCCGAACCAGATGAGCAGCGTCTCATTTGGATTCAGCGAGAGCCGATTGGCGGACATCCAGAGGTGCAAGTCTCGATCGAGAGAGCATCAATGCGACCAGTAAGAGCAAACTGAACCATGGACTAAGGGCATGTACATCGTCAGCATAGAGGTAACCAGTTGAGGAGTGTTTAGAGAATATGGCTGGAATGTCGGCCGTATATAAGAGGTAGAGGAGAGGACCCAGGAACACCATATTTGACCAAGACCCAGGGAGTTCTAGAGTCACCACAAATAACCATTTGATTAGGGCCAGTAAGGTAAGATCTGAACCAGAGACGAGGAGGGCCTCTGATGCCAAAGGAGGTCTCCAGGCGTTGCAGCAGAATGTCACGGTCAGCCATGTCAAAGGCAGCAGAGACATCACCAGTGTACACCAGTGTAAGTTGAGATCTATCAGCAGCGGAGTAGATGTCGGAGAGCAGGGACAGAAGGACAGTTTCAGTGGAATGATTATCCCTGAAGCCTGTTTGACTAGGAGGAAGAAGTCCTGACTGTTCAAGATAGGGGAGAAGTTGAAGAGAGACCAAGCGTTCAAGTGTCTTGGAAAGGAAGGAAAGGTTGTAGATCGGGCGGTAATTCTGACAGAGGTTAGGATAAAAGTTAGGTTTCTTGAAAGTAGGATAAACAAGAACCCGTTTTTTACCCTTCAGAGAGAGAGAGAGAGAGAGAGACCTATTAAATAGATACATCAAAAATGGAACAATGTCATCAACAACATCAGCAATAATAAATGGAGGAAGAGGTTCCAGTTCACAAGACTTTAAGTTCGAAGGTCAGTTTCCAGAATCGGTTGAAATCCATCAAGCACGGGATCAGTCGACGCGATGAAAGGCGGAGGCGAGTCAGCGGTTGAAGCACGAAGGTCTTCTATCTTGGTAGAAATCATTGCGAGCAAGTCACTGGCTGAGAAGGAAGGGTCCTCTGGCGGTCGAGAAGAGCGTCCCATAAGACCGGAGATGGATGACCATAGGCGTTTTGGGTTTTTCTCATTGCGTATGACCAGGTTTTCGCAGTAGGCCGCCTCCTTCCGGCGGTAGAGCTCGTGTGGAGCACGAAGTTGTGTAATCCAGGCGAGTCGATCGGCCGGATCCCGTGTCCGACGGAAACACCTCTCCATGCAGCGAGAGCGACGACGTATTTGGTGACAATCGCGGTCAATCCAGACGGCCAAAGGTCTTCACTTCCCGTAGCGGTTACATGTTGTCGATAAGCTGGTTCATGGTGTTAGTGTATAGGTCGAAGAGCTCGTCCACCGTTAGCGCGTCAAGCATCGATGGTGGAGAAGATAGCTGAGAGCCACGAAGTGCGTCGCCAAGCATCCGACGGTCAAGGGATCTCCAGCCACAAGACTTGCGGATGGCATGAAGAGGCTGAGAATGGAGATGAGGTAGGCAGAACTGAATGAGCGCATGATCGGAGAGAGTAGGAGGTTGAAGTTGTAGGTTACGAACTTGTTCATTGTCAGCAGTAATAATCAGATCAAGAACGCCACCCTTTTGGTGGGTAGCTTCATTGACGTGCTGATGTAATCCAAATTGAGGAAGAAGCTCGAGGAAAGAGATGGCAGCCGGGTCAGCATGGTCTTCTAGGTGAAGATTAAAATCGCCCATAATCAGTAGCTGGCTATTTCTAGTGACAAGGCATTCGAGGACAGAGGAGAACTGATCAAAGAATTGTCCTGTCGGAGCATCAGAGCCAGGTCGGTAGATGGACAGTAGAGTGATTGAGCCATGCGACGAGATTTCCATGTCCAAGGGGATGACGGAAGAACGAAGGGTTGGTCGATGGAAGACCACGATTCCCCCACCTCGAGCCGGCCGACCGTCAGAAAGGGTAGACCTCGGTCGATCACGGATCGAGAAGCCTTGTGGTGCAGCAGGGGCGCAGCCACGGTCCAGAAGTTGGGGGGACCTACTAGAATGTGTGAGTGTGGTAGGGGGAATTGCGAGCGCCGAAGGCGCGAAGCTGCGATTGCCGAAGGCAAGAAGCCCCTAACGACTAGGGGGTATGGGGGAGCGTCGTAAGCTCCCCCATCGGGGTCTGGGGTGGAGCCCCAGAAGCCGACGCAATTTTGAGCAATTTGATGCCAAATGTAGCACATTTTGGGCTTTGATTTACCTAAAATTTTTCACCGATGATTTCGATATAAAAGTACCTAATCCATCTAGATCTGTGAAAAATATGACTTTATTATATGAATAAACTGGAAGTGACAAGGGTTTAAGAGAATTGAACGGAAAAGAGTAGAATAAGCTCTAGAACAGTACGTGTTTGTCAAAACCAGGAACATCGGCAGGGAGGAAGCCTGGACGGGTCATTTTTCTCAGAATACCGTTAAGGCGTTTAAGTTCCCCTACAGTGGCAACAGTGACGGCGCCAGACACTTTTTGTTACCAGGGCATAGCCAAGGCAGTCATACAAGTAACCAGCGCAGAGGTGATTTATGGCAAGCGTGGTACGCGAGCTTATATGGTGACCGTCACCATATGCATCGTGACCATTTAATTTCGCGCTATACCGCGCTCGCCATAATTCGGCCCTCTGCACTATTATACTTGTCAGGTCAGAGGCTCAGATGGGCAAAGCCCTCTGAAGCTGAACGCTTTTGCACATTTGTAAAGCAAATTTAACATCTCAGTGAACTTATAGTAAAGCATTAGGCCTACTAAAAAATACTCTTTTGGGTAGCATGCACAACAGTTTTCAAAAGCAACAAGTTCAACAAATAGAGCCATTGATTCAGGTAGGCCCTATTGTTTACGCATTTGCTCAAGTAACTCGTGTCATATGAGATGCAATTAAGCCTATAGGGGTTAGACGTTGATTTATGTGCAGTTCGCGTGTGAAATGTAGACTTTATTGTGGGATCCTAAGAAAGACAAGGGGGTTGAACCCCTAACCTCCCCCGGGAATTCTCACCCTGGTGTTTGCTACTGACAATAGGCCTCCCGCTTCCATCTTCTTCAAACGGACTATACTAGGATGACATGGGTCCTGAGATAAAGTCATGCTCTTAATTAAAGGAAGCAGATGCGATAGTGGAAGAAAAGTGTGCCCGATCAGTACCGTATATCGAAAGATCGGCCCAGCTTAAATAAATCACAGTCTGAGGTAGCAGTGGAACTGGAAGTAATGTCAATTTCCTCACCTCTAATGACGTCTATTTTCTACTTGGAAGTTGTCGGCACATCGGAGCAAAGTGAACTAATAGCTAGCCTATCGGCTTCTTCCTCCGCTGTATCTGCATTCTCCACAAACATCTGCAGCTGAAGGAATATCAGCACCTGAGGTTTGCATCTTAAAGAACAAATTGATGGAAGGAGTACCGACAACAGGAACCTCAATTTTCGACTTTCCTCTGCTCCTTTCTGAATGCCAGAACTTTACATACGTTTCAAGGGATTCATGGCTGATGATGATAATTTTCGTCTACGTATTATATTTAAAAGTAGGGGCCTACGGTAAACGAATGAATTATACCAGCCATGGCATGTACAGAGACACTGTAGGACAGAGACAGCGATTATATATATAATACATACATTATATTATATATGTATGCATATATATATATATAGAGACAGACAGACAGAGACAGACAGAGACAGAGAGACACGCTGGAGCAGAGTGGATACATGCCTCAATGGAAGAATCATCACTCATTGCCATGGCCCTATATCGAGCGTGTCTCCATGTACAAACAACTGAGTGTTCGCTTCTACTGTGGTTCAAAATTCAAATTTTCCGACAGGTGATTGATAGACCACACATATACACGTCTGTGGACCTGCAGTTGTGTATCGTGTATCATGCTATATATATAAAGCTGTATAGCAAAATTTTGGAGCCAAAATTTGGCAGGGCAACGACCAGGGCAAAGGCTTTTTACCAGGGCATTTGCCCTGGCATGCCCTAGTGTAGTGCCGCCACTGAGTGGAAAATCCCCACCAAACAGAGGAGGCATAACGTAGCCGTGCGAGGATAGTAGCTCTAACAATGTCAAAGAGACGTTCACCGTGGTGACCGTGGGCGACCAAAACACGTAGCGCGAACATGGATTTTCGGGGTTTGCAGCATATTTTGTCCATGTGTGCCCCAAAGCCAATCCGATCAGAGATAGTGACGCCCAAAATAACCATCTCCTGGACCCGCTCGATGCCAGGGATGAGAGGAGGGAGGGCAATAGGTTTGGACCTCGGTCGTTTGACAACCATTTCTCTGGTCATAGCATGGTTTAATTTAAGATTGCTAATGGATGCCCATTGCCCACTTAGAGATATGGTCAAGTTCAGAAAGAGTGCTGTCAATGCAGGAAGCAGGGACCAGCTTGCAAGTAGCTATCGTCGCCATATTTAGGGAGACGGTTTCTACTGTATTTAGGTTTAAGGCTAGAAATGGCTATGACAAAATCAGTAGGTCCAAGGCCAGAGCCTTGTAGTATACTGGCATTAATGGTACAGAGGGGAGAGATTGCAGAAGGCAAGAAGTTCCTAACGACTATAGGCGGTATGGGAAGCGTCGTATAAGTCCCCCCAATCGGGGTCTGGGGCGGAGCCCCAGAAGCCGACGCAATTTTGAGCATTTTATACCAAATGGAGTGCATTTTGGGCTCTTGTTTGCCTCACAATTTTCAAAAGTTGGAGGAGACCGTCCCAACCTGTTCGAAAGTTGGGGGGGACGCGTCCACGGCCGTCCCAACCTGTTCGAAAGTTGGGGGGGGGGGACGCGTCCCACGGGTCCCATAGGGTGGTTGCGCCTATGTGGTGCAGGACGTTGGACTGGTACATCGCCAGTCTCCTAATACAGCGCTACTTAACTATATCAGCATACGATTGAAGCGAACAAGAAAAGGCTGTTTAATTATGTGAATAGAGTGAAAGTGAATGACACCCAGAAAGAGTCTGAACAAAGTCACGTTATATTACAGAGATATACCTCATCTACCAAGAGAGGTTTTAGAAGGCGCACTTTATCGTAAAGCTACTTAAATTGTGCGTCTGTAGTCTACTCTGAGTCAAATCAAGACATTGAATAAACCATAAGGTGGGATTGGAAGACAAAATGGTACAAGAGGAAATGGCAGCGAGGCAGCAAAAGGCAAAAGGCTGCAGAGAGATGTAAAGCATGTAAAATAGTCAAAAAGTGAAATATGCACGCATCAATGGCAGGACAGGTAATTAATTAATTAATTAATAATTAAATTTTTAACGCGCGCAAGGTCACACCAAAATATCTTAGACTTGAATAATCAGCCGCCAGTAAAAGATGCTGTTAGATATCCATATTGTTGAAAGCCAAGAAGAAATAGTGAGTTTTGAGCTGCTTTTTGAAGGAAGGAAGTGAATTTGAGCTACGAAGAGAGTGTAGAAGTTGATTCCATTCCCTGTGAGCAGAGGCATGGAATGCATGCGAGCCCATAACGGTTCTGCATTGGGGCTCAGATAACAGGTAGTCAAACGGAATGCATGAAATTAAGGTTTTGTTAATGAGCATTTAAAACAGGTAAATGGAAAGAGATAGTAGGCTTATGAAGTCATGGTTTTGATAATGAGGAGAATAAAATCAGATAATTAGAAAAAGAATAGTATGAAGCTAAAAGATCCGTAGCAAGAGATGGAAGCAGTAAAGCCCAGCAGAAGACGAACTCGATACGTTAGAAAATGAAAGAGACAGTGAATAGGAAGTTAAATTAATAAATAATATTAAATATGAAGAAACTTTCAGTACCGGTAATAGATTCAATGATCTACGTAACCAACAACACTCAATTCTAATTCCTATAGCATTAAAAACAGAAAATGAGAGAATAATAATTAGTTAATTATGTATTTTTAGTTTATATGTGAGTGAAAGGCATAGAATGACCAAACATTGCTAGTTTCACTTCAATAATACATAGTACATAAACAAAGAATTCAATAATTGAAAACAAACTTAATATTAGCAGTCAATTATTATTTGCCTATAAATGATTATTTTTTCTCTCTTAGTCGTGTGTCCAATTTCCATCAACTTTACTCAGAGAATCGAGATAGGAAGAAATGAAATCGTGAATGGAGTGACTAAACTTCGAAATGAAATCTACGTCCTCTGTGAAACATCATCTTCTTCTCCTAGTCATGCAATTCGTGTCTTTGGGGATCGAATTCCATTTCGTCTTCAGAAGACAATCGAAGTAAAAGAGATTAAAAATCCCAGGGACATTGGATCCAGTGACAATGGAAATTGTCTCTACGTCTCTGATCTTGAAGAGAAATGCGTCTGGAAGATTACAAGAGAAACAGGTGACCAACACAAAATCATCAAATGGCTGACCACTGATTATCATTTATATACTCTGTCAGTGTGCAATGGTGGTCGGTTGTCGATGGTCAATGATTTAAAGTCCATTCTGATGATCTACGGATCGGACGCAGAACTCGTTCGATCCATTCAGTTACCAGGAGACATCAGTGGACCAATTCATGCAGTGGAAACATCCATCGGGAATTTCATCTTCATTTTGTTGATGGAAGAGGAGAAGAGAGAGCGCGGCGAAGGTGGGAGAGAGAAGGAGACGAATTGGGGCATATGTGAATTGACCAGAGATGGACAGATGGTCGTCCGTCGTTTTATTCCTTCAAATGAAACACAACAAATTAATAATCCTCGGTATCTCTCACTCGATTCAGACGATCAAGTGTTTGTGGTTGACACGAGTAATGATAGAGTGATTCTCTTGGATTCCGATCTAAAATGGAATCAAATTCTTTGTCCAACAAAAGAAGACACATACGAAACGAAGATCCGAAGACCAAGGAATTTGTGTTACGACGAAGAAAAGAAACAACTGATCGTCGGAGGATATTATGGAGACGTTAATGTTTACAATTTAAGTCGAAATTAAACTTTTCAACAACAGATTCTGACAAAAAAAATATCTCATTCAAACTCATCTATTAATATCTTTTGAATTTTTGGTAAACGTGTAGTTTAGCGTCGTAAATATTTTCTGGCTTTAAGTGAAATAAATAGCGTCGTAAATTATTTTAAATAACGTGCCATTCCATTGGTATAGTTATAATTGGTTAAACAGAAGAAAATCGATTGAAAAATTATCTTATATATACAATATTTCTCATAAAAAATGGCAGCTCGAAACTTTAATCGAACGACAACCCATTCCGGAAGTCGGTGTGCGTCAAATTTTGTCAAGTCGTCAATAATAATCACAATTCAAGGTCGACACTTGGCGCAAGACGGTTGAAGCAGGAGCGTAAGAGGTTGGAGATGTGATTAGAGAAAGAGAGTAACACCAAGATTGCGGACAGGGGCATCAGAGGTGAAGGTAAGAGATTATCACCTCCTGAACAGTTGCCTTATTTCCAAACAGTACCTTCGCAGCTCGTTAGCTCCAGGTTAACTCTGCCTGGCCTGACGCCGTGTGCAAATCCCTTTGTCGGCCATTTGTACAGACTCCTCCGTCGCGTCGCTTATCCCTGTTGGCGCACGATAAATATCCAATTGTCGGCAACGTCCTCGACTCCGTAATTACGAGGTACTAATCCGTCCTCGGGCTCAGTGACTCCAACGCTAGTCCCAATCCTCGGTTCGTTACTTTGCGCGTTTTGCGACTCGTAAATCAACCGCTGCTACGGATTCTTTTAGGACTATCTCACCCGTTCGGTGGTTCGTCGATCTGGCCAAGAAAATGGCGTGCCCCTCGCTTGTATAGCCAAACTCCAGCATCACCTTGCGTGCTCTTCTCCCATTGGCTGCGGTAGATGCGACTTCCTATTCGTCAACCCTCCGTCCTCCACACGTCTAGGCCGTAAGCTGCCATCCCGATCTCTCTCTCTCAACTTCTGCTGCAGCTCCAGGGTCCGACGCCCTCCTTATCTCTTGCCCTAACTTCTGCAGCGCCAGTATACTTCTTTACCGTACGTTACTTGTAGGGACTTATCTGTTCTTACAACTTTCCCGAACTGCCGCTCTTCGTTTCTACCGTATTGGGAGAAACACAAATTAAAAATCCTTTTTAAAAACAGTTCTACACGTCAAGTCTTCTATACCCCACTGCAGCCATAATTTTACATCATATTCACTCATGCGATCATGCAACATCTGCCATTCCGTAACATCATCATATCATTACAGTTTCAGACTATCACTAACATCATTACTCAATGCAACTTAAGGTCTATGCATCGGTAAGCACTGCATACAATCATCGAATCCTTTCATCAAGTTTCTCTAAATGCAATCATTTGCGCATATACTAATCTTTCTCAACTTCATCACCTTAATCATCCGCCTTCGTACATTGCCTCATATCATCATATAGTTAATTCCAACATCAATAACAGTAATTAGCACAATTCTACAATAGTGTCTACTACATCGCAATTATATTCAATTTCATCAGTAAGCAACCTTTTGACACATTCATCATTAGTACACAACTCTTAATTATCGTAATCTTCATCATCATTTCATCATACTTCACCCACAGTAAATTCTTAATCAACCATACTAATTCTACTTCATGGCACATTCCTAGCGCTTCATAAGTCATTCAATTCATAATCATCTTCATTTCAATTCCAAAAGCACAGTAATGCTCTTAACTAACATAATACCTTGCGTCAATACACAAGCCTAGTTCGGCCTAATCATGCAATTCAATACATTTTCTGTTAATCCTACATGACTTCATTAATATGCATAATTATACTTATTCAGCTTAACATCAGATAATTCTACTTTTCACTACATTCTATCGTTATGCACACTTGAACTTCGTGGCATCGTCTCTCTAACTTGCGCTTACCTACAGAATTAATAACAGATTATCGACGATTCTGTTTTCACTCGTAGGCCTACATTTAATCGGCAGAGTTCTTAATTTTATTATTCAGCACAGAGAATTCCGTTACAGTCGCTAGAGTGCGCCTCTGGTCGGTCTTCTTTAGTCTTCACGCATCTCGGCTGCAATGCGCATTCGTCACACGAATTTCCACGCAGCGTACAGGTATCATCGATAGGTAGCACAACATCTTCACAGTAGGAATCCGAATCTTCCCGTTCCTATGGAGTATACCGACAAGCAACGAATCCTTCTATCTCTGGTCCACGCGTCGTCATGCGCAGCACTCGCAATATCGCTCACACTTAATCGAATTCCACTTGTAAAACGTAACACCTTTAACACATTCGTTACACGTTCTCGTAGCTCAGGGAGGCGTAGAGTCTTGTCTTAGCTGCAAGATCTCCAACCTATGGCTCACCCAAACGTGTACTTCGTGTACATCACACAAGCGCTTCCTTACTTCATCGTACGGTCAGGCATTGATTCCTCTGCCGTCGACTTTCGTTTAACAAAACCTTCTTTACTTCAAGACACGGTCAGGCATTGATTCCTCTGCCGTATATAACTTCCTTTAACACTTCGTTACTTCAACGCACGGTCAGGCATTGGTCCTCTGCCGGCTACATATTCTCATTAACCAAAGCCTTCTTGGCTGCACTAAAAGCGATTCCTCATACGCGTTACATGAGTGAGTTCCATCTCACCCACCGACATGATTCCATCGACTGTCCCGTATACTCCCATAGTTCCACGATCGAGTTCTTCTTCCCACTTTCCGTCGTCGTACTTCCAGATCTTTGGCTACTATCCTTCTTGCTGTGCGAATCGACCGCCTGCATACTGTTACTCCTACGCCGGTCCGTTCGACCGCTCGTCCAGAGTACAAATGTATCGTTCAGCGAATTACCTGATTCATTATCTCTACCGAATTCGTCTTTGAATTAATATTATTTTATGTTTTGCGTCCGACTTATTTAATACTCGTTACTCTGCTTTCTTTTCACAATTCTATTCTCTTAATTACCATGATTCACACGACTTCTCAATACTTGCTTCGACATCTCTTATTAAAGACACAGAGTTCATATTTCTCCAGCCGTCGTTCGTTTCTTTATTATTGAATTCCACTGCTAATCATCCATACGCACTATCCTCGTTTCTCGTCTTTCTGGTCATCTCCGGGTTTTGCGTGTCATCTAGCGCAACATCACTCGTCTAACCGGGGTGATAATCGCTGATGTACTCGCATACAGGCGGCTTATCGCGGTACGGACAGTGACGTATGACGTGCCGGGTATCTCCTCCGTTATGGCAGCTCCCTTGTTGTTGCCTCGTTCCCATCCAGGGTTGCGTCGGCCGACAAACAGAATTCCAATTATTCGGAGGTGGCGGTCGTTTGACGTCACCTTGCCTGCTTCCGCACTGTCTCTCTTGCCATTGCACCGTTGACTGAATTTCCTTGCCTTGCTCGTAGACGTTACACGCAGAAGCTTCTACAGAGTTCATTTCACGCCGTACGATTGGTCCCAGATCATTATCGGTCCGTTGCTCAGCTGCGATAACCGTACTGCTCCCGTCGTCTGGTAGATTCAATTGTTCGGCAGCGGGTGCTAACGCTCCCTCGACTACGCTCACAGAATGCGGTTTCCTCGACAAAACATACACGTTCGATTGCACCTTTTCGGCTTGATGCTTCACATCACAATCATTTTCGGCTCTCAGACCTTGATCGACAGACAAAGCCCCTTCGTTCGCTTCAAGACGCAAACTACATTTAGCTTTCTCTGTCTGACCTTCTTTAACGTTTGCAGAAGCAGCAGCAGCGTTTTTTAGAGTTAAGACTGTATCTGAATTGCAAGTTTGAGTAGCAACCGACTTTTTATTTATTACAGTGGGTAAGTGAACGTGGTTAAATTGCGGTTCACTTGCTCTGGCGAGTGAATAGGAGTTAATATTTTGAGCAGCAACATGCTTTAATGTTGGCCATGCATTCGTCAGATGGCGCATGGGTGCGGAGTATTGTGGGTTATTGATAGGTCTTCCTTGAGATGACAGAATGGAGGTTGTTGGCGTATTATAATAGCTCCTGCTTAACAGAAATTCTTCGCCTCGTGCTCTGATTGCATCACCGTCTCGTACAACCATATTCTCTAGTGTTGGCCGTAGTGTGACGTTGAATCTCGCAGCGTTCTCGTTCTGCATCGACTTCTGCGTGACTGTTTCTATTTGTTCAGACTCTGCATAACCGTTCTGCATTCTTTGCATAACTTGTGCTTCAGAGGTCTGCCTTATTTGTGCATTACTCATTTCGGTTACATTTTCAGCTGGGTCATATTGTGTGTTAATCCTGGACATGTGATGATGTGTTTGAGGCCACTGGTCAATAATGTGGTAGGGTCGGTTGGCGACCCTTATGATATCCCTGGCCTGAGTGTATTGTGACAGTAATGGCACTCTTTCATCACTCAATTTATATAGCTCCTTCTGGCCGCATTTCGGGGCTTCAAAGAGTCTTCCATTCGCTTCATTCACTTCATTTCTCAACAAATCATCATACAGATCATCACGAATATTTGTTTCATCCATATTTTCAACATTTGCATCATTCATATCCAAGAACTTATCTACATTTCCATTTTCAATAGGAGCATCATAAAAATCCTTATCACATCCTCGAACGTCATTGTAGGGGGGGGGGTAGGAAGACGTCTCGCGCGCTGTCGCTCCCCAATTGCGCGACGCCGCCCCTTCTACACTGGCTCCCGCTCTTGCTATCTCTTCTCTAGGCGCTACCGAAGGGCAAAACGGCTGAGCAGACCGTCTTCTTTCTGGTTATTCCACTGACGAGTTGGCTCTTCTAAATTCTGTGGCAAGGCTGGCTTTCGGACAGAAAGCCCTTCGTTCTTCTAAACTGTACGATCCGCCCCCTTTCATTTCTCTCCATATCTTCCAGTCTATCGATGATCCGACTCATCAGACTAAACTGCCTATCCTCCGCCTCTCTCTGTCTTTTCATCCATCGCCCTTCTAATTCGGACAGCCTGTCTAACGTTACAAATGGCCTATTCTCGCCCGTTGGGGTGGAGGCCCTTGTAACCTCTTCCTCTTCTTCTTCTTCTGATCTATCTCTAAATAAATCACTCTGTTCGGCCATTTAAAAAATTATATTTAAGCACTAGCAATATAATTCTACACAGGTTAAACAATTACATGAATAACTAATTACGATCAGATAACAGTAGTCACTCTAATTAACATCCATTCACACACCATTTACCACACATCTATGCGTAACAAAGGTAATTATCTTAATTATGTCGGTGACCTTGATTATCACCTCCTGAACAGTTGCCTTATTTCCAAACAGTACCTTCGCAGCTCGTTAGCTCCAGGTTAACTCTGCCTGGCCTGACGCCGTGTGCAAATCCCTTTGTCGGCCATTTGTACAGACTCCTCCGTCGCGTCGCTTATCCCTGTTGGCGCACGATAAATATCCAATTGTCGGCAACGTCCTCGACTCCGTAATTACGAGGTACTAATCCGTCCTCGGGCTCAGTGACTCCAACGCTAGTCCCAATCCTCGGTTCGTTACTTTGCGCGTTTTGCGACTCGTAAATCAACCGCTGCTACGGATTCTTTTAGGACTATCTCACCCGTTCGGTGGTTCGTCGATCTGGCCAAGAAAATGGCGTGCCCCTCGCTTGTATAGCCAAACTCCAGCATCACCTTGCGTGCTCTTCTCCCATTGGCTGCGGTAGATGCGACTTCCTATTCGTCAACCCTCCGTCCTCCACACGTCTAGGCCGTAAGCTGCCATCCCGATCTCTCTCTCTCAACTTCTGCTGCAGCTCCAGGGTCCGACGCCCTCCTTATCTCTTGCCCTAACTTCTGCAGCGCCAGTATACTTCTTTACCGTACGTTACTTGTAGGGACTTATCTGTTCCTACAGCGCCCCTCTCAGATAACCTACTCAGAGGCGCTCCCAGCCCAACTCCGCGATAAAGAACAGTTTTCAAATTCTTGTAAAAGGTGTATGCAGAGTCTCCAGCTGGAAGAACACGCAGATCTGAAGGAAGATTATTCCAGATGGTCGACCCAACCACTGAGAAGGCACGAAGTTTCATCTTTGAAGTGCGCGCAAAGGGAACAGCAAGTTTGCCACGAGATGCAGAACGAAGATTTCTGCGGGTAGCCAAACCTGAGGTAGGGCAACAGAACTCACGCAAGTAGGCTGGGGCGCTCCCTACCTGGCACCGCCAGACCCAGACCGAAAGCCTAAACTGAATGCGCTGAGAAACAGGAAGCCAGTGGAGTACGAGATATGGTCAAATTTAGATAAACCACCAACAAGACTAGCAGCTGCACGAAGCACGCGCTCAAGCTGAGCATATGTAAGTCATGTGTATCCCTATTCGAACCTATCTTCCCAAATCTGTGTACATTCTTGTTTCGACTATCATTTCTCTCTAATGATCATTGTAACACGGGTTTCAACATTCTTTTGTCAGTGCAGTGACATTCTGATGGCTGTCTGAATTAGACGAGACAGTGTTTTCATGATAAGTGTATAGAGGCAATATTATTTGTAACCAAGTCTGTAGGCAGCAACATTCATTTTAGATAGGCCTAATATAGATTCCGCCCATTGTCCAAGCAGGTAACATAATGAATGTCTACAAAGCATTTCTGACTGTCTTCCTACACCAGCGCCTAGACAGCCACGCCCCACAAGACAACGGGCCGACGGGCGAAAGCGATGTTGATTGCTCATAGCGTATCACCATTACCATCATGATCACAATCACCATTATCATCATGATCACAGTGATGACCATGTTGTTGAAACTGATGATTATGATGATGATCATGGTAATGAACGCGATGATTATCATGATGATGATCACTATGTTGATCATTATCATGATCTTCATTGTGATCATCATGATCATGATGATGAGCATTATAATTACAATGATGTTCACGAAGGTGATGATGACTATCTATATGGTCATCATCATTATCATTATTATAACCATCATCAACATCGTAAAATTGATGATCGTAGTAATCATCAAATTGATCATCTTGTTAATCATCCTGACCTTGATGACCATGTTCAAGGTCATGATCATTATAATCAAGTTCCTGACTTTCATCATGATCCTCATCATGATCATGAGAGCGCTTTTGAAGAAAATCGTCATGATTATGAACATTGTTATTTAGCCCACGTTCATTATAGTCGGGATTATCAGGATAATCAATTTATATGTGATCATCATGATGAACTTCGTGATCATCATCATGATCATAACTATGATCATCATCATCATTATCAACACCCCCGCATCATCATCATCATCATCATCTTCGTCATAAGGATCATCATAATCATAGCCACAGTAACCATCATGATTATGAGCACTATGATGTTGATCCTTATCACCTCAAAATTATCATCGTTATCATCCTCTTGCTCAAAATCTTGACCAGACTATCATCATGTTCATCATCCTGGTCAACACCCAGATCATCATCATGAATACAATAAAAATAATCATGATTATTATTATGATCATGATTATCATAGAATTTATTATGATCATTATCGTCCTAATCATGATTATCATAATGATCATGATTATAATGGTCATGTTGATCAGGATAATATTTACGATGAGCGGCATAATGATTGTCATGATCTTCATGATAATATTCATGATGATCATCATGATGATGGTTTCAATAGTGATCACGGGCATGAAAATAATGTTGATGATGACAATGATGACCATCATCGTAATGATAATGTTCATGATGCTGATGATTATGATGATGACGATGAAAGTATCGAAGATCGTGATGACGATGATGGTCATGATGATCGTGAAAAAAAATTATCATAACCTACGTGTAGTGATCGCTAAAATTATATTAATGATCACGATGAACATGATGATAATTATTTTGATGATATTGAAGACCATGAATATGATGACGATTATGATGATCATCGTCATAATGATCGCGATGTTGTCCATAATAATCATGATCATGATGATATTCATGGTGATTGTAACGATGGTTTTGCTGATGATTTTGCTGATGATCATGAGATTCCATGATTTTTATTATGATGGTGTTGACGATAATGACCTTGATAGTAACGATGGTTATGATAATGATAATGATCATGATAGTCATGATCACGAAGATTATCGTGTAATGATCATTATGATGGTAATAATTATGACCAAGATGATGATCACGATGACGATCGTGATGGTGATCATGATGATTAGGATCATGAGGCACGAGAGAAGTGTCACAGCAACATGCATTGCGAGACAAGTGTCTATGTTCAAGTTATAGTTATTATAGCAGGTTGCTGGTGATTATGTTGATCATGAGTTCTCTGCCCGAAGGCAGGTCCATTGGCTATTATACCACCCGTGGATGAGATGAGTGAGGTGGTTTCCCATTGCCTTCTTCACAGACAATTATGCGTGAGCAACTTGTCCAAGGTCGCTACGCAGCGGTTTGAGGTAGATTCGAACCTGCGACCCTCCGGTTACAAGGCACAGAACATACCGCTAGTTCCGCTACACCACCGCGTCCCATTGCAGCTTATAAAATGCATTTATAAAGACAGATAATAATGAAAGTGGGTAGCATGTAACAAATGAAGCTCTCCGTGTCTCTCGTTCTTCAATATGCCTTTGCCGAACTCAATTTAGTTTGTTGTTTTCAGTGGAAGACCTATTACCAGTTGGCCGCTAAGCCAAACCAAACATAAGTTCTGCAGGTAGTAGTTAATGGGCCGCTTGAGTAAAATCTATTGCCAGATGCATACTCGCATGTAAACGTCATTGGGTTATAAAGTCTTCTTGTTGTCATAACGTCATCTTTCTAGCATTGTGTATTTTGTATGTGTATTTCAACATGGCGCAATGTGAGAGGCTCTCGAAGGTGTCCCTCGCCAGTCTAGTCATGATTTCTTACAGTTTAATGACATCTGAAAACCTGGAAATGTTTTTATCATTTCTAGAGATTATCGCGGTGGCAGAGTTCAGAATCAAATAGCTCTCGTACATTCACTTCAACCGAGCTTAAAAGTCGCTCGCAATTTGAAGCTCTTCGATTCCTCTGCCATTCCAATCAAGTTATCACTTGTCATGAACTATCTCACTCTACCTCAGCCATTGCTATTAGACCTATCCTACTAAGTAGACCTATCCCGATAACTGTGCCTCTCCTCCTGAGTAGGCCTACACACGTCCGTACTCTAAGCGTATAAAAATATAATATTATGCATTAATATGCGACACATGCACGCTGTCCCTAATAACATTTATATTATAAGAAAGCGCTGGAGCATAACCGATCCATGCTATAGTAGTGGCCTACTTACCATGTACAGAGTTGAAGTAAAGGCCTACTCATGTATAGACTATGAAATCCGTTACGATAACACAGTGAGACTGTTCTACACTGGATGCAACATCAATGAGGATTTAAATACTAGTAACTCTGTTGTCAATCACTATTTGCTGATATAAAACGAATTCAACACGACGTGCTTTCATGCCACGACGAAATGCGTTCAACTGTCTTCGATCTTGCAGCCAATCGTCGTTGTAAATAGGCCAGAAAGGTAACCTAATTGTTGTTCGTGTTCAGCGTGTACAACTATTGAAAGTCTGATCGCTGGACCATGATAAAGAACAACAAACAACAGCAAGTGAGCAGCACATCTCATTGACTGGAGGTGATAGGTGTTCCAACTTGCAGAAACATCGAGGTAGGTCACACCTATTAACCCTCGGGCTAACAAGGGGGGGAGGTTACGACCCCACCTACGTTTTTATGCATACATTTTTTCATATGCAATATAAATTTTACATTTTAGGTAGCTGTAGCAGATTCATTGGGCACATTTTGAGGTAAACATAATGGTGGTATCTCACGCCATTCAAAAGTTATACCCGAAATAACAGAGGTACGAGAGGGTGGATACCACCCCCCTTCGTTTTTCGACTATAGTGTATTCATTTTTCTTCCTAGAAGAGAAACAAATATACCATTAGAGGGAATGCAGGGCTAGATTTGCTTGCTCACTTTTTGTCTTTTGGAAACAGGAAGTGATCATAATAAATAATAATAATACCCATCATCTCATGTCACTTTTTCACTTACTGTACGTGACCTTGGAGCGACGCTCGACCAAGAGCTTAGCTTTTCTCAACATGTTAACTTGCTTACGCGAAGCTGTTACTACCAGCTCCGCCGGCTTCGTGTTGTGCTCCGCTCTCTCTCTCATGATGCTGCCGTTGTTCTTGTTCATGCATTTGTTACCAGCAGAGTTGATAACTGTAGTTCGATTCTCGCTGGTCTCCCTTCTGGCCTAATAAGCCGTCTTGACCGGGTCCTCCGCACAGCTGCCCGACTTATTGGTCGTATTCCAAAATACGCTTCAGTCTCTGCTTACATGCGCGATGTTCTGCACTGGCTTCCTGCCTCGCAGCGCATCTCTTACAAGATAGCAGCCTTAGTTTGGCGGTGCCTTGCTGGCTGTGCTCCATCATACCTTTCTGACCTCTGTCGTCCTGTCTCTGACGTAGCCCCCCGTCGGGCTCTGCGTTCCTCGGCCAAGGGAGAGCTCCTTGTCCCCGGGCCCGTTTGTGTCTCAAGCAGCGCCGAGCCTTTTCGGTTGTTGGACCCTCAACCTGGAATGGGCTCCCACTTGAGCTGCGCTTGATGCCTCGCAGCAACTTGCCTGCTTACTGCCGCCTTCTCAAGTCTTCTCTGTTTAGCCGTGGCTGGGCTGGGAGCGCCTCTGAGTAGGTTCCTTGAAGGGGCGCTATAAAAATGCTCGGAATGAATGAATGAATGAATCTAGGTGAAAATGGCTTATGCAACATCACACGTAAACCGATATTTCTACATTAACGTTTGTCAACAGCTACAGATTTAGAATGTTAGTTTTAAATCTGCTCTTGGCTTCGGTGATTTCTATATTTGTATAAGCCCATGGTATAAAATCTTTTAAATGTTTGTGCGTATACCTTTGACTGGGTTGATGAAACGTCAAGAAGCTACATCGTTCGGCTCTGTTATACGTTTGCAGGCGGTCAATCCGACGGTCACGCTCCATCGAAATGGAACCGTAAGAAGGACGCGTAATCTCCAAACGCCATTCAAGTTTCCGTAAAAACGAAGCTGACATAACTCTTTCAATAACTCTTTTCAATAACTCTTTTCAATAACCTTTTTCAATAACTCTTTCAATGACTTCTTCAATAACTCTTTTCAGTAACTCATTTTCAATAACTCCTTCTCAATAACTCTTTTCAATAACCCTTTTCTCTCGTTCTTCAATATGCCTTTGCCGAACTCAATTTAGTTTGTTGTTTTCAGTGGAAGACCTATTACCAGTTGGCCGCTAAGCCAAACCAAACATAAGTTCTGCAGGTAGTAGTTAATGGGCCGCTTGAGTAAAATCTATTGCCAGATGCATACTCGCATGTAAACGTCATTGGGTTATAAAGTCTTCTTGTTGTCATAACGTCATCTTTCTAGCATTGTGTATTTTGTATGTGTATTTCAACATGGCGCAATGTGAGAGGCTCTCGAAGGTGTCCCTCGCCAGTCTAGTCATGATTTCTTACAGTTTAATGACATCTGAAAACCTGGAAATGTTTTTATCATTTCTAGAGATTATCGCGGTGGCAGAGTTCAGAATCAAATAGCTCTCGTACATTCACTTCAACCGAGCTTAAAAGTCGCTCGCAATTTGAAGCTCTTCGATTCCTCTGCCATTCCAATCAAGTTATCACTTGTCATGAACTATCTCACTCTACCTCAGCCATTGCTATTAGACCTATCCTACTAAGTAGACCTATCCCGATAACTGTGCCTCTCCTCCTGAGTAGGCCTACACACGTCCGTACTCTAAGCGTATAAAAATATAATATTATGCATTAATATGCGACACATGCACGCTGTCCCTAATAACATTTATATTATAAGAAAGCGCTGGAGCATAACCGATCCATGCTATAGTAGTGGCCTACTTACCATGTACAGAGTTGAAGTAAAGGCCTACTCATGTATAGACTATGAAATCCGTTACGATAACACAGTGAGACTGTTCTACACTGGATGCAACATCAATGAGGATTTAAATACTAGTAACTCTGTTGTCAATCACTATTTGCTGATATAAAACGAATTCAACACGACGTGCTTTCATGCCACGACGAAATGCGTTCAACTGTCTTCGATCTTGCAGCCAATCGTCGTTGTAAATAGGCCAGAAAGGTAACCTAATTGTTGTTCGTGTTCAGCGTGTACAACTATTGAAAGTCTGATCGCTGGACCATGATAAAGAACAACAAACAACAGCAAGTGAGCAGCACATCTCATTGACTGGAGGTGATAGGTGTTCCAACTTGCAGAAACATCGAGGTAGGTCACACCTATTAACCCTCGGGCTAACAAGGGGGGGAGGTTACGACCCCACCTACGTTTTTATGCATACATTTTTTCATATGCAATATAAATTTTACATTTTAGGTAGCTGTAGCAGATTCATTGGGCACATTTTGAGGTAAACATAATGGTGGTATCTCACGCCATTCAAAAGTTATACCCGAAATAACAGAGGTACGAGAGGGTGGATACCACCCCCCTTCGTTTTTCGACTATAGTGTATTCATTTTTCTTCCTAGAAGAGAAACAAATATACCATTAGAGGGAATGCAGGGCTAGATTTGCTTGCTCACTTTTTGTCTTTTGGAAACAGGAAGTGATCATAATAAATAATAATAATACCCATCATCTCATGTCACTTTTTCACTTACTGTACGTGACCTTGGAGCGACGCTCGACCAAGAGCTTAGCTTTTCTCAACATGTTAACTTGCTTACGCGAAGCTGTTACTACCAGCTCCGCCGGCTTCGTGTTGTGCTCCGCTCTCTCTCTCATGATGCTGCCGTTGTTCTTGTTCATGCATTTGTTACCAGCAGAGTTGATAACTGTAGTTCGATTCTCGCTGGTCTCCCTTCTGGCCTAATAAGCCGTCTTGACCGGGTCCTCCGCACAGCTGCCCGACTTATTGGTCGTATTCCAAAATACGCTTCAGTCTCTGCTTACATGCGCGATGTTCTGCACTGGCTTCCTGCCTCGCAGCGCATCTCTTACAAGATAGCAGCCTTAGTTTGGCGGTGCCTTGCTGGCTGTGCTCCATCATACCTTTCTGACCTCTGTCGTCCTGTCTCTGACCTAGCCCCCCGTCGGGCTCTGCGTTCCTCGGCCAAGGGAGAGCTCCTTGTCCCCCGGGCCCGTTTGTGTCTCAAGCAGCGCCGAGCCTTTTCGGTTGTTGGACCCTCAACCTGGAATGGGCTCCCACTTGAGCTGCGCTTGATGCCTCGCAGCAACTTGCCTGCTTACTGCCGCCTTCTCAAGTCTTCTCTGTTTAGCCGTGGCTGGGCTGGGAGCGCCTCTGAGTAGGTTCCTTGAAGGGGCGCTATAAAAATGCTCGGAATGAATGAATGAATGAATCTAGGTGAAAATGGCTTATGCAACATCACACGTAAACCGATATTTCTACATTAACGTTTGTCAACAGCTACAGATTTAGAATGTTAGTTTTAAATCTGCTCTTGGCTTCGGTGATTTCTATATTTGTATAAGCCCATGGTATAAAATCTTTTAAATGTTTGTGCGTATACCTTTGACTGGGTTGATGAAACGTCAAGAAGCTACATCGTTCGGCTCTGTTATACGTTTGCAGGCGGTCAATCCGACGGTCACGCTCCATCGAAATGGAACCGTAAGAAGGACGCGTAATCTCCAAACGCCATTCAAGTTTCCGTAAAAACGAAGCTGACATACAGTAGCCTACAACCGTCATACCACAGTAGGCCTACTGTTGTCCAAGAGTTACTAAGGGCTAGGTAGGCCTACTGTTCGCCAACTTTGCAAATAGAAAATAGAAAATAATAGAAAACTTCGACACGAAAACAAACTCAACAAAATTGTGTAAGAGCCAAATGTGGCGCTCCTATCAGTCATCTCCAAAGCCTCATTAGCTGTAGTGCTTTCGTTGAAGGAGAATAATAATTATTGGATGAATGAGCAATTTAATCACTGATCACGGTTTGATATTTGTCGCTTTTCATAATTATTGCGTTTATGCACTACAATTGTAATCCTAAACTCGAAATTTCTACAGCCACAACAAAATCTAAGAAATAGAACTGTTTAGAATTTGCACAAGTCTAATATTTCTTTGCATTAGCATGCTAAAGTTTATTCGCCAGCTGACAGGATATACTTTCAGAAACGCCATCTTTATTGTTGTTGTAGTAAAACACTTTAATCGTTCGCCATTTTGTGCTGATGACAGATTGAGCTAGATTATGGAGAAATTTTACTTTTACGCCAATCCTGGTTAGATTCTATCACTCTTTGTATAGAATTCTGTCGTAACACACATTTAATTAACGACAGCTAGGTCATTGAGAGAGAGTGTTGCAAATATTAAGATTTGAGCTGAAAGTTTTAACATCCCGTAGGCGTGTTTTAGATTCCCACTCTTGTACCAGACCATCATTAATATTCATAAACCTCAGTCGCAAGTAAATTTTAATATTCATGAAACCAGCCTTTCTGAACAATAATTATTTATGCATATTCAGGTAAAGTCAGTAGTTTACGTTGCTAAATTATTTATTGGAAAAAATTGTCTTCAATGCCGTACTTGACGTTGGTAAGTAAGCAGTCTACCTATATGCATGTTAACTATCATCAACTTCTGTTTGACGGAAAGAAATATTTTTCATCAATGGAACTTTTATTTAGGCAAAGTTTCATCAATCCCACTTCCATATATTCTCATGGATCCAGCTTCCAATTACGGAAACAATTATTTTCATGAATCCAGCTTCTTTTGAATAGAATACTTAATTTCATCTATCCAGATTCTATTTACGGTAAAAATTATTTCAATCAATCCAACTTTAATTTTGAACACAGGACTGTTTTCGTCAATCCCACTTCCATTTAGGGAAACAATTTCTTTCATCAATCCAGCTTCCATTTTAAAGTGACAATATCAAATAATTTAGCAACGTAAACTACAACTTTACCTATATTCATGCCATTCGTGAGATATTCAGCCGAATAGTAAGAGCAGATCAGGCCGATGCAAATTGGAGAATTCATTTACCGCTTTGACCATGGCCTGTCACCACAAGTAGGCCTAATATAAGGGATTCTTTAATCTAGTTTCTGAAATCCAAACTCATTTAACTAGAAACTAAAATACCTATTTATGCCCTTGCGAATGCTCGGCTATTTTCTATTAAATCCTCTGGTGCTCTATTTGGAATAGTAATTTTTTCCATGTACAGTCAGGCAGTCACCCACACTATTACTATTTAAAAATAAACTGCGCACCCATCTGATTGTTCAATCGTGTTTTCGTACGGTTACTATTTTTCAACGAATGACGTAGAAACTAAATGTTTGGAAGCCAGAGAAATGTAGAGCACATTTTATGATGACAGCATTATAATATTTTGTTCAAAATTTTTATTTAAAAGAAAAGCATCAAAGACTGTTGCATGAAATAACTGAAGAGAATGAAGCTCTGTCTAGTAAAACGGTAAGATTGTGCACTATTTTATCTAAAGTCAGTTGTAAGTAACTAAGTGTATTCTGTATTATACCAGTTTTCTAACCGCACTCGCGTGCACTTGAATCTTAGTACGAAAAACAAATGAAGCAGGAAAGCTGGCATCGAAAAACTGCGCCCATCCGATATCAACTCTAGCCTGAGATGACGAAAATAAACACCAACTGTAATAAATATAAATTATGTATAAAACAGAGAGATTATTTAGATTAAAAATCACTCAGTATATGAGTTGAAATCTTTTGGACCATTACGAATTACATATCACTTAGTCAATGGAATCAACTTACTTTAAAATGATACTTTGAAGATTTGGCGACTAGGTAACTCTTGTAAAATGCAGTGTTTCAAAAGTCTTCTGTACTTTGAAAATCCATGTTATGCCAATTTACTTAATTGTTATCCTCATAGCATCGTAGATTAGTAATTCATCATATCTAATATAGTTTTCAAGTGCTAATTTGCATCTGTATGCATTTCAGCTGTACGATCTTCCACTGGAAGTGTTGGACATTATCTTACAAAAGTCCTATCTACTTTGGATATTGAATTTATCAACAAAGCAGAGAGATGAAGAAGTTATCAGATCTCTAATATCAGTCGACGTTTGCTTTAATCGAAGAATAACCAGACAACGGTTCAAGAAGACAATCTGGCGTTACCTGAAAAGTGAGATGTCTTCCAAATATTACTGTCAAACTTATTTACCTTGGCCACAAGCGATTGCTTTGATAAAATATTCCAATATAAATATGAAAACTTCGGAATGTCATTAAATTGTCACTCATATTATTAGCTAGTTATCCATACAATTGACACAGTGCATTTTAAGCACCTCACAAAAATTGCCGCCTGAAATTCAGTAGAAAATGTTGTTGCTCATATAAATAGAAAATTGGCCACTTGTGGGACGCATTTTCGCCGATCCCAGGTGAGTAGAGCAAAAAATTTCGGACTAGTCAGGATAATTTATCGTTTTTGCTTACTTAATAATATTATATGCATGGCATTTCAATACCAATGTCTAGGATAATTGTCATCAATCCAACTTCTACTTAGGCAAGAAATATTTTTCATCAATCCAGCTTCTATTTAAGCAAGAATTATTTCTTCTTTAATCCACTTTCTGTTTATGGAAGAATTATTTTCATCAATCCAACTTCTTCTGAAGCAAGAGTTATTGTCGCCAATCCAGCTTCTATTTAAAGTTATCCTATATAAAATAATTTAAAGCGTTAAAATGATAAATTATCCTGATTAGTCAGAAAATTGTTGCTCTACTCACCTAGGATCGGCAAAAGATTTAGGTGTTCAGAGAAAATGCTTGTGGGACTTCGCCTGCAGGAAGTGAGTACCATCAAGAGTTACCGAATTCATTCATTCATTCAAAAGACTTTTATAGCGCCCTCCAAGATAACCCATTCAGAGGAGCTCCCAGCCCAACTCCGGCGATAAAGAACAGTTTTCAAATTCTTGTAAAAGGTGTATAATGTTACTCAACAATATTATAAGTTCCAACAATTCTGCAAAGTTAGATCAATAACACATCTTTAAACATACGTTTTTTAGTTAAATATAATTATTGGTAATAAACGCATTCTGCGCAGAACGCTAGAGAAGTTGGAGGGAGGTAAATCAATAATTTTAAAGCATGTCGCACACTGTCCGCACAGCTTATTTATATATTTTTTGCTGTCATTCGTCTGCTACAACGCCAATTACGCAGAGACTTTTTATGTATTATAAGTTAATATGAATTTTTAATATGAGATCTCTCTCAGTCCTATAATCTAGTCATTTTCTAAATTGTTTAAAATTTTAAATTATAACAAAGCGTAATCAAATTTCTCAGAGATAGTAGGCTAGATGTCGTCATGTCGGTACTCGGTAGTGAACTTGGCAAACTTATTTAAGTCAACAAAATCTAAAAACTGCTGTTGTTGTCACTTCATTTCCACGCCCAATATATCAACGTTAAGTTATTTTGATAGTTTCTACCCTTTCTATTATGCAGATTGTGATTGTTTGTTATCACCGATTTGCCATTTTTAACAAGAACTTTAACCAATTGATGTTGAACTAAATTGCTATTTTACACTTGTAGTAGGCTACAAAGATTGCTGTATTAGCCGTGGGCGTCCGGAGGGCAAGGGGTCATTTCCCCCCTGAATATTGCAAATATTTAAACAAATAATTATGATCTTAGTTTTTAACAATGAATGGCTATGATTTTTCTACAGTTTAATTTTTTTATCCAAACTAGTCACGATAAACCTGAAACATTGAAAATATATGAAAACATTGAAACTTTTAACAGTTTTGTTTTGAAATAAACGTTCAGATATAGCTGAAAACGAAACCCAAAACTCTAAAAACAGGCTCCATATCATGTCAAATGCTTACAAAAGCGCTGGCAGCTCTTGGGGTCCGCGAAAGACCTTTAATTGCGGGAGCGAGCACTGAGGGTGACGTGATAGGTTGCTTAGTCCTCCGTGCCAAGAATTCAAAACTTTGCCCCTTAAAAATTTTCTCCCCTCAAAAATTCCTGCACGCCCATGTTGTTAGCTGTATTAGCAGTTTAGTATTAGACCTACATCGATAAATTTAACAAAATGCCTCATATGCACATGAAATGCATTAATGCAATATATCTGAGATTGAGGCGGAAATCGGATTACGTTTAAGGTTAGGGGTTGTGCCTAGGGCCCCCAAACTTAAAACGGCTATGTGCCTTAACCGTCCAGTTATCCTAGTAGAGAGAAGACAACTAGGCATAACGAAATCTCCCGAGAATGTAAGTCATTTTCACTGCCAGTCGAAAAACAAAACTCGTTCCGTTTGTCAGGCGACCAGAAGTAGGAGGTAGAAGAGCTGCATTTCTCGAGAGCTGAGTCTCGAGCTCCTCAGTTTGTCTATTCCACAGAGTCGTAAGCGCCTGAAGTCTATTATCCGACAGCAATTTCACTGATTCGGACCACACTGGTAATTACTTTCTTGAAGTAGCTCTTTATAAAAATGAGATTACAATTACAATTACGGCGGATTTCCGACTGGGACTAGAAAGGTTGGAAAGCGTAGGACAGGATGGATCTTGGTAGGAATTCTGGAGGAGTTGAGACTTTAGTGTGGCAGTGGAAAGCCTTAATTATGCAGCTGCATAGCTCGGCTATTGAGCAGTTGTTAAGATTTGATTTTCAAAAATGTAATTTTAACAACCTCGGGAATAAAAGAAAATTTATTTATTTGGAGATAATCTTTCACATTTGGCTTATGACGAAGCAAACGAAAGGATAATAGGTAAGGTGATTTAAGTATTATACCGTGTCCACGTGTAGCGAGAGCGCCCTACAGGTTTCTTCCAACATTTCGGAGGACCGTAAATTTTGCTCGCAAAGTCTTGGAATGGTCTTGATCAACTTCACATCGCGGGAAAAATTATTTCTATCAATCCAGCTTCTGTTTAAACACAGGAATGTTTTCATCAATCCCACTTCCATATCGGGAAACAATTTGGTACTTGTCGGTTTTACGAACCCCAAAAGTTCTTCATATCGTCACTTTAAAATGGAAGCTGGATTGATGAAAAAAATTGTTTCCCGTAAATAGAAGCTGGATGGATGAAACTAAGTTTTCGATTGAATATATCCTGTATTTTAGCGTATTTTATTATTTATCTTGTCTGCCTGCGTAAATGGAAGTTGGATTGATGAAAATAATTCTTTCCGTAAATAGTAGTTGGATTGATGGATATGAGGAATTTTAAATAACGTAATATATGAAGAATTTTGGGGGTCGTAAAACCGACAAGTACCAACAATTTTTTTTCATCAATCCAGCTTCCATTTTAAAGTGACGATAAGAAGAATTTTTGGTGGTCGTAAAACCGACAAGTACCCAATGTTTTTTGTGACATCGGCTACCATGGGGTGGTGGTGGTTACCACTATAGCGTCCTACGACTACTATATAATACACCAGTTTAACCTTTAACACTTTTAATCGTCCTCCTGACACTTCTTCATCCACCCACTTTAGTTCTTGTTCTAGTTCCCTATACTAATTACTATGGATACTGGCTATACATAATAATCAACATTACCGCATCGGCGGCCTGTACCATCCGCCTTCGCCTACATACCCAACTGCCGACCTTCTGACCTGTCTTGCTTCGACGTTGGATGACTTTTTCGCTCACCAGTCTAACCCCCTTATCATCTTAGCTGGTGACTTTAACCAGCTCCCTTCCGAAGATATCCTTGGTTTGGGTCTCCATGTGGAGTTCGCTGGTCCTACTCATCTCGGACACCCATTGGATCGTATCTATGCCTCGGGACCAATGTACGGACAATGCTCGGCAATCAAATCGTCAATCAAGACCAAACATTCTGCAGTTCTTGCGAATTCTGAGACCGTAACGCAGAGGCCTTTGATGAACGACCGCGAAGTCCGAAGCTTCCGGCTGCGGACGCCCGCCAGTCTTTCAGCTCTCCATGCCTTCATCATAAATCATACGTGGAGTTTCTTCATCGAGGACATCTCTATTGAACAAGCTTTTGATGACTTTTATAGTTTTATCGACGACTCGCTTAATCGCTTCTTCCCCCTCAAAAAGATAACAATCAAGAGAAAGGATCCGTCTTACATGACCCCAAAATTGAAATACTTACTTCGCCGTAGAAATACGCTTCTCCGTCGTGGAAGAGTTGAGGCTGCGGATGCTCTTGCCACTCGAATCAACGCCTGTATTGTTAAGACTAATTCTGCCTCCTTCCAGGGTCTTGAACGTGGCTCTCGGATGCTCTGGGCTGAGGTCAGACGGCTTCAGGGTCATGATGTAGTTAGTCCAGCGGTGATTGGAGGTGTAACGTGCGAGTCGTTAAACCGACATTATCAAGTTGTTTCGACTGATCTTGATTATATTGTGCCTTCGCTTAAGCTTACTGCTAATATTGAGCAACCTGTTAATATTGATGAATATTATGTGTTCAGAGGATTGGAATCGGTCCGTGGGTCCTCAATTGGCCCTGATGGCATCCCTTCTTGGTTCCTATCCACTATGGCTCATCTCCTCTCTGCCCCGGTTACTTATCTTTTTAACTGTTCCCTGGCTTCCTCTTACACGCCGCCCCAATGGCGCTCTAGTTGTATCACTCCAGTCCCTAAAAACCTGCGTCCTCAAAATGAGGCTGACTTTAGGCCCATTTCTATTACTCCGGTGCTATGCCGCATGCTGGAGAAAATTGTTGTGAGAAGTTACTTTTACCCAATCTTCACTGACACCGAAATAAATTCCGCCCTTAATGACCAATACGCCTTTCGGCCTTCTGGCTCCACTACATCTGCCATCATTGCTCTCACCCACGGAATTCTTGAGATGTTACACGATGAACCCTATGTTCGTCTTATCTCGCTAGACTTTTCACGTGCCTTTGACACGGTTAGGCACTCTTACCTATCTGAGCAACTTGCTCTATTGCCATTACCTGACTTTCTGTATAATTGGATCTTATCCCTATTGCAAGACCGTCAGCATTGTACTAAATTTCTCGGCCAAGTCTCGGCCTTTTGTCGGATAAATGCTAGCATTATACAGGGCTCTGGTCTCGGACCTTCTGACTTTGTGGTAGCTATTTCAGGCTTGAAACCTGTGCATCGCAGTAATAGGTTGCTTAAATACGCTGATGATAGCCATATTCTCATTCCAGCATCTGCTATTACCTCCACTTCCTCTGAACTTCAAAATGTTGCCAATTGGGCACTAACTTGTAATCTTAAACTGAATAACAATAAATCCAAAGAGATGGTATTTAGGCGCCCGCGGTCTAAATTAGTTGATCTCCCTCCCCTATACCAGGTATTTGTAGGGTATCTGAATCTGTTATTCTAGGGGTAACCATTTCGGATAGACTTAGTTTTGACCCCCATATTGACCGTATCTGTATTAAAGCTAGCCAATCGCTCTATGCGATACGCATCCTTATTGCCCATGGTCTCTCGGGGATACGCCTTTTTGATGTAGTTCGGGCAACCTCTCTGGCTCGCCTCCTGTATGCTTCCCCTGCATGGTACGGCTTTGCCAATGCTGGTCAACGCGCGCGTATTAATGCAATAATACGGAAGATGGTACGGCTAAAGTTTTTGCCTGCCGACCAGTTAATGTTCGATGACCTCTGTCGCCGTGCTGACTCTTCTCTTTTCTCATCTGTGCTTCAAAACCCCAGTCATGTTCTAAATGGTCTACTGCCTCCTATAAAGAATGTTAAGTACTCTCTCCGTCCTCGCTCACATAACCGTGAGATCCCACATGCTGACGCATTAACCCGATGTGGTTTTATTACGCGTATGTTATTTAATTGATTTTATTACTGATCTTTCTTTTTACTATGACTATTACCTTAATCTCATATATCCATAGATGTCTGTTTTATTGTATTTTATGATATTTTGACATTTGTGATTTTTGTGATTTGTGATTCAATACTCTATCTGATGTTCCCGCAGTGCGTTTGCAGGCGGTTCAATAAAGCACTTACTTACTTACTTACTTACACATATCAACATATCAGTAGAGTTCATCTTCTGACGTCATAGTCCGACACTACAACCACCCCCTCGGATTTCGTGTTTGGTTTTACATATCATATCACGTAATACAGCAATTGACTCAGCATTCATTTGTGAACAAAATGGTATATATTTAGTTATAGATTATGTGAATGCACCTCGAAATTACTTAATTTTTAACAACGGAACCCCATAATAAGCGATATTTCAAATTATTGCGTACATCTTGTACTTGTTGGATAAACAAACATAAGCTTACGCGTGTTTTGAAACTGATCGGTGTATCCAAGAACATTATAAATATATTGTGGATTCATTTGTAACAATAGCCTACAAAACTAGTCCATAGTCTGTGTCAGGTGCAGCGAAATCTAAAGGCAACATGAAGCAAGACTTTACGTTATTGTTCACGGCAGTCAAATATGTCGGTGGTCCTTGCAGTTACTGCAAGTCACTCCCGTTGTTTCATCTTCAGTATCTGTTTCAGCTAATATAAGTTCTAAATCTGTAGCTGTTTACAACGTTTATGTAGAAATATCGGTTTACGTTGTGATGTGCATTCAGCCATTTTCACAGAGATAACGCGTATTAGCCTATTATTTATATTGATCACTTCCAGTTTTCAAAAGACAAATAAGTAAGCAAGCAAATGAAGCCCTACATTCCCTTTAAAGAATGACATATTTGTTTCTCTTCCAGGAAGAGTAATGAATAAGTGATAGTCGGAAAACTAAGGGGGGGGGGGTCCGCCCCCTCTGGTACCTCGGTATATTGGGTATATTGTTTCAATGGCGTGTGATACCACCATGATGTTAACCTCAAAATGTGTGCAAATGAACCTCCTACAGCTACCTAAAATGTCAAAATTTTATTCCGTATGGAACAAGTTTGGTAGCCCGAGGGTTAATATAGTATTAGAATTTGACAGTTGGCCTAAAAAATACAGAATTTGTTATATTAATGATAGTCACGTTTGAAATGCAGTGTATTAAACACTAACTTAGTGCTGAATATTTTAGCCTATACTAATAGACTAGTGTTGACTTATACTATTGCGTGTTTTTAGTTAAGTTTTAAATCAATGGCACGAAGTTTGAACTTCGATTACAAATGTCTAAAGTGTCATTCGATGTTAATTTAAACTTCATTTATAACTAAACTGTTGGTGAAAGCGTTACGTAACGTTCAGCTCCACCCACCAACCCTCCTAACGTTTCGTAACGTTTTCATGGACCCCACCGACCCACCCTGGAGCGTTAAGTAATTATGCAATGACCATTTTTAAAAGCTGTGATGCCATTCGAAAGTATTGATAGTTTGTGTCTTTTTAGATTTCTATGGAAAAACCAAGAAAAGATCTGCAATCATTAGAAACAACAGAAATTATCTCTTGGAAAATATCCAACCAAATGACGAGTTAATTGCTTCACTGTTATCTCTCAACTGCATAACGGAAGAACAAAGTCATTTCATTCAACGACAACGTTCAACACAAGATAAGAACGCAGAACTTTTGTACGTCGTGGAATCTTTCGAAGAGACAAACTTTTCAAATTTCGTCAAATGTCTTCGACAAACCAATCAGAATACAGTGGCAAGGATCATAGAAAACGGAGGAGGTATAAAGAACAAACTTTACATAAGTGCTTAAAATCAACATAATTACCTTCATCATAATGATGATTGCAGATAAGCATCATTCCGAGACCTTAACTAATTTCTGGTTCTAGGACGTTTCGTCTACGGACGATTCGTCAACGGACTGTTCGTCCAGGGGAAATAATAAACTTTTTGCAGTGGAATCAAAAGATGTTATATAATTATATCCTAGCCGGTGGGGATTATGTCCTCGATTGGGGGAGATTATGTAAGCCTTTTCTTGCACATTATCACGCGCTCTCTCAGTTTAAACTGGAAGTTGGATTGATGAAAATGAATCTAGAAGTTGGACTGATGAAACTAATTCTTTGCTTAAATGGGAGTCGGATTTATAAAAGAAAGTCTTTGCTTAAGTAGGAATTGGATTGATAAAAAATCTGTGCTGAAATAGAAGTTCGATTGATGAAACTAATTCTGTGCTTAAATAGCTAGAATTATTTTCATCAATCCGACTTCTAGTTTCACAAAAAATTATTGTTATCAATCCAAGTTCTATTTAAGGAAGAATTATTATCATCAATCCAACTTCAATAGTATGTATTTTGCGCACCTGCCGTCACGCTTAACGGGCTAGCAATCCCTTTATTGGTCAACGAGAATTAATTATCGATTCCGTTTGACGATTCGTCCGTTGACGAAACGTCCGCATACCCTAATTTCTATAAGTAATTGTGCCCTATAGCGTTTAATATGCTATAACCATTGTTTTATAGGCTATATAATCACAACTTCAGTACAAGTGGTGAAAACGTGTGGAAATCTTCACGTAAAAGATCAAAAGCCTGGGTACTTTAAGGGAAAAATGAAATTCGAAAGGAACGCTATATAGAACCATAGTTGCTACGACCACTATGAAGAAAGTAATTTCCAAACGAAAAGCCTTAGTGAAGGTTGAAGCAAAATAATACGTTTCGAATAAAAAATGTGTTTAGATGTAGCCTGTTTCTATTTAGATAATTTCAGCATTAACTAGATATGCTAAACTTGAAACTGCTCGTACTGCACCAATTTGTTTCGTGTAATAGCATCGAGTTCCTTTGCTAACTTGGGTTTTCCACTAACACTTTATGCTGCCAGGTGAAAATTGTCACCATCCTCAAACTGTCAGCTGTTTGTCCAAAACATCTAAACAAACTATTAACCTTTTGTGCATTTTTGCACAAACAGAGAACAGTATTTCTTTCAATGCCTCTGGAATTGCTGCTCTCTAATCTTTATCACAAAGTATTTCGCTGACTGTCGAAAGTGATCTATCCGGGTTTTGCGTTTTTACGTGATTTCAGAAACTGGCGCGTTATAAACACCTACATTTTATTGATTTGATTTTAAAAGCATTTTATTGTTGTTTATGAGAATGTTCAGTTGTGTGCTTGGCTTAAATTAGACGAGACTTGGTTTTGGTCACGTACCGTATCTACGGCCTATAGAATATCTAAAAAATAAAACTGCAGTTATCTAAAACTACGTCTGAGTAAGTAGTGTGACATTTGAAATAGGTTTGTTACTTTTAGCGATAATAAAAATCAAAGTGCAAACTCGTGCTGAAAAGTGTACAAGGTCAGTAGAAAGAAAGCTACTTCTTCAAAAACTAGAAGATCTTCGAAACAGAACTAAACCGTGGTCACATCAAACTGATAAACTCATCAGTCAACTGAAAGAGGAAGGCATAGAAATGCTCAACTCTCATCTGGACAGACAGACTGTGGTCGTTTGGATCTGGTGTTATTCACAAGCTGCACTTGGACATATTCAGAAGCTGTACGAATCGAATGAGCTGAGAGATGTATTCTTCGAAAATATTCAGCCATCTATTTCAAAAGTGATTAACATCGATGGGAATCAATTCAAGAAAACTATTGGCAAGTTCTTATGAACACAATCATCATAAAGAAAACTTATTCAACATGTAATCATCACCTGGCCTTATAAGTCCAAATTGGGCACATCTTCTCTCCTCTCCTCTCCTTGGACAGGCATTTTCTCTTTGTTCCACGAGTTAGGATCACTAGAGCTCAAACTAGATCTTTTTCCACACGGAATGCCATTCCCTCCTCTCTGCGTGTTGCCATTCTTTCTGGGTATCTTCCTACATCCTTCTCCTTCCTCATAACCTTCTTCTTCTCTATAGGGGTCTCGCACTAGAAGCTATACTGAATGGCCACTGTTGTGAGCGGCGCTATATAAAATTAATAAATACAATACAACGCATAGGACTTCGATTAATGAAATGACTAAGACAGCACTGCTCAACAAAATTACCCAGATGTGGAAGCGAACAAGAAAAGTCCGCTAAATTATGCGAATAGAGGGAAAGTGAATGAAAATAGAGACCCAGAAAGAATCTGGACAAATGTATGTTTATATTATAGAGATAAACCTCATCTACCAAAAGAGGTTTTAGAAGGCGCACATTATCGAAAAGCTACATAAATTGTGCTTCTGTAGTCTACTCTGAGTCAAATCAAGACATTTGAATGAACCATAAGGTGGGATTGGAAGACAAAATGGTAAAAGAGGAAATGGCACCGAAGCAATAAAAGGCTTGCAATGAGATGTAAAGCATGTAAAAAAGACAAAAAGTGAGATATTCAGACATCAATGGCAGGGACAGGTAACTAATTAATTAATAATTATATTAGTAACGCGCGCAAGGTCGCATCTAAATGTGAATCTGAAGCGCGGATAGTCAGCCGCAAGGAGAAGATGCAATTATTACATATCCATGAACTGAACGCATAGTCCTGTCTCGGATAAATGATTTACCTGACTTCAAACTCACTCCTTAACCCACACCAGTCTGGTTTTACCAAGTGGCACTCAACCGAAACCCTTCTCACTTCCCTCTACAATAAACTTGTCTCAGCCATCTCTCATCAACAAATCTCCTGTCTCTGCCTTCTTGACATTTCTGCAGCCTTTGACACCATCGACCACAACATATTACTCCAAAGATTCCTGGTTCGGTTTTACTGACACTGCTCTCCTCTGGATTCAGTCCTATCTGTCTTCCCGCTCTTTCTCCGTTAAAACATCCGAAACCACATCCCAAGCATGTCCTCTCACCAGTGGTGTTCCGCAAGGTTCTGTTCTCGGGCCCCTATTGTTCATCCTTTACACTACTCCACTCAGCTCACTCATCAAAGCATCCTCGGTTGACCATCACCTATACGCTGACAACACACAATTATTCATCTCATTCTCTCCAAACAGCTTCTCCGACTCCATAGATCATCTTCTCCATGTAGTTACCCAAATCTCTTCCTGGATGACATCAAATCTCTTGTGCCTGAACCCCTCTAAAACTGAATTTATACTTATAGGCCTCCGTGAGCAACTTAAGAAAATCCCAGTTCCATCTATTTCCATCAACCTTGACTCTGCACCTACCCACACATTCACTGCAAATTCTCCTGTCCGCAACCTTGGTGTGATTTTTGACCAAAACCTCAGCTTTTCCGATCACATCACCCATCTTTCTCGCTCTTGCTTCATGCATATCCGTGACCTCCGTAGAATCCGCCCTATGCTTGACTTCAAAACTGCATCCACAATAGCTACATCTATAGTTCACGCTAAATTAGATTACTGCAATTCTCTTTTCTTAAACATAGATATCACTCAAATGAATCGCCTCCAAGCAATTCAGAATGCCCTAGCCCGTGCTGTCACCAAAAGCCCCAAACACCATCACATCACTCCTGTCCTCAAATCACTCCACTGGCACAAAATTCCTGAACGAATAGAATACAAAGTCATCTCACTCACCTACAACTCACTTCAAACCTTCCAGCCCTCCTATCTCCGTCAGTTGTTCACGATCCAGCCACTTCGTCCAACCCGCTCCTCCTCCTCCCTAACACTGCTCCGCCCTTCCGTCACCTCATCACTAAAATTTTCAAATCGTTCCATAGCCATAGCTGTTCCACCTCTTTGGAACAAACTTCCGCCAGCACTACGACAAATATCTGACCCATCCTACCAAGTCACCAAAACTCCACCTCTCGCTATCTCTCTACAGGTCTTTCACTCGAAACTAAAAACACTGCTTTTTGACAAATCCTATCCTGAATCCAACACTTCTCCCTGCCTACCTCGCCGTCTGGACACCAAACAACATCCACCTTAGCCGCCTGCCTGTCTGCCTGGCTGACTCTCTGGATTTTGACCTCTGCCTATCGATTTTGTTTTGATTGAGCGCCTGTGAATAAGCTGGTTCCCGCGACTTCGCTTTTGTGGGCGCTGTAGATGTTCCGAGTTAACGATTACGATTACGATTACGATCCATATGTGTTTGAAAGCCAAAGAGAAATAGTGAATTTTGAGCTGCCTTTCGAAGGAAGGAGTAAATTCGAGCAAAGAAGAGAGAGCGGAAGTTAATAGTGACTGAAGGTGTACTTTTGCTGAGGGATTTGCAGGTGAAAATCAGGTAATTAGAAAGAGAATAGTATGAAGCTAAAAGATCGGTAGCAAGAGATGGAAACAGTAAAACCCAGCAAAAGACGAACTCGGAAAGATAGACAATGAAGAGACAGTGAACAGCAAGTTAGATTAATACATAATAAAAAAACATAATAAAGAAATGTACAGTAATAGATTCGATGATTTACGTAACCAACGGCACTCTATTCTAATTCCTACAGCATTAAAACAGAATGAGTGAATAATGATTAGAGTTAATAATTGATTATAGTAATTAGTTATTAATATGCTTGTATAGTTTTATTTTATTTGTGAGTGAGAGGCATAGATAGCATGATCAAACATTTGCCAGATTTACTTTATTTAAAATTAAATAATTAGGCCTAGAATTAAAGTATTAGTAATACATAATATATAAAGAAAGAATTCAATATTTGAAAACAAACTAAATATTAGCAGTCAATTATGATATAAATAGGCCTATTAATAAATAAAAGAGAAAGAAATCAGTAACAGTAAATTATTTGCGTAATTGTGATTTTTTTATATCTTAGTTGTGTGTCCGATTTCCATCAACTTTACTCAGAGAATCGAGATAGGAGGAAATGGATATATGCATAATGTTACTAAACTTCGAAATGAAATCTACGTCCTCCGTGTATCAGGGTCTTCTTCTTCTAGTCACGTAATTCGTGTCTTTGAGGATCGAATTCCATTTCGTCTTCAGAAGACAATCGAAGTAAAAGAGATTAATCATCCCATGGACATTGGATCCAGTGACAAGGGAAATTGTCTCTACGTCTCTGACTATTATGAGAAATGCGTCTGGAAGATTACAAGAGAAACAGATGACGAACACAAAATTATCAAATGGCTGAACATTGATTATCAGCCATTGACTCTGTCAGTCTCCAGTGATGGTCAGTTGTTGATGGTCAATCAGTCATCGTCCCTTCTGATGATCTACGGATCAGACGCAGAACTCGTTCGATCCATTCAGTTACCAAGAGACATCGAGAGACCAATTCAACATGCAGTGGAAACATCCATCGGGAATTTCAACATCCTTCACGGCTGGAGGGAAGAGAAAAAGGAAAAGAGTGGGTCAAGTGGGAGAGAGAGGGTAAGAAAGTATGGCGTAAGTGAATTGACCAGAGATGGACAGATGGTCGTCCATCGTTTTATTCCTTCAATTGAAACACAACAACTAAATGAACCTCTATATCTCTCACTCGATTCAGACGATCGAGTTTTTGTGAGTGACTATGGAAATAATACAGTGATTCTCTTGGACTCCGATCTTAAATGGAATCGAATTCTTTGTCCAACAAAAGTAGAAACAAAAGAAACGAAGATCAATAATTGGCCATTTAGATTGTGTTACGACGAAGAAAAGAAACAACTGATCGTCGGAGGATATTATGGAGACGTTAATGTTTACACTTTAAGTCGAAATTAAACTCAATTTTCATCAACAGAGTCTGAAAAACAAATATCTGTTTAAAGCTCATTGTGTTTAATATTGTTTAAAACATATGAAAAAAATAAGTTCTTAACCCTCGGGCTACCAAGCTTTTTTGTGACATCGGCTACCAAGGAGGGGGGGTGGTTACCACCCCCACTGGATTTCGTGCTTGGTTTCACATATCATAACTTGTAATAAAGCAATGGATTTAGCATTCATTTCTGCACAGAATGGTAAATGAATGCGCTACAGACAAAAAAACTAAGGGGGAGTGCTTCCATTCAGCCATTTTTCACGCATATTACGCGTATTATTATTTATTTTGATCACTTCCGGTTTTCATAAGACAAAGATGTAGGTATGCAAATGAAGCCCTGCATTCCCTCTAATAAGTGGTATAATTGTTTCACTTCTAGGAAGAATAGTCAATAAGCTATAGTCGAAAAACCAAGGGGGTGGTATCCACCCCCCCACTGGTGCCTCGGGTATATCAGGTTTAAATTTTGAATGGCTTGGGCTACCACCATGATGTTTACCTCAAAATGTGCGCTAATGAATCTACCTAAAATGCAAAAATTATATTCCATATGGAAAAAAATATGCATAAAAACGTATCGGGGTGGTAACCCCCTCCCCTTGGTAGCCCGAGGGTTAAACTTAATAATTATGTGTCAAATCTCTACTTTACAGGAATCACAGACATGCACTTCGCATAGCGCGTCATGTCGGTAAGTAAGAAAATTGAGAGATATGAGCTGAGATACACATGTTTTTGTGTTTTTGCGGCCATACTTGCCGCCATCTTGGATAGTAACAATCCCTGACATTTGCCACTACGAGAAATCGATTTCTTGACCTTACAAATGGTACATTCGACATATAATTCGTTTTTCTATCCTACCTAGGAGCTAACGTGTACATATTTTTATGTTTTGGCGGCCATATTGGCCGCCATCTTGGAAAGTAATGCTCGCACATTATCTCCGCTACCGTCAATCGAATCTTGGACCTGGAAAATATTAAATTCGACACTTAATATGTTATTCTACTTTACATATAAGCTGAGCTATTCAAATGTTTGTGTCTTGGCGGCCATTTAGGCAATGTATTTACTTTGTTTAGATCACAAGGAAATGTTGATTGAGAGGGTTTTCGATATCTGGACTTGCTTTTCTCAGAAGCAGAGTGACATGAGAATATTTACAAGCCAGAGGAGAAGTAACCAATAGAAACAGAGAGACTGAGAGAGAGGTTGAGTTTCTTGGTGATAATAGGAACATGACAGAGACAGTCTTGAACAAGTAAACATTGCTTGTTGGAGAAAAATTAACCTTAGCAGGACGGAGAGGGGTAAATAATTACCCCAGGGGTGTTTTAATGCTGATTGCGGAGCAACTGTAAATAGCCGAGGTACCAGGGGGTTGGATACCACCCCTGAGATTTTCGACTATTGCGCATTCATTTTCTTCCTGGAAGATAAACAAAAAGGCCTTTCTGTAGAGGTAATGCAGGGCTACATTTGCTTGCTTACTTTTTTGTCTTCTGGAAACTGGGGGTGATCATAATAAATAATAATACCATCATCTGGGTGAAAATGGCTGATACAACATCACAACGTAAACCGACATTTCTAGGTAAACTTTGTCACCAACTACAGATTTAGAACTTATATTAGCTCAAACAGATACTGAAGATCGGGGGGGGCGATAGCGGATAACACCTTGCACATAGAGCGAGAGGTACCGAGTTCGAGTCCCGTAGGGCGGATATGCTTTGTAGGCTGCTATTAGCGCCGTGTATTGCAGGCTCTGTTCTGCTAGTAGTTAAGATTAAATTGCATAACATGTAAATGTACAGCGCAGTGCGTTTGTCAGGGAAAGAATAAGTCGTTAAAAGATCTCTTTCCAGGTGCGTTCGGTGGCGCACACAACGGCATCACCACACAACAGCAAAAGATGATATTTGTAGGCTATTTTAGCGGCTCGCCTTTATTAAGCTTGCGTTGGGTATCCCGTGAGGTGCTGCGACATCATTTCGTGCGATATATCGCTGGGCGATCACACTGGCTGAATGTAGCGACATAGAGCAGCAAGATTTTCCAACGTTGTCATCTTTGCAGAGGGACTGACTGACTGACTGTTTGAACGATTGAGGGACACAATAACAATGCGTATATTCAACCGAGATTGTCTAACGATCTATGTATTGCATGTCAGTGTTTCCTCGTAAAGCATAATCGCAAAGGTGATGACGTCACACATGCTTGTCATTTTCTATAAATAAAACCATCGATATAATATTTAGACTGGATTGCGGACTGAGAGTTGTGCGTCTGTCACGAAGAGGCGCGTCTAATCAACACGAAACAAGACTTCACGTTATTGTTCACGGCAGTCAAATATGTCGGTGGTCCTTGCAGTTATTGCAAGCTACTCCCGTTGTTTTGCGCGAAAGCTTCCTGCAAACTGGCTTCTCACTTCATCTTAAGTATCTGTTTCAGCTAATATAAGTTCTAAATCTGTAGCTGTTGACAAACGTTAACGTAGAAATATCAGTTTACGTTGTGATGCTGCATTCCGCCATTTTTACGTATTATTAGTTATTTTTTATCACTTCCAGTTTTCAAAATACAAATAATTAAGCAAGCAAATGTAGCCCTACATTCCTTCTGAAGAATGGTATATTTGTTTCTCTTATAGGAAAACATTTAATACGCTATGGATGAAAAACTAAGGGGGGTGGTATCCACCCTCTGGTACCTCGGCTATATCGGGTATAACTTTTGAACGAGGTACCATCATGACGTTTACCTCAAAATGTGCGCAAATGAATATGCTACAGCTACCTAAATTGTAAAAATTATATTCCATATGAGAAAAAAATCTTTGCATAAAAACCTTGGTAACCCGTGGGTTAAGAGTCGAACGGGCGTTACAGTGATCGGACTAATGCGCAGAGGAAGACGATTGTGTATGATATGATTTGGTAAAGAGTCATCTCCTCAGTGGAGAGATTCTATTCAGAAGTTATGTGGTAAAGTCGACTGTGGCAGAGGCGCCGACGGAAGATCTCCCGATGAAGCATTTCCAGCCTTTGTATCTAATCTATGTAACAGATGGCGAGTTGTAGATGAACGGGACGACGTAGGTCAGAAGACTCTATTAAAGCCAAAACACAGTAACGACAACTGTTCATTAAGGGAGTTACTGTGTTTTCGATTGTTTGGACATAATTATAGTCGGAGATCGATGGTGACTTCAGGGCGACTTTTATCAACATGCCATCATCGCGAGCGATGATGAGACCCAGCCTGTCTCTGAGAATACGGGGGGTGCGTGTGCAGGATTAGGCCAAATCCAGAGAGCAGTTGTTGCTGAACTGTTCATCGATGTCGGCTCCTGTGATGGCCACTTGATTGATGTAGGCAGCAAAGGATTCAAACAATTTGGTGAATTCCTGAATGAATATGTCGTAGAGATGCAAGGAGACCGAAAGGTAAACCATTGCGATAGTGAATGGTCCGCCAATCGTGTGGAGAGAGTAGACTAGATCTTCAAAGGTGTTGGACCTATCTTCGCATCAGACTTGTATACGAGACATAAAACTCGAGACCGAGACCGAGACAGTGGGGTCCGAGACCGAGACCGAGACGAGACACCAGGTCCGAGACAGTTCGAGACAGTTCAAAACGAGTGAAATGCACATTGGACCCAATTCCCGAAACAATTTTTCTCAACTTTTGAAGTCTAATACAAGGGTCAAGTCACGGAAATCAGCCGATCACCTGAATTGTATAAACTATAAAGAAATTAAATATTTCAGCCATTCTGAAATCTTCTAAATGATTCTAAAATTTAAACCAACCAAATTCCATATAGACCCTAGGCCTATTAGCGATTTAGCGACATAAGTCACATCACTCACCTTGAGAAACTAGATGTTGTTCCAAGCGTTTCGCTTATGTTGGCTTTACACAAACGACGAACGGCATGCCATTTATTTTGTTTTTCATGGATTTCAAACTGCAAATTTCACGATTTCAGGTTCTTTATGAGACATTTTAAGATATTTAGAAATTTTGGACTGAAAGTGCAAACTAGGACTAGGCCTAATTAACCCATTAATGCCCAAACTTTCCCCCAATGGCCAATCTTTATGATACTTGGGAATATAAGAAATTATGCTAGGGTTAGGTCCTTGGAACTTGTAGTTATGTGATTCCGCGATCAGCCGCTAGATGGCGCGCTGTTCCCATTTGGGAACATTGGGCACAGACATAGTCTGTTCCCATTTGGGAACACCATGCAAATTTATTGAAGATAATCTGTTAAATTTGCAGTTTTCAGTTACTACACTAGTTTTGCTTTATGCACAGCATATAGGCTGCTTTGTTAGAGCAATAAAACCACACATCAATGTTTAAGTAATTAGTTTTCAGAAGTTATAAAGCAGTGCCAGCGACAGAATTATTGAGCACAACGATCATACACATCAACATATTCCAGGTATTTCTCTACAATGCCTTCCAGGAGACTGACAATATTCTGTCTCAAATGCGATGATATGATACTACTGCTCGTAGTGTAGATGAAGTAGAACCATGCACTTTGCACAGTACAGCTTTGTATTCTTCTTTCACAATCGGCATCTTGCTTGTCTTGCACTCGGAACCCAGATGATGATCGACTCCATCGTAGCGAATGTCATTGACTGAGTGGCTATCTGATAGAGCTGTTGGAGGATTGTCCAACCGTTGCATAGTACTGTTTAAAATTTCCCGCCAGAACTCCAGTTGATCAGACAATCCACCGACTTCAACGTGAAGACGTCAGGCAGCAACAACAGTCATGTTCAAACCGTTGATAAACAGTGGCACCACCACTATTTGGAGCGAAACACGGGGTGATAGTTAGACATGAAAGGGTCCAGAATGCCCATAACACCCATGTGAAGAGTATGCTTTCTAATGACAGCTGGTTGATTTGGGTTCTGTGACTCTCATCGTCTGAACCTTTATGCACAGAAGGAGTAACTGGCCCAGCAACAGCAGATGGATGAGTCGAAAGCATTAGGGTATCTTCATCCACGCACTCTTCGTTGGACGCACTATCCACTATCTCTGGCTGAATAACTATTTCAACATCTCTTTCAATAGGATACACCGCATCTGAAGCCTGTGCTATAGGTGAACAAGCTGCTCAGTGTTACCATTCTCTCCAGCTGCGTCAGATTCTATAATGGTGAAAGCCTCAGACAAGGAGACCTTTCTGTACACCTGGAAAAGGCATCATAATATTATAAGGTGTGTTTGCTGTGTAGACTAAAAATTCTAATTTATCTCATAATTATGAACAGTAGTGATACACTCGATGCGGAGTTTTCAATTACTCAATGAATTTCTCCACCTTGTTCCCAAATGGGAACAGACTACATTTGTGCCCAATGTTCCCATTTGGGAACATCAAAGATTTACGAAACATTTCTACCGCAATACATTTAATTTTTAAATGCACATTTGACATATCAGTAGCTATGTAATGTTACACTTAAATCACATAAACACTTTTAAAATTTAAATTCTCTTACATGATATGCAGACGAGAAACTGGAAGCAGCCGAATTTTGAAAAAAAACCGAAACTTTAAAGATGGCTGCCGCCAACTAGAATTATTTGCAAACTCAATATTAGTTTAAACTATCGTAGTTGGACTATTTAACAGTCAAAAGCTGCCCACAGTAACTAAACGACACAATACACTTATTTTATACTTAAATTCATCCGCGTGTTCCCAAAAGGGATCATTGGGCGCTAATGGGTTAAGACTGCTTTTTTCAATACTCCTAAATCATAATACCAGAAACATCGCTATTTTAAAACTTCCTGTCACTTTGGCACTTGCGATTAACTAGTTATCCGTTCGGCACAAGACAATTTTATAGCGCAATACTGTACGAAGTTCCGAACAAAATACAGTTTGTACGAGAACTTTGGAGACCGCTTCTACAAGAGAACAAGACTTTCGCTTCGAGACAGTTTCCAAAAGACAAGACTTTCGTTTCGAGACAGTTTCCAAAAGTCAAGAAATGATCTCGAGACCGAGACCGAGACAGTGGGGTCCGAGACCGAGACCGAGACCGAGGCATCAAAAACCTGTCTCGAGACGTCTCGAGACCGAGACAGTGTCTCGAGACAATACAACTCTGCTTCGCATGCAAGTTGAATTCGCTTGATGCATAAGTGTTCTCTGTGGAAGACGGCCAGTCCACCGACAGCTCACGGTAGCCTGGCGCTCGCTGACCTTTAACGCTGCAGTAACTCTCATCTACGCATTCGTCCTGAACCGACTTCTGCTCATCCAGCTAGGCCTTATGTGGGACTACAGCGGATTGGAATTAACCGGCTCAACACGGTTCACCTGGTGACTCCACGTCTCATAGGAAGTTTCGCCAAGACTGACCGCGTCTCGCACTATATCTCGGAGGTCCTGCACTGACTTCCCTTTCGCATCTATTTTCTGATCTCTTTCCTGGCCTGGAAGTGCCTTTGGCGGGAGCTCTGTCTCGACTCATGTAAGTAACAGATGGCGAGTTGTAGATGAACGGGACGACGCAGGTCAGAAGACCATAACAGTCAGATATCGATGGTGACTTCAGGGCGACTTTTATCAACATGCCATCGTCGCGAGTGATGATGCGACCATCCAGTCAGTCTCTGTGAGAATTGGGAAGGAGCGAATGAACGTGATGGAGCAGACCAAATCCAGAGAGAAGTGATCGCTTTTGTTCATCGAGGTCGCCCGTGATGACCACTTGGCCGATATAGGCAGCCAAGGATTCAAATAAAGTAAATAAAGTAATTAAGTTATTCTTTATTACTCCACTTGCAAACGAACAATGGGACATACATCATGAAGCATTGTTATAATAGGCCTACATAGAAGTAATAATTAATAATTAAATAAAGATGTAAATTAAATGAGAAGTTGAATGAAATGTAAGAAATATCAGTGTCAGACAAGTCATCTACACAGCATCCTAGTGATAAATCTCTTTCCAGTCAACGAACCACAGCATGGTATCCCTAGATTATGTGAGCGGGGACTAACGGAGTATCCAGTTCCCCGTTCTGGCGGGAATAGATAATTGAGGACATGCCCGGTGTCATTTAGGATTACAACAAAGAGGGTTTCATCTGCTTTAGAACATAAGTGGTGAATTACTCGATAAATAGGTCGGAGAGAGGCAAGGAGGTGCGCTGCTATGGCGAATGGTCCGCGAATCGTGTGTGGAGAACATACTAGAATTTCAAAGGTTGTGGACCAATCAACGCGTCCAAGTTGAATTCGCTTGATATTAAAGTGCTCTCTGTGGCAGACCGCCAGTCCACCCCCCCTCCCCGGGATTGGCAGTTTGAAGGGATGACCCCCTCTGCGTGGTAAATTAATTAGTTGAAGCCCGGTGGTCACTAAGCCGTCAAGGGTATTGTTCATAATAGCCTCGGTTACCGAGGTTGATTTGTGGATAACGCTTCAAACGTCCCGTATGCAGTGTGAGGCAGTTAACATTGTCATCTGAGCGGTCGAAAAGTTCTACGGAATGGATCAGCTGATTACGCAAAGTAACATCACACCGGCCGATTATAAAGATCTATATCCGCTCATGGTATTCGACGTTAGTAAACAATCGGAAAAACTGAAATCGTCGGTCGTAGACATCCAAATCAAAGCTATTTTTAACGCGGCGGTCGCTGCTGGGACACAAGCTTATGCGGTTATAATTTCGGATAAGTTGTTAAAATTCCAATCCGATGGTCAGAAAATGAGCGTGGTGTACTAAAAAAGTTCTAACTTAAGAAATAATATTATCATTATAAAATATAAAACATGAAGCTGCCAGAATTGAAAGAATTAATGAAACAACACAATATTCGCGGACATTCTTATCTCAACAAACCGCAAATGATTTCGCGGCTAGTCGAGAAAGGCGTGCTTACTCTGGAGGTTGTGGAAAATTGGAAACAACCGCCTAAAGTGACTAGTAAGGATGAAAAATACGATAGGTTGAAACGAATAAGGACACACCCTAGACGCGTAGAAATTTTAGATCGGGAAACGGGTCTGGTCGATTCGTACTCATCGATGTATAAAGCCGCGAAAGCGCTTAACCAAAACGCGGGTGTAATACCGATGTTTAACGGAAAAGTATATAAAAAGATACGAGATTAAAGTGTTGGAGAGTGAGGAGAAAGATCTAATTAATTTCGAGGAGAGTACGAGTGAAGAGAGTAGTAGCAGTGAGGAAAGTACGAGTGAAGAGAGTACGAGTGAAGAGGAATGTAGTAGTAGCAGTGAGGAAAGTATGAGTGAGGAAAGTACGAGTGAAGAGGAATGTAGTAGTAGCAGTGATGAGAGTGCCACTAGGTATGAGTGCGTAACCAGCGAGGAGAGCGCAAGTGAGGAGAGCGGTACTAGTGAGGAAAGTACCCGCGGTGTGAAACGAACAACATACGTAACAAGACACGGAATACCTGAGGAAAGAACGATTGCAGAGAGAATAGTAGCAGTAATAATGAAGAAAGTATTAGGTAAGAGTGCGTAAACAGCGATGAGAGTACCGGTTAGTTATAAGAATTTAAATAGAACTGAATAATTTCTATTTAAATTCAGCTATTTATATATCGTAAATGTATAATTGCATAACCTGAATTCCATTAAGAAGCCAGGCATCCTCTACTATCGTTAGTCTGTAATACTGATAAGCGGTCGTCGTCGAAATATTAAAAAATGTCGGAGCCGGTTGCGATAGTATCGGTCCACTCGTTGCGAATAATGGCGCGAACGTTATTCCATCGTTACTCGCGGTGAGACTAATGCCCGGACATTCCATTATAACTTTCAACGCGAATCTCCAAATTACGACCGGTTCGGGGCATTTTATCTGTATCCAAGAGGTTACACCTTTGCCTCTAAACAAAATCTCACCCGTTAGGAGATTGTTAAAAGCTCTAAACATCTCGTGCCCGATGGTCGAATTGGCGCTAACGACGAAACCGGTTAAACTATTATTAGCTTCCAAATTAGGAACGTATCCGACGCGGCACTTTTTCCAAGAATTATCGACGTACTTCTTAGTTGCCGCGTCTTGGGCACCACGGGATCGTGTATGTCATGAGTTATCTTAATGGAGAGTTAAGCGCCCTAGCCTATATGGACTAGGGTATTTAGGATTGCAATCAAAATATTAGAGAACAAACACATTAACTCGTTTTAGAAAATTATTGAGATGAAATCACAACTTAAAAAAGAAATCAGAGGTATACATGTAGAGCAAACAATATATAGTTAATTATCGACTAATTTTATAGCGCCCTACTCGATGGTCGTGCCCTCCCCCAGACCCCCCCAACAACAACTGGTCGTTGACTCACGTTCCAGGGCGGACGACGAACCCAGCGTCGAGCATAGACGTGGCGGAGAGATTGCAGAGAAGTGCCGTAGAATGGCGTAGAGATGACCCCGTCCTAGTCCTTTAGCACCGTTGTGCTTCGTATTCGCCTGGCAGCACCGTTGTGCTTAGTATTCGCCTGGTAGCACCGTTGTGCTTCGTATTCGCCTGGTAGCACCGTTGTGCTTCGTAGTCGCCTGGTAGCACCGTTGTGCTTCGTATTCGCCTGGCAGCACCGTTGTGCCCAGTATTCGCCTTCTTCTCTCCGACCGACGACTGTTGACTCCTCGCTGACAACTGACCGACGACAACTGACCGGCGACTCCCCCCAGACAGTCTTTCCTCTGTCTTATATAGGCGTTTCACCTTGCAGACAGATGACCTTTAACCCCGCCACACCTTTTGGACCCAACGACCACCGACGACCATCGATATATTATAAAAGCTAGATTATTATAAGCATAGGCCTATATGATAATGTTCAACTTTCATTTAAGCACAAAACAAGCCTACATATATAACATAGCACAATATAGATACAATGCATAGGTCTACGACAATGGGCCCAATGCTATTCACAAGGGCAACTCGTGACAATGGCCCCACACTTAAGAGAAAACTAACTTAGCTTTTCTTTGCAACTAAAACTAAAACGATTGCCCTGTCAATATCTAGGTTTACCTATCCTATTTCCCAATTTAGGCCTACAGATGGCGACTTAAGAAATCGGCCCCCACATTTTCAGACCCTTTTATGGAGCGTATAGTGAAGCAATACGGCTGCAAAATTAAAGCCCAGCGCATTAATCTTCCATTGACTGGATTTGCTCTTTGAATATGGATCAGAGGCTGATGATCCGTTTCTAACCAGAAGTGTTTTCCAAACAAGTACACCTGGAATTTTTGTAGCGCCCATACTATTGCTAGCCCTTCTCTTTCAATCGTTGAGTATCTGGTCTCTCTTGGTAGAAACTTTCTGCTTGCGTAAGCAATAGGATGCTTAACGCCATCTACTTCCTGTAGAAGAACCGCGCCTGCCCCAGAATTCGAAGCGTCCGTCTGCAAAATGAATTCTGCGGTCCAGTCGGGCAATCTTAGAATGGGATAATTCATCAGATGCTGCTTTAGCTCCTGGAAAGCTACTTCTTGCGCGTCTCCCCAACTGACTTTGTTCGGCTGATTCTTCTTCGTCAGTTCAGTTAGCGGAGCGGCGATGCTTGCAAAATTCGGAATGAATTTTTGATAATAGCCAATTAGACCGAGATACGAGCGGATCTGTTTCTTGGTTTCTGGCCGTGAAGCTCCTGCGATCTTTTCTATTTTCTCTGCTCTTGGCTGAATCATTCCATCACTTATCTTATGACCTAAGAAGTCGATGCCTGGTTCTCCAATTTGACATTTGGTTGGTCTAAGTGTTAGACCAGCTCTGCGTACTCTTGCAAAGAAGTCCCGCAGAGAACTCAGATGATCTGGCCATCCAACAGTGTGGCATAGCACATCATCCAGATAGTTGTCCAGATTCTGACTATGATCCAAGAGCTTCCGCATGGCTCTTGAAAACGTTGAAGGCGCCGTTACCAGTCCGAATGGCATAGTGACAAATCGATAGAGTCCACGGTGCGTTATAAACGACGTGCAGTCCCTGGATTCTGGTTCGACTTCGATTCCCCAGTAGCCCTTTGAAAGATCGAACTTTGAGAAGAACTTGTCGCCTGCTAACTTGGCAAAGATCTCATCGGCCTGTGGCATCGGTTCCGCATCAAAGACCGTGATCTGGTTCAAGTCCCGGAAGTCCACACACGGACGATTGGATCCGTCTGATTTTCTTACTAACAACATAGGAGAGGCGTATGCTGCTGTGGAAGGCTCAATTACTCCTAACCTGATCATGTCATCGATTTCTTTGTCCAACTCTTGCCTCATTGCATAAGGCACAGGATATGGCCTCTTCCGCACTGGAACATTCGATGTAAGCTGGATCCGATGTCTGACTAGGTTGGTCCTTCCTGGAACATCACTGAAGATGTCTTGGAATTCTTCCAAGAGGTTTTCGACATCCTTCTTCTGATCTGCCGACAGATCATGGCCTATCTCCACATCTTTGTAGGTTTCTCTCTGCAGATTGTTAAAGAGTGGTAGATTTCCTTCACCTGTCAAACTCATCTCTGCATCCGACAATTCCTCGACCACAACAGCTGCTCCTACCGCTTGCATTTCGTCGTTCACAGCTTCCTCGTTCGATCTATTCTCAATTTCTGGTTGACGCTCATAATAGCGTTTCAGCATGTTCGCATGGAACGTCTTTGCTCGGTGAGGAAACTGGATTACATAATCAGCTTCTCCAAACCGTTTCAGTACTTGAAATGGACCTTTCCATTGCATTTTCAGTTTGTTGCTCTCTGTAGGCAACAGTAGCAGTACTTTATCGCCTGGATCAAACTTTCGAGGCTTCGCATGCTTGTCAAAATGGCGCTTATATTTATCAGCGGCTCTTTGCAGATTTTCTTGCGCTAAATGACAAGTCTCTTGAAGACGATTCCTCAGATCGACAACATACTCATAAGTCGTCTTCGCCTCTGGTTCAGCAATGTCTTTAGTCCACAGTTCTTTCAAGATAGCCATGGATCCTCGCACAGGTCTTCCGTAAATCATCTCAAATGGACTGAATCCCGTACTCTCATTACTGACCTCACGATATGCGAACATCAACGGATCTAAGTATCGATCCCAATCTTTCACTTTCTCGGCACACATTTTCCGAAGCATTTGCTTAATGACTCCGTTATATCGTTCAACCAACCCACAGTTCTGACTGTGATATGGAGTGCTGAATAATTGTTTTATCGACAGAAGGCGACCTACTTCCTTCATCATTTCTCCTGTGAACTGTGACCCATTATCACTTAGTAACTCCGATGGGGCCCCCATCCTTGAGAAGATGCTAAGCAATGCTTCTGCAACAGAACATGTGTCAATTTGCTTAAGCGCGATACACTCAGGGTAGCGGCTGGCACAATCAACCAATGTTAAGATGTACCGGTGTCCTCGCTCTGAGCATGGAAGTGGTCCAATCAGGTCGACCACGCATCTCTTAAAGACCGTGTCAATTATTGGCATTTTGATCAAAGGCACTTTCTGAACTCGCCCCTTCGGTAAAGTTCTTTGACAAATGTCGCAGGATCGACAGTACCTTCCTATATCACTATAGCATCCTGGCCAAAAGAATTGCGATAAAATCCTCTCTTGAGTTTTGTGAATGCCCAAGTGTCCTCCAAGGATTGAGCAATGGGCTACTTCCATTACTCTGGTTCTCAATCTGGATGGAATTACCAACTGTTTCACTTCATCCCCGAAGTTATGATGTGGTGATCGAAACTTGCGGTACAGCAGTCCTCGTTCCACATCAAAGCGTACGATGCGATCGTCATCGTTCGTTCCAGTCGTCTTTTCCTGTGTTGAATACTCCCAGCTTTTTTTCAACGAACTGTCTTCAGCCTGCTCCTTCTTCAGCGTTTCCAATGTGACTTCATTCTGAAATTCTGGAACTCTTAACTGCTTTGGCAGTGCTTTCGCTTTCTCTTTCATATGTCGAGTTTCCACTGCTGTCGTCACATTCAACTGCTCCTCAGATCTAACCTCATCTTTCTCTGCGTTGATTAACAAGTCCCGTTCATGTACTTCAGTACTCTTGTCGAAGGATCTGGGCCGTAGTACTGCTCCAGATATATTTCCAATCACGAGGTCGTATAGCGTCTCCTTCATGCAGAGCGCTTTCACTTTCCCTGTGAAGTAGTCCGTTCTGACTTCAATGATAGCGGTTGGCACTTTCCTCGTAGTTTTGTCAATCAGAATGCACAACTCATGCTTCCCAGTCATCTGATTCTTTTTCACCAGTCTCCTGGCTACAACAACTGACGAACATCCGGTGTCTCGAAGCACTTCAACCTGCTGATCACCTACGTAACCAATCGTTGTTTTCATATCGTGGTTTCCCGGCCTACAGGCTTCAGCTATGACGTGTGCTTTGCAACCACATCTTAGTTCGACATCTTCACCATCGGACATATTTTTCAACGCCTGATCAGCATTTTCGTTACACCCTTCCTTGACCTGCGTCCTTTCTGGATCGGTTGAAGTTGCGGTCGTTTTGTGCGTTTTCTTATCAGCTGCATAAGATGTTGATTTATCTTCCCTGCTTTCAACTTTTTGCTTCTGGTTCTGCCGTGCATTTCTAGGCTTCCAGGAAGTCTGCATTCCTGCTGCTTTCTGGGTAGTATTCATTCTAAATCGACATGAATTATATGAGTGCCCGTACCGGTTACAAAAGAAACAAGGCCTATCATTAGCCCCATTACGCTTTTGGTCTTTCCTTCCAGTCCTCTCAGTTTCCTTCGTGAAGTCTGGCTTGAGAAATTTTCCCTCTGTTCTTACTTCTTTCTCTCCGTAGTTCGACTGGTATGGCTGTTTTGACTTTCCGTCGTGTGCTTCTATGTAGGTCTCCGCTAATTTAGCCAGCTCCTGAAGATCTTTTGGCGCCCTTTCTCTCAAGAACAGCGATAATTCTCTGCTCACTACAGAGAGGTACTGCTCCTTTACCAGCAAACTCTTCAGTCCTTCAAAGTCTTGAGTTACTTTGGCGAGCTCAATCCATCTCAACAAGTAGCTCTCTAACCTGGTGATGAATTGCTGAGGCGCTTCCCCCGTTTCCGGTCTACAATTATTAAACCGCTTGTGAAAGCCTTCCTCCGTCATCTGGTATCTTTTCAGAAGAGCATCTTTTAAGGCGTCATAATCGTCATATTGTTCAGGAGGCATACGCGCAAACACATCTAAAGCGCGTCCTTTCAAAAGTGCGGCCAAATAAACTGCCCATTCCTGCCTTTTCCATTTCCGAATAGACGCATATTTCTCAAATCTTCTCAGATAAGCGTCCATATTATCTTTGCCATCCTCAAATGGAGGCAGCTTTGGTCCTTTCCTCGCATTGACTGTAAAATCCGAGGTCCGCTCTTCTTCCTCCTCCTCTTCACCATCTTCTTCAGATGCTGCGTTTTCACTAACGCTTCTGATACTAGCCTGCCGTACAGACTTTCCTTCGAGCTTAGCTTTCTCCAAAGCCATGGACTGCTCGTGCTGTTCCTTTTGCATTTCCAATGCTTGCTCGTGCGCCTCTGTCTTCATCTTTCTTTCCAGTTCTAGTTTTCTCATGGCGCATTCATCGGCTTCGGCTTTTGCTTGTCTCTCCAAATCTAATTTCTTCATTGCATTGGCTTCGGCTTCGGCCTTGGCCTGTCTTTCCAAATCTAATGCTTCCACTTTAGCCTGACGCTCCAATTCAAACTTTTTGAGTGCGTTTTGTTCTGCTTCCCCTTTAGCCTGACGCTCCAGTTCAAGCTTACGCAACTCTCTGTCAGCTGCTCTCTCTTCTCGTTCAAGAATCCGTTTCTGTCGCGCTTCCTCATCAGCTGTGTGCTTTTCCACAAACTGAAGAAGCTCAGGCCCTTTCAAGCCACTCCTTTCGGCAAGTGCTATCAATTGCTCCATGTCGAAAAATAATTAGCAGAGTGCAGGGCTAAACTGAAACAGAATATCCCCTAAGCGACAAATGCTAGTCTATTCAGTCTAGATAACAATTATCTAAGACCCCACTATAGGCCTATAGGCGACACTAAAAGAAGTATGTTTACCCGAGTCTATTTTACAGGTCTTTAAACAATCCCTCTGGCCTATTTTATGCAGCGTGCAACACCTACGCTATCCTAGCATAAATTATCTTTAGCAATGCTTCAATGCATTTAGCTAAATCGTCTATCAGTGTCTAAATCCCCGTCTATTTCTATCGAGTCAATAAAGGCCTACGCTCCTAATACCCCGATACTATCCCGAATAAACTCAACCATCCCACCGCTGCCACCACATTGTCATGAGTTATCTTAATGGAGAGTTAAGCGCCCTAGCCTATATGGACTAGGGTATTTAGGATTGCAATCAAAATATTAGAGAACAAACACATTAACTCGTTTTAGAAAATTATTGAGATGAAATCACAACTTAAAAAAGAAATCAGAGGTATACATGTAGAGCAAACAATATATAGTTAATTATCGACTAATTTTATAGCGCCCTACTCGATGGTCGTGCCCTCCCCCAGACCCCCCCAACAACAACTGGTCGTTGACTCACGTTCCAGGGCGGACGACGAACCCAGCGTCGAGCATAGACGTGGCGGAGAGATTGCAGAGAAGTGCCGTAGAATGGCGTAGAGATGACCCCGTCCTAGTCCTTTAGCACCGTTGTGCTTCGTATTCGCCTGGCAGCACCGTTGTGCTTAGTATTCGCCTGGTAGCACCGTTGTGCTTCGTATTCGCCTGGTAGCACCGTTGTGCTTCGTAGTCGCCTGGTAGCACCGTTGTGCTTCGTATTCGCCTGGCAGCACCGTTGTGCCCAGTATTCGCCTTCTTCTCTCCGACCGACGACTGTTGACTCCTCGCTGACAACTGACCGACGACAACTGACCGGCGACTCCCCCCAGACAGTCTTTCCTCTGTCTTATATAGGCGTTTCACCTTGCAGACAGATGACCTTTAACCCCGCCACACCTTTTGGACCCAACGACCACCGACGACCATCGATATATTATAAAAGCTAGATTATTATAAGCATAGGCCTATATGATAATGTTCAACTTTCATTTAAGCACAAAACAAGCCTACATATATAACATAGCACAATATAGATACAATGCATAGGTCTACGACAATGGGCCCAATGCTATTCACAAGGGCAACTCGTGACGGTAAATCAGAGATATATTTATCGTTCATCGTGATATTTTGATAGAGTTCGGTTCTTCGATCGGTAGAAGATTTACCGAATCTTATTATATCGTGCTCACCGTGCTTGCATAAAAATCCATCTGTCGTTTGTAATGACATTGCATTTTATTCGTCGTACTACCCAACAACAACTGAAATTGTTTTGTTCCTCTCAAATCCTTACACCCCAGCGTGCGAAAGCGATCGCCGTTGACGCTTAGAAATAGATTGCCCGTCATGGTATCTCCGGTCTTCGATACCTTCGTGTCGACGTATTTTTTGTTAGCTAAATGGTCGTCGGCGGTTGGGGCGGCGTTATTAGTGATTTTATCGGCGATTAGAGCGGTAGCCTGACTAAAGCTAATAGCTTCATCGCCGTTGCCGGCTGACGGATACTCAATCGGTAAACCTACGAGAAGATGACCACCCATATCTATATCTCCGGTAATGTCGTTGCTTCCGTCTAACCTTAGAAAAGAATTATTTATCTGAGTTAGCGTAACGCCTCCGGCTACAACTCGTTGCATATTACCAGAGTCCGTATGACCAAATTTATCAACAGGCATTGTGTTTTTAAATATACGATATTAATTTATTAATATAAATCGTTTATAATTTCTTGGAAATTACAACCATCGTTCATTATTTTCTTTAGCACGTACAAACATAAATGACCGCAGAAGACTTCGCCGTCTGGTTGAATTCGCTCGCTGTTGTAGTACACGGGGCTTTTTAAATATTTCAACAGTTCAGTAGGTGGAGGTAGACCGTAGCTGTCAAAATAAATTTTCTCGTTACCGTTCTTAAAAAAGCTGCAGTAGTGGGTCCCCTTCCCATTAGAATCATCTAGGTTCAATATCCCACACTCTATCCGTTTAGGTTGCTTCGGTAAAGCGTCTCGCATAAAAAATCCTCTGAAATTCTGTATGTTTCAGTTTCTTCGCGGCATCTAATAACTCGAAATTCGTTAACGGTTTATTAGGAAGAACTACACCGCATACGTCAATGTTTTTTACAGTTGAAGCACTCATTTTATATTTTATCTAAATGTTTTAGAAAGTAATGAGCTTTGACTTGCTGCATAACATATAGCCAGCGATCGATTTTGTTTGATTTTTGGATATTTTTAAGCGGTGTCAAAGGACGAATGTTTACCCAGTTCATAGCTTTATGAAGTTCTTCCTCGTCTAGCAAATTGAACGATGAGATCGGTAGAACGTGATCATGGTGCCAAATTGAGCCATACCCCTCCATCGTCATACCTTCTTCGAACTGAAATTCGATCCATTTAGAAAATGTTTCAAAGTCGACGCCGATAAGCTGACGCGTTGTTTGCGATTTCGATTTACCTTTTAATACATTGCTAAGCCTACCCCTCATATTTATAAGTAGTTTAAATTCTGGGTCATATCGCTTTCGAGCTTTAGAATACGCGTTATTATATTTATATTTACATTCCTTGCATTCTTTATCAAACCCGTCTTTACGACATCTATTTTTAACATATTCTAATATATTCTTTTCTTTTTTACAACGACAGCAAACTTTTTTATCTTTCGTTTCCCTAGTCTCAAGTTGTGAATATTTTTCCCTAAGTTCCTTCGCTTTGATATTTTTACACATTTTACAATTAGAATAATACCCGCTCTTATTACTTTTATCTTTATAAAATTCGTTTAATCTTTTTTCTATTTTACATTTGGTACACACTTTAGAGACTTCCATTTTATATTAGTATATTTATTCTTTAAAGTTTTAATGAATAGTGACCGTACGATAAAGTATGGATACCGTCTTCTAATATCACTCTTTTATCATCGTCGGCTGATAGAGCGATCTTGTTAACTTCTTCGGTGTAGATTTCGTGGTGATGGGATCTTATAACATTCATCTTTCTCGATTGTTCTCGTTTGGTGAACAAACAGTCTTTATAGTCTTCGTGTGTTATCGCGTTCTTAACTACATTCTTCTTTACACCCTTGCACTTTTTATGATCTACTCCAGCCATTTTGTATGAATATAACTTCGACCTTAAACCAACAAATTCTTCGATCTGTTTACCAGCCGCTTCGTCCTTAAACATACCGATAACCTTTTTATTCACTCCAGTTTCTATCCCAGACGAATGGTCTTTTGGGTAATCGCTTGTGTCGAACCTACTTCTAATGTCTGGAGCGATATCAGCATAGAAATCGTCTGTTTTAATTTCATAAGCTAGCGAGTCGGTATCGGTAAATAACAGTTTTGACCTATCTCCATATTTCTTTTTAATGTAATTATAGTGAAAATCATACATTAGCGTTTTACTTAAATCTAAGATGCACATTCCGAGATATATAGGCTTGTTATAATACAGCTTCGTTCGTTTCATATGAATGGCTATTAGATTCTCATCAAAAATCGTTCGAGTGTCGTAGCTAGTTTTCGCCGCTAATTTTATCGCTTGCTTTTCGCTGGAGACTAGTTTAATGTCTACCCGATTCTCTATACATTCCATTGTTTTCCCAAAAACAGAGTTGTTCATTAGTTTAAAAAAGTCTTTCTCGAAATCGTTAGTTGCTCTAGTCCTCAAGCCGGTATTTAGATCGATATATTTTTTCAGCCAGGCACTTTCTTCGAACTTAATTCCGCGATGAATTTTGGTTATCTTCAAGCCTAGGCTTTCGTACTGCTTTAAATTTTCGTAATGAACTATATACTTTACTTTATCGTTTAGGTTTGGAATAAGTTTAGGTACGGTCGAAGATTCAGGTGTAACACTCTCCGGAGCGAGCGGGTAATCGTTATGAAGATCGTGCAAAGCTCTCGGATATTCCAAGTCCACTTCTAAAATACTAGGCGTCGTTCTCCAATCGTTTAGCTCGGCATTTGACATCCACTTGAACCCGTGAGTCGGTAGATTTTTTGACATAGCCCAACCGTAAAGATTATTAGCGTCAAGGTACGCTATAAACGACGAAGGCTTGCTTGCGTCGAACGAGGGCATGTACTTATTATTAGCCTGCGCATAACGATGCGAAATTGTGCTAACACCGCCTCTGGTCCCGTGTTTAACCATCAGTATCATATCGTAGTCGCTTAATAATTCCAACTCTACACCAGTCAACTTTAAAGCAGCATCCCAAGCAAGACCCGGAGAAGTATAGTACCAAGCGGGGTCGAGACCGTAGTTCTCGCAGCACACGTCTCTGAAATTCTCAAAGACATCGGCGAGCAGGAGAACGTCTGAAAGATTATATAAATCGTGGTATTCTCTTAATGTCTTACAACGAAATTCTGTCCATACCGTTTTAGCATGGGTGTAATCTTCATCGCTAATGTCTGAGTCGTTTAGTTTAGAATAGAATGCGGATTTGGGAGGCAGTTCGGTTTCGTTTAATCTTTCAACGCCACAGACATAATCGTAAGGGTAGACTCCTTTTTTGAGTAATAGATCGAGCTGCCTACCTTTATAAAATTCACCTACATTCTTACACTGTTCTTTACGAAGGTTTTTAGATAGCGCGTCGAGACTCGAGGGCATGAATCTAAAACTATCTAGAAAACGTAATTCGCGTTTGACCTCTACTTCCTTGTTTTCTTTATACAAACTTATCGACCACAACTTCTCTGCTAAATGAAATGTATTTTTCTTCGTTACAAGGTATGCAATTAATCCTTTCATTATCTTCGCCTCGTAGTTTCTTTACGAATAAATGAGCATCGTAACAAGATAAATTATGAAACAGTACTGGGAAAAACTTGGGGACCTTATAGCTTAAATTACAATTGTTATGGGCCGCCCCTCTGAATTTACCTGTAAGATGACAGTGATCTCTAACTCGATCAACGCCTAATTCACCTTCGCAAATGTGGCAAACGGTAGCTGAATCGTATAGCTCCTTGTCTTTCTTCCCGAATATCATTCGTTTTGGAAATTTAAATCGTTTGTAAATATCTTTTATATTCTCTATAAGAGTGTCTATAAATATTTGAGCTACATCGTCGTCTTCGTTCTCCGCTGTAAACATTACGGGAGCTTGCGAATATAAGTCATCGTCGAAACATTTTATAAAATAACAGAATGAACTCGGAACGTGTTTTTGGTATTTGTTAGTATAGGACGTGTTAGGATTTGGCTGACAAGTGTCTATAGGTTTAATGAAGCTTTCAAAATCTGCGTACACTACGAAGGGGACTCTCATCTTTCTATAATAATTTTTAAAACTCAACGGAGTTCCCGGGTCTGGAAGTTCTATCTTTTGCGCCTCGTGTTGGGAACAGTACTCGGTATGTTTAGTAAGCGCTTCTATTCGTTGAAAACCGATTAAACATCGTCTACAATAGTGCATTGAATTTTTAGATTTCTCTGTGTGTTTCTTCATCAATCTGTTAAAATTCTTTATCCAACAATAATGCTTCTTTTCTCCGTCGGAAATAAGCAATAGATCTACATAGGTATCGCTTTCATGCTTAGATATATATAATGGGTATAGTTTAACATCTGTCTCATAACCGAAGACATTAATACTAATGTTATTATTTCTCTCAAACCTGCTTATCACATTAGCATCCGCCGCTACTGGAAATTCGATGCCGGACCAATCGAGTTCCTCAGACTGTCTAATTAATTCTTTCGTAATTCTTTCTGAATCTCTATCAACAGGGTTTAAGGCTCTCGTGACGCACCATTTGAAACATTGTTCGTCTTCGTTTTTCATATTAATAATAGCCTTTTTATTAGCTAAATACTCAGGAAGTGGAATATAAGAACTTCCTTTCAACGGTTTATAAACAACCGTATCGATATCCAACTTCATAACGGATTTAAACCTCCAATTACTACCTCGCATCTGATAACTCGCCATGCTCTCCTTAATTTTATCCACTGCGTCGCTATATATTTCACCCACGTCGGTTGCGTCTAAAATAATCTCATTCTTCGATTTAAAATTAGGTTCAGCCTCGACTACTTCCCCAGATTTCATATCTACTTTCTCCATTACACATAAAAGATTGAATTGAACTTTTACCCCTCGATTTTTCGTTAGCAGACTGACTACCCGCGGCCTTACAGCATCGAGGAAAGATGTGACGTCGATTCCCTCAGTTCCTTCGATCGTGTATCGTTTAGTAAATCCCTTAATAGCATTCGCGGTCTCTAGGATTTCGAACTTCTTTTTATTGATTTTACTAAAAATACTCGAAACCTTTGACTTCAACGAGTCTAATTTTTCATTCACGGGTTTCTTTTCTCGAGGAGCTACGTAATTAATCAACCAATCCGCAAAAGTGTTAAGTTTCGACCTTACCTTGTTCTTCGCTTCAGTCAAAACATTATTAAAACGAGATTTCCAAGTATTAGATGGAGGTGTATACTTACCTGGAACAAGCGTTGGAACTTTGATGTCTGGAACTGGAGCGTCTAGAGGGTTGCTTTCGTGTACAGTCTTAACGCTTTGCAAAAGTCTCGATGATACTAATGTCACGAGATCCGCTTTTCGCAGTCCCGAATATCTAACCAAGCCATTCTCTTTGGCAATGTTTCGTAATTGTTTTACTGTTTTCGTTTTGTATTCCATTTTATATACAGAAGATTTTTCTTTAAGTCCAAATCGAGATTTTTCATTCATTTTAGTTACATCAGAAAGTTTGGGGATTGTATTTGAACCAAGGCTATAGCTTCGTGAATGAGGGGGTCTGACCTAATATTAGTCTAAATTATCGTACACTGACCAATATTAAGGTCCGTTTATGGCGATTTGAGGTGATTTTCAACAGAGACATCTGGGGTCGCCTGCCCTCACTGCTCTTTACATGCTCCTGATCATGGATTTGTTGGACCATTGCAGTAACTATCAAAGACAAGTCATCAGGTGCTCATAATGAAGTTATATCATAATTGGATGCACTTTCTTGAAATCACATCACGAAATGTCTCCCAAACTGTTATTACTTAACTCTGTGAAGCAACCAACCTCCATCAACAACATATATTGTGTATTTGTAATTACGGGTGATTTATATAGCGTTGTTGGTAGAAAGCTACTTCTAGAACGCTTCCATCAAGTCATCACTGTCTAGACCCTTTTGTTAGTTCCTTTGCAAGCAACACCTTCTTTGCCTTCCTTAAACTTTGAACATCTTTGAACAGTGCAGTTGGCACTGTTGGCACTGTCGTCAACTCATAGGTGAAGAAGTTCTCAACATCAGAACAACGCTGCATTGTAAGAAGAAACTATTGAAAAAAACTGTTGCACCAACTGGCAATTAGTGACGCACCATTTAAAACATTCTTCGTCGTTATTTTTCAGGTTTATAATTGCCTTTTTACTAGCAAGTTCTGCGGGTAATGGAATGTATGAACTACCTTTAAGCGGTTTATATATTACCGTATTAATATCTAATTTGACTACGGCCCTAAATCTCCAATTACTCCCCCGCATTTGAAAACTAGCCATCGACTCTATAAGTTTATCTTTGGCTTTGTTATATATTTCATTCACGTCGGTAGATTCTAGAACGACCTCCGTCAACGAACGAAATGGTATATCATCGGAATCTTCTTCTCCGGTTTTAATATTTACGCGCCCCATAGTACAAGTGAGAACTAAATTGGTCTTTATTTGTCGATTCTGAGAGAGTAGGCTAACTACTCGCGACTCTACGGCTTTAAGAAAAGACTCGGTATCGATTCCGTCAATTCCATCGATCGTGTGTTGTTTGGTAAATCCCTTAATAGCCGACGCAGTCTCTCGAATCTCGAACTTATTTTCATTGATTTGGCTAAAAATACTCGAAATCTTTGACTTCAACGAGTCTAATCTTTCATTCACAGGTTTCTTTTCTCGAGGAGCTACGTAATAAATCAACCAATCCGCAAAAGTGTTAAGTTTCGACCTAACCTTGTTCTTGGCTTCAGTCAAAACATTATTAAAACGAGATTTCCAAGGAGGCGTATACTTACCTGGAACAAGCGTTGGAACATCGATGACTGGAACTGGAGCGTCTAGTAGTTTGCTTTCATGTACAGTCTTAACGCTTTGCAAAAGTCTCGATGATACTAATGCCACGAGATCCGCTTTTCGCAGTCCCGAATATCTAACCAAGCCATTCTCTTTGGCAATATTTCGTAATTGTTTTACTGTTTTAGTTTTGTATTCCATTTTATATACAGAAGATTTTTCTTTAAGTCAAAATGAGATAACACTTAACGACCGTGTGACGGCTCATCATCAAAACTGACGACTGATCGAAACTGTTGTGAACTTCCGCGACCTTTGACTCATCAATCGATACCTTGGGGATTTCCGATAGTTTCGATCGATGAGTCATAGCGAGAACTTGGGTATTATATATAAATATGGTTTGTTATTGGTTCAATTTGTAATAATAACTAATAGTTTGGGTGGTTATTGGATGGTTGTTCCAGTTCAGAACATTTACCTCTACTAAGAACGATTTCAACCAACGCTTGAGTTTATTTGAACTAATGTTGTATTCGTTTTAGTTGAATCAGAAAGTTAGTCTAAGCTAAGGTAATTTCAACGTCTACGGCCATAGCAGCGTAAAGATGTCATTAGATCAGCGGTTCCCAACCTTTTTAGTGCTACGACCCCTTGATAATATGTCCGAAGTTGCGGCGACCCTCAACAATAAAACTGATCGCGTTGCTCCCCCTCACCGCATTTTTCATACCATTATGATGCATTCTACTTCTCACCACCATACGCATCATGTACAATCAAACAATATTATTGACACGCCAATTTGTAATTTTTGTGACTAATCAATAATCATATTAAAAATTTTAAAGGTAAAATTAAGTAAACCTGTTTACTTGAAGTTTTATATTTGTTGTGCATTGCACTATGTACAATTATGAGTTTGCAACATGGATTCGTCAAGCTGTAGGCCTTGAACAGTTACTATGCGAATAATACAAGTGGGCCAGATTTGATTTCCTGATCAAACAATATTTAACAGGCCAATTTGTAATTTTTTATTGGTAATAATATCAGCAAATGTCATAAATTCTTCTGCTGACGGTGTCGTTAGACAAGGAAATTGGATTCAATTTTTTAACATAATCCTATTCAGCTTCAAGCATGTTTAGTATCAAAATGGCGTTTCAGTTTGTTGGGCTTCAATTTGACCGACAGAATCCCATTACAAATAACTCAATGCGGTTTCTCAATTCCTGCTGCAACTATATAAATGGAAGTAAATCCATAGTCCCTACTTTGAGTAAGTGGACTTCTTCTCAGATTTCGTAATAGTTTTGTGCCTTCAATGTCGTTTTGGGGATTCTGTCCTCCGAAATGCACGGGCTAGATTGGCAAATCGGCTCCCATGAGATGATGATTTTGGGTCGCCAGGACTTTGGATGCACTAAATTACATGTATGCATGGGTGTCATTTTGAAACAGCATCTCATGGGAAATGTGATGAGTCATATGGTAAAACGACAAATCATGGGGAATTCGGATATAAAAGGCGGAGGTTGACCATAGAGCAGTCAGTCTGGAGAAGACCGACTTGAGATTCGGCCTCGAGCTTAGCTTTGGCCTTGAAGTCTCGACTGGTGAAGAGGACCTGCCGTCGATCTACGGACCAACTATCCGAGAAGCAGTCGCTAGAGGGCCTGCTCGACAATAGGACGGGAAAGCAGCTGAGCAGTTCTCTCGATGTCAAGTTGCCTGTTGATGTGACATTGTCGATCGTCTATGTGAAGAACGAATAAAGTGGTGTTCTACGTGTATGCGTGTGTCTCTGGTGACCTATTCAAGCATCTCGATATACCACGTGAGCCAGACTAAGGACAACCCTTTGTTGAGATCCGGGGTTTCGAGCATCCTGGGAGAGCTCTGAACCACTCGGCAAAGGAGAGGAACTGAGAAGACCCCGGGTTTTATTGGGATACGCAAAATCATAAAAATAACTAATTTCTGTCGTCTCTGCCCGTATTTATACACAAGGAATAATCAAAAGTTCTTAATATTGTTCTTTGCCAAGTTCTTCACAAGGTACATGAAGCTCATTATTGGGATACACAATAACCTGCATCATAATAGTCTAGATGGAAAAAATGGAAAATCTTGTTTGAGAGGCAAATCATGTTCATTTTTGGAAACATCCTTTTCCCACTCATTTGACCCTGGTGATTACGAAAATCGCTGTTGCCAAGCTGGATTTTTGGCCTTAAGAGTCATTCAAGGTCACTTTAAGGTCAGAAAAATGAAATCTACCAAATAAACGAGCATCAACCTAATAGAACAATATTTGGCTGAGTTATGGCCTTCTTTCCCTTGATTTTGATCTTTTGACCTTGAATTGACCTTGGTCATGTTAGCCTTTATGTACTCTGTATTCTCAAATGTAGCTCTTATCGGCCCGAGCAAAAAAGTAAAAGAATCACCAAAATAGAAACTTATTTGACTGAGTTATGGCCAGTTCCACAGATTTTCCTGTGAAATTGTCATTTTGACCTTAAAATAACCTTGGATCGTCTTGCATTTAGTAACCTTGTTCCTTAACACAGGTAGCCCTTATAAAGACGAGAAAAAGCAAGAACGAATTTACCGAATTTAACAATTATTGGCTTAGATCTGGCCATTTTTATGTGATTTTTCAATAATTATGTCATTTTTATGACCTTGAAATGACCTTCAGACCAAAAATCGAGCTTGTCAACAGCGATTTTCGTAATCAGCAGGGTCGATTTAGTATAAAAAAAGTATGTTGCCAAAAATGAACATGATTTGCTTATTGCACGGGATTTTCCATTATTTGCGCCTAGACTATTATTGACTGTTGCAGCCAAAATATTTGCTTAAGAAAAAGAGCAATCCGTTAGAGGAAAACCTATCAACTTTGCTTTCTAATCCCTTTCATATTTATTATAATTAACTCCGCCGCTGTTTGTAGGCTACTCTGACAGTGCCAGTCCCAAGCCTGGATAAAGGAGAAGGACGACGCTAATGATCTTTCTTATCACAGAGTGTCGATAAACTAAAACCACTAGGCCTACTACTCTCATACTTACTATACTAAGTTTCCACGAATCTGTTCGAAGCTAGAACCCCATCCGGAATGCAGCACTCCATCGTTACAAAGATCTAATGTTAATATTATACCAATCTCACTATTATGAGGCATACTATAATAGAGCGTCATTTCATTTGGATACGGCAAAGACAATGTTTGAGTTGTCGATACAACTGACAAGACTGAGTTATTTATGATCAAACGTCAAAAAAACCAGAACACATAAATTACGTTCCTGTCACACTTTAACGTACAAAAATAGTTATGTACTATGTTTTGTAACTTCTTTTTACTTTACCACAATACCAGAGGCCTTTTCCAAAGCACTATGCCTGTCAGCTCTAAGCCAAGATATAACATAATTATTCAATATTCATGGTGAAAAAGGCGGACCATTGATGGGATGGATGAGTTGGAGTTGAAGCCCTGATCCCAAAATCTTTTCAACAAAAGCAAGCAGATAATCATCTCTCAATACAAAACTGTAATAATATTTAATCGAAGGTAATCACTTGCAATCATTTGACTTCGATAGAACGGTTATCGTAAAGCACAAGGCAACAATTGATGGTCGCTTCAAACGACCATTATTGTCTATTGACTCTATTCTAAAGGCTTTTGAGACCCCGTTAATTATACTCTTGCTCGCTCTTCATATTTCCAAATATCACACTCGATCTACAGAAGATGTAGGAAGGAAAGAATGGAAGGAGAGAGAAAAATATGCACGTAAGACTGGAAAGTATGGAAGGATGGATAAATGGATGGATGGATGGATGGATGGATGGATGGATGGATGGATGGATGGATGGATGGATGGATGGATGGATGGATGGATGGATGGATGGATGGACGGACGGACGGACGGACGGACGGACGGACGGACGGACGGACGGACGGACGGACGGACGGACGAAAGGACAGGTTTTCCTTCTTTGAATGCAAATACTCTGACGTGTTCAGTTACAATGTCTCATTGTTTTCCGTTGTATTCAATCTCGTTGCGAGGCCTGTATATTGTGTATTGTTTGAAAGTTCTTGTGTATAAGTCGACTGCAAACTATCACCAGCTGTAGTCTATTGCGTGATTGCTACTGACTCTGAGATTATTACGGATTTATTTGGCACTTGGAAATGCTACGTAGGACCGTGCATTGAATTAACTTGATTTATATCCATGGATAATTAATTGGTTTTGGAGTCTGCAAAGTTCAAGTTTACGGGTCCAACGTACAATTATTATAAAAAATATCCGAATTGTACGGAAAAAGAGACTTCACCCGATTCCAAGCACTCTGTTCATTCATTCATTCATTCGTTCATTCATTCATTTTGCAAATTTATACCACGCCCCATCAGGAAACCACTCGGAGGCGCTCCAAAGTCAACCACGGAGATATAAACTAGACTTGAGCAGCTTGTGAAGCAAAGGTGTATTACTCCTTGGCAGCAAACCGAATATCTAAGTGGAGTCCGTTCCGGATGTAAGGACCAACAATTATTGTGTAGGCGCGATGCTGCTTCATTGAGCTGCTGGCACGGGGGAGGGGAGGAGCTTAGAACACTAGAATATTGTGGAAGGTCTCATTGTTCATTGTCTCTTTCGGAGTTTCTTGGCTTGATTTGTGTTTGAATTGCGACTTCCTGTCGTTATTAATAGCCTAATCTGATTGCGTGCGATGGCAAGTATAACGGCTTTCATTCAACTCGTGTAAGTTGAAACAAATACAATAACCGCACTGTCCAGTGAAACCCAGAACCAGCACTTCTTCATACCACATAATCTCCGGTGGCAGCAGTCACTACTGCATATGTAGCCAATAGCTGCATATAACAAGAGCGCACTGTAAGTTCATATAATTTTTATATATATGTACATATATATATACATATATATATATATATATGCATGTATGTGTGTGCGTGTGTGCGTGTGTGTGTGTGTGCGTGCGTGTGTTTGTGTGTGTACGTGTGTGTATGCTTGTGTTAAGTGATATCACAGACATGAAAGAAGGACACATGGTGCGAGTTAAAGAAAAGTAGAGAGAGAGGCATAGAATCGCTTGGAAAATGGAGGCACAGGTTGGAGGAAGGGAAGAACTCTCAAGAGCCTCTCAACCCTGCCGTCATTACCAGGGACTATATATACCCATATACGACCCGTATTATCGAACCCAGTTGGGTCCCACGGAAATGCTGGCAATGAAAGACCCATTGTACAACCCAACACATTTTACACTTGTAGAATAATAAGGTTTGAGAGGCATCAGTGCATATGAAACACTGGAGACTTTCTTAGAATCAGAATGATGATGTGCGCGAACGGTGATTCACCTACCTCGCAGTCTGATCGTCACCAATGGCATAATTATTTTGTCTACCAACGTTACAGCACTCCTGGTTAACTGCTGTCCTTTGACCTGGGAGTCGACCCCAATAAGTCGACCCCAGTCGACTTGGGCATCCCAAGTCGAGTCGAGTCGTTTCTGCTTAGCGCAACTAACCCCCAAGTCGAATTTGTACAGAAAAGTGACCTCAAGTTGTTTTCTACACAAGTCGACTTAAACCGACTTGGGCCACAAACAAATCTAAATTTATCTCGCCACACCAATGACCGTGTGGCCACAGCGGCGTTTAAGCAGTTGTATAGTGTTTTTAGTGTGAACAAGCGTTTTTAAGACCTATAGTGTGTTAGGGTTGTGTCATGGTAATACACCTGTAGGCCTAGCTATGTATAATATATAAACATGATCTAGTTGAGCGGGCGCTCAGCGCCGCTTGTCTTATGTGAACATTGACTGAATGAACATAGCTTGTACTGAGCACGTGCTACTAGAGCGGGAAAGGTTAGAAATTGCTGATTAGGCCTACAGTCGATTTGAATAATGCAGTTGTCTTAATACAGTAGATAGAGCTGTATATTGAGGGTGAACCGGTGAAGTGTTAAGAAATATAGTTGATTTATTTTGACGATGTACATTGAATCGAAGTGTTGAAGATAAAAGTTGATTTTCATCTCATTTGAAAGAGTAAGAACTTACTAAGAAGAGATATTAAAAAACGCAGAACGGTACTACGATATTATTTTGTATTATCAAAGCCGGTTCCGGCGGTTGGGCTAAGCAGTTACTTAGGCCTACTTATTTTTTATCGGTGTCGATTTATCTATATCATGAGTTATTATATGTTTAAGCGTCACACGTACGTTTCATAAAACTGGCAAATCGAAGTGTTAATAAAAATGTTAGCACGTCTGCCTTATCAAGAGCTGAACGCGCACAAATCAATTAACTTTTAGTCGTCAGTGAATTCGACGCAAAGAAATCTGGATCTCGTACTAATCAATCAATCATTTGGCGATACTTTGGTGCAATGCATTAGTCGTTTGCAGACGGAAAAACTGTTGTATTGGACAATGATCGACTTTATTGTCGTGGAGTGGTAGTACTGTGCATTGCTATTTGAATTACGTTAGTGGCCAAATAATTATGACAACAGAATTAAAATGTGTCATTATAACACGCCATTCAGTGCCACCAGTCCGCGGTCCCCTGCAGATTCTTTTGTTAACCCATTAGAGCATTACAAAACTGTTCAAGCACAAGCACAAAAAGCTTTAAATAGGCCTAATAAACAATTTTATTCATCAGGTGTTGAGATCTCATTACTCATTAGTACCGGTATAAGAAATTAATGCTTGCCAGGCAAATTGGCATGCCATTTTTGTATTATTAGCCGTACGTAATCGTTATTACCATGTCAGAAGTCGACTTTAAGTCGGAAGTTGGTTGTTTTTCTGCCAAGTCGGGTCAAGTCGTGTTGACTCCAAGTTGTCGACTTCAAGTCGACCTCAAGTCACTTTAGGGTCAAGTGGGGTCAGATTGGCGGACCAAAGTGACTCCCAGGTCTAGCTGTCCTGCGCTTAGCTTTCAAGTGACCCTTTATAAATTTACGATAACGATTACGATTACGAAGTGTCTTCAAATGTTCTTGCTCTATTAATTTCAGAGATAAGCTGACATTTATATTCTTTGACACAGAACCAATGACTTGTCAGACATGCAAAAAATTCTCTTATCAGAATAATATAAAAGATGCGCTTGTATATTTTCGTCATAAGCGTCTGTTTTCTCAAACATAGGGTAATATCTCTAAATGTGTTCTTGACATTTATAACTGCTCATCGACAACACATACATGTATATCAAAAGAGTCTATGTGTTACCTGACAACGTATGCTATGCGTGTGGCCATATTGGTCTCTTTCTGAAGGTTTACTGATTGATCAATGACTGAATATCGGATTCAATACCTTAACCTCATTAAAGGTATCAAACATTTCACTGGCCAATCCAATCTGCCTCCATCCCACGTTTCTCAACCTAAATACAACCAATTGTAACAATGCTTTTGCCATTACCTGTCAATTATTGTCCTATTGACCTTACCTTGTTCTTCATGCGGTGTCTCTTTAGATGATGAATATTGTTTATTTAACGACGCCGTCATATCGAAGATGATAGGCGTTGTTGTTGTACTTCGTCTTAACGACACTTGTTCATATCGAAGATGATTAGTGTCGGAGGCAGAAAGCAATCTCGTACTCCACGTTTATATTGCGACCGAGCCACCCGCAGTAAAGATCCGAGAAAATAATTTCTGATAATCCGACCGACCAGGAATCGAACCCGGGCCGCCGGCGTGACGAGCGGGCTACCAACCCACTCGGCCACTCAGGATCTCGGGAGTTACAGAGACCACCTCTGCCATCATAATACCAGTGGCACCGGCAGGCGGACGCAATAGACGCATATGAGTTTCCTTTTTTGGCTAAAGTTAACGATGAAATGTTAATGACACAAATGAGAACCTCTAAATTTTAGCCTCTAAATGCAAATATCTGAATCTAAATGTGTGAAATAAGTAAGGTCTGAGAATTTCTGGACGGCGAGAAATGTATTAGTAAAGGCAGACTGTGCACAGAATATATGAAATTGTTAATAGCTCCATGGTTACACTCTACAGCTTGAGCCTCTACTTTATGTCTAAGCTCCGGACGTTACGCGTTATGACGCAATAAACAATACGAACGTGTTAATTGTATTGCGTTTTAGTTAATTATCAAATTAGACTTTCTTGGCGCCACTGAATGATTTAGTATTTCCGAGTGATCAGCAGAGACAAAGATTGTTGGTGACCAAATCATTCAAATGACATGATGAAAGTTTCGCATAAGCTATGACCGCATGATGCAGCGTTGTCAGCGTTCACACTAAGTGTAAATGTTTAAGACTTTAAGAAGTTTCGTCTATGTAGCATTAGGCCAGTATATGTATCGTTCATTTATGCTTCATTATTACATGAATGATGATGACCACTGATTGACCAAAATGACTGGCAATGTTTTCATATCTTAAATTTGTTTGCGACTTTGCGTCCACTTTCTTAGCGTCTGGCGGCGCCACTGTCACGTACGTTAAACATTGATATTGGTTGCGAATCGAATGATAGGCCTACTAATGAGATGATGAGTAATCTTTGTGAAAAAAACTGACACTATGGGTAATAACCTAACACCAGCACGTTTGAATAATTATAGCTTGTTTTTTCCAAGTAGAAACAGATGATGATAGAGCATTGAAAGAAATCTCTCAAAGGCATATTGTACGAGGAGGCGATACATCTAAACTGCAACAGGTTAAAGGGTTTAAGACGCCATTCGTTGTCTTTTGGCGATTTAACATAGACAGATCGTCTAATTGTATTTGATGGCAATTACAATGGTCATTGGTACGGAACACTGGAGAGGCTTCATAAGGGCCTCATCGTCGGGAAACTGATGGAGGAGAAATAAGAAAAAGACAATGGTCATTATCTGACTAGTGAAAGATGAAACTAAACGAATATACATTGTCTTTATGAAATCGCTAACTAACGCTTCGTCACAAATACAATTTGACCTCTATTGGTGACCTCTATTCCCCACTGGTGCATAAGTAGCCAATCAAACGTTTATTCACATTAACAAAGAAGAAACTCATCTGGCAACACAATCATCATATCTGACAAATTTAGACCAAACGCTGGTAATCATATATCTTGGAATTCATAGTAGAATATGCTAGATCAAAATTTTTATGACGGCAAACAGATGTTGGTGACGCCGTGCTGTATAGGCAGAGAATAGAGCCCAACTGTCAGGAAATATCATTAACAATCTATCTACTATCTGCACAAAAGAAACAGCAGCGACATAGAGTCAGCACTGTTCTGGTCAAAGATTTTGATCGTGAACGTCTTGACTTACTCGCAATCGAACGCCAACGATTTGCGCAGTTAAAGTTTTGCACTGCGTCTTTATATTTAATTGTCGTCGGAAAAATGTTCGGAGTGTTTCGTACTGCGAACATTTTCTTATTCATCTTCCTTTTCAAGCTGGCAGTCGGTAAGTAGAAAGTTCTTCATTGGGTACTCACTTGTGCCGTAATTTGAGGTGAAATTAAATTAATTTGTAATTTATTTAGAAATTCCAATGTAAGCGAGTTATTATCACGTAAATACATGTAATATCTACGAGAAAGTGTTTTCCTATTTAGTCATTACTGTGCTTTGAATCAAAGAGACTACTTGAACCAAAATTCTGCCAAAAACTGCAAGGTGATAAAATTTACTAATTCCTTTCGAGTGGTACTGGATACTGGATACCGCCTTATAATCTGCCTTGATGTTCACTTTTTATTTAATGTCGGTAAGAAAATCTTATTCCTTTACGATCATAAGTAAGAATTCGCCAAGCAGGCTTGTTCCCATAACCGATTGCTCCCGCATTAGCCATAATAGAGAGTAGGCCTATACAATAATTATATTCTATCCTGATATGGACTTGCAGTTTCTTATACTTTCTTTTACGTAATTATTTAAGATGATGAAAAATATTTCTTTAGGCCGAGGTTTATTTCGTATCGTTGTATAGGTGACCAAGAGTCATTGAGTTATGCAAACTGTCAATTGACGAACACCTGCTTTATAATAACGACCGACGAATTGGCAAATGAAAGATCAACGACATCAAAGATCACTGACGACGAAGACACTTATAACACTGAAACTTCTTTAACTACTTCAGAGAATGAAGCGCCATCGACAACAAGCACTCTAGCTTCATTACACACCACGGATGAACCATCACGAGAACCCACTTGTAATGGAAAAACTAAACAAGACTACAATGCTACACCTTACTCAACAACACCAATCCAACAAGCTACAAACAGAGAGTCTCAAGCACCGACAGAAACCTCTGAATTCGAAGAAACATCCGCTGTTCCCACTGCAACAGTTGACGCACTGAAATCAACCCGATCTTCGAAAACATCAAAAGGTAAACTTCTAAATGCTATTAAAAATGAGTCAATGGTACTTAATGCAACTAATCTGCTTACAATACAAATAATTAGTTACCAAGCTTTCGATAGCTTATGTCATGAAAACTTTGCGCTTAATTATTAAGGCCATAATAGAGTTGCACAGTGACATGATGAATGCTCATTTAAAACTATATAAAACCATTTAAAAATCATCTGAAAATCAGTCACTTAAAGATGTCTCTGCCTACTGAACTATTTTATGAATGATCCCCATGTATTGACAATGAACTATTTGAATCCCATTATAGGCAGAGGTGAGGTGAAAGCGCGTTTTCATGAATTATAGCGCCAAATAATGCTTTCCTTCTCTTTAGCTGTAAATGCTGTTTATCCTGGATATTTATGAATTGCCTCTTCAAAATACTAATCAGAGTCGCCCTTTACGATGGCTGAAATAATGTTAATTTTTATGAATAATAAAAATTTCGCCTGCTGGATAGCAATGGTAGGGTCCATAGGACCTAAATGTGTGTTATTTGTTGTATTCGTTTATAAAAGACCCATGGTATAAAGTTGTTGTCTTTCGCCGTAGCTCAAAGTCAGGTCGCAAACCGCTACTGGCGTATACGGTACACTTCGCGTTAAAAACGTTTTCTTTCACGGTTGTAGAGTTGGAAGTGCTTCAGGGTATAAGTCAGATAGGCGCTAAATAAATGATCTCAATCAGCGAATTAATAAATGATGCAACAGTTGATGGACTTACAATGAATCATCAGAGGTTGAGTTACGAATGATTTTCCACACGCTACGTATTGTGAATTGGAGTTTTTGCCTTAGACTGTGACGAACTGTGACGATTGGTTTTAAATAGTTTTTCTTTAACAGAAACTGACATTTTCACGCCATAGTGGAATATCTACGCATAGCATATTGATGGTTTTCTGTAGATAAATTCACACTGTTAAAAAGATCCCTTAGAGGTTTTCTGCTTAAAACAATTGTTGAATCGTAATGCGATTGATGCTTGTGAAGTTGTGACAAGCATCAGCGATGTGGTCACCCTTATTCAGGGATCGGCAACTAACAATTTCATGTGACAACAAAGGAGTCGAATCTCAGACGTAAATCCAGTTGGCTACAACGGTTTCTACTTCTAGAATCAATTTTACTTCATATTTTATATGGATTTTATTTGCAGTATACACCATCAGTCCGGTCTCAAAGTTTGATCCGCTTCTCTGTATGAATGTACTAGTGATCAAGATGAAGGACCTCATTTACGTGCTATGCGGCTGCATTTCCTTTCCCAAAACGACGCTACGAGCTTACCAGGATAGCATTCCGCACAATCTGCTAATGATAACTATTGCAGAAAAGTGTACATGGTCTCAGGAAATGGTTGGCTTAGAAAAGACGGGCACTTTGTATGTTAGTGAGATGGAAACCGAACGCATCTGGAAGATAGACCCGGTTGGCAATAAAGTTGACTTATGGAAGTCGAGAGTAGGCTTTTGGTTCTGGTTGTCAGTAGCGAATGATAATCAAGTAGGCATACTGGTGCTGAAGGCTTTTGAAGATCTGTTGTTCGAGATTTACGATCAAGAGGCGAACCTTGTAAGAAGTGTTTCACTTCCCAATGAGTTAAGTTTTGCATTCAGTGCCATTCAGAAAACGAATGGAGAAATAATCGTCAGCCACAGATCACTAGAGAGCTACGACATGTGTATAAGTTTCTTAAGCATCGATGGGCGAATTATCAGTCAGTTTAAACTCAGAGAAACAGTTGGTTTCAAGGATGCGCAAATGTTTTCCGATACAAAGAGCGATAAACGTTTCGCAACTGAAATGTTCACTGAGAACGTATATATCTCTGACTGGAATACTCGAAACTGGAACTTAACTGGTCTAAGTGTCAACATCAGCAACAGCCCAGAAGATGGATTTCTGAGCATTTTAAGTTTCAGAAGCACTGATGGTCGTCAGTTTACGATCGAAGGAGAAGAAACAAAGCAGGATGTGCAGCTGTTTTTCGACACGGACAACAATAATCTGTTTGCGGCTGAAAACGTCTTTGGCAATATTTACCTACTTGACACGAAAACTCAAAACTGGAGTGAAATTGGTCTGATACAGTATGATGCGTCGTTGTTCTACGACAGAGAGAAAAAGCAGTTCATTGCGCTTCTTAGCAGAAATGTGCATATTTGGGCAGTTAATGAAAACTAACTTGAGATGCACCGATGACTATCAAGTACTTGCGAATATTTTAGACTCGATTTATTAGCACTCGTGGCTAATCACCCCACTTCCGTGTTTTCTTTGCAAACAACATTAAGTCACAGGAGTGCAAACCGCTTCTCAAGCTTGACTATGCTATCTGAGATGAGCTCACATTGGTTTAAATATGAATAGCGCCTATATGATTTGTTATTAAATTTGTGCACAGGATTCGCTTATCATCAGACATATACGATGCACATTTGTAATTTCGTGGTATAATTTATTAGGTTTTTTCCATAATAGTTGCTGATGCCTGTAAGATGTGTTTTTTGCCAGTGAAGATGCAGAAGAGGGCATTTCTAACAGTGGATGATTTTCAATGCTAATAATATCAATGGCTTACACCTTAACGGTGCGCTTGTAACGCCAACGTGATGCACAATATTTTCATGTAAACAGTTTTCTTTCCATAAAGCTTAAACTCTGGCAGCAGACACATTATCTGACGACTTTCAGCAATGTCTGGAAAGGAACGATCTGATGTCATATATTTCTGATATAATCTAGAAACAAACTTATCTTAAAGAGTCTAGAAATTGCTCAACAATATCTTCTTTTTCGTTCGCAAAAATGCAGCACCATTAACAACAAACATCATCCTATGCTACTTATAGCAACAAAACTACACATGACTCCAATTATACTACACCTTGTGCAACAATACCAATCTCTACAGCCAAACAACTTACTAATGTTGCACAAGTAATTCTCAAGTGCCAACAGAAATCTCTTAAATTGAGAAAACAGCCACTGTCGCCATGACAACTGTTACGCAATTAAATCATCTCGAGCTTAAAAAACGTCAGTAAGTAAACCTCTGAATTCTATTCAACATGATGACTTAATTTTACTTAGAGTTGTTTAATAAAGTTTAATGACATCGTGGCCAATCCGAATGCCTTAAAATGCTGACCAGACATTAGCTCGTTGTTTGTCATGTAGGCCTAATATTGACACTTAGTTATTCAGATCGTAACTAAGCAGCACTAGGACATTTTGAAAGCCGATTGTCGATTGATCCACTGCTACTTCAACTTTGACGTCAAAGTTTGACGTCATGTTACATTAGCTGACGCCGCTAGCTTAATGATCAAGCATTAATCGACGAAGCTGCAAAAGAGTGAGTGAAGTACTTGTCCTGGCATCCTACACAGTAGGCCTAACCGTGTAAGAGGGAGGAGTCTATCTGCGTTACAGGGACAGCCCCCGACCAATCAGCTATCGTTTCCCTGAAAGTTTCGATGGATGTAAACACAGGGCCAACACTTCTGCAGTCAGTTTAATATCTGCATGAAGCTTACTCTCTGGGTGCAGCAGACACTATTTATGCGAATATCATACCAACCCTATGACGACTTTTAGCAATGTCTCGCAACAAACGATCTGAATCTGAATCCTGTTATTGCAACCATTATAGCACTAATACAGCGCAAACAGAGAAAACTACCCAAAAAGAGTCAACAAAGGGTCTCCCAAAAGGGATCGAGATCCCGCTAGGTAGGGGCCGTTTTCGTAACAATATCCTGCGAAAAGCGCACAGATGGCAACACTTACACAATGTCAATGGTTCACAATGTCCAATGGTCTAGTAAAAATATGGTACTGACGTAAATAACTGCACTAGCAGCAGCAACAACAGGCTGCGCAAGACATTCAAACTCTACTAGTTCTAATTAATGGTGTCGAATTGCATTGCTTAAATTCCGGTAGAGTTTAATTATGCACTGCAGATGAATCATCAGAAGCAGCTACTTACACCGAAATAACTACTAAAGAACCCAATACTACTCCTTACACAACAACACCAATCTCAAAAGCCAACCAACACAATGCAGTGACAAACAGGAAATATTAAGTACCGACAAGCGCCAATGAAGTCGAGAAAACATCCGCTGTCGCCATAACAATAGTTGACGCACTGGAGTCAACTCGGGCTTCGAAAAAGGCAAGAGGTAAACTTCTGAATGCTATTCAAAGTGACTTAATGTTACAGTATGTTTGCTTATGGTCTCTCAACAATCTTTCAAAGACGCACAATACGAGACAATACATAGTTGTTTGTCGTCTAAATCTTGGCACTCAGTTATTCGGACCGTTATGCAGTTGCACAGTTATATTGTGAAAGCCAGTTGATCTAAATTCATGTTACTTCAACTTTGACGTCAAGGTTTGACGTCATGTCACATTAACTATCGCCGCTGTAGGTAATGAGCAAGCATCAATAGATGTCGCTGAGCAATTGTGGTGAAGAACTTGCCCAGGCTTCCTGCACAGTAACCGTATCAGAGGGAGGAGTCTATCTGCGTTTCAGGGACAGTGCCCCAACCAATCAGCTAACCAATCGTTACCCTCAAGGGACTCAAGTCCCGCAAAGGGACGCAATGTACGAGGAGCCGATACATGTAAAGAGTTGCAGACTTAGAAAGTTTAAGAGGTCTGTCGATGCCTTTCGGCGCGTTTACACAGCGAGATCGTCTACTTGTCTTGATGCAATTAGGCCTACAATGTCCTTTGTTTGATTGGTGAAAGATGAAACTAAACGAATACACATTGCGTGTATGAAATCGCTAACACTTCGTCATACAGGCTACAGCTTAATGTCTGATGGTAGCAGACACCAGTGTGTGACGAATTAACGTATTATTGAACTCGTCTTTATGTTTTCTACAATTCTCTTTTGTTTTCCAAGTTAGCATCGACCGATAGGGTCTACAAACACATATGCACCAAACATAGTATCGTCAATATAAATGTCCATTTTCACACTCATCAAATTAATTATTCATCTATCTATCAAACATACGCCTTTACACATCTAACAAAATATTCCTCTGTCTATCAAACATAGGCCATTATACACCAAACAAAGTATTGGTCCATCTATCAATATAAATGTTCATGTTTCATACATATTCGTCTGTCCATTAAACATAAATGAAGCTACTTACTTTCCTAGCCTCGCTTTCCAAACCTCTTGACTCCAGGCCTTCAAATGCAACCTTCAACGACCTCGATCCTCACTTCTGACCACTCCTTCGAACACGCCCACCGTTGCCCTCGACTTCCTTCTAGTCCACGCCTTACTTCCCTTACACGCGTGACTAGCCCAAAAGCCCAACAACTCATCAACTCATGTAGCGCTACTTTATTTCCGCTACAGTAAGTAAGTACATTTTTTATTAAAACCAATTGCATATCCGCACTTTGGTGTACATACATTTATACAGAGTATAACATTCTTGTTATAAACGAAAAGAAAGAACTAAAGAACATTGATGGAGCTATTTCTAATTTTAATTATTTTATAGGCATAGAAGTCAAAATAATTGGAGTTATATTTTTTTATTGTTTTTTTTATTTATTTGAATCAGTGTACAGCAAGAACTCAATAAAAGAAACATAACATACATTAAAACAATGTTCAGAAATGATAATTAGACAAGTTAATGAAGTTAATGTGTATTGTATCTATCTCTTGAACCAGTTATAAAGGAGGCATAATAATTTATTTTTATTATGAACAATCTACATGTATATGCAGCGAAGGCAAATGTGGATGTTAGGCCTATGTTGAATGTTGGCCATGGAGTTTGATATCCATAAAATAAGTTGCTTTAACTTGTACTTTCTTAAACTGTCATTTCTTTAAAATCAGTCTAATTTTACGATGTGCATTAAAAAGGATGTGATGTCTTCTACGAGTGCACTTTAGTAATAGAGGGTCAATTTGGTTTTTAACCATCGGACAACTGAACTAATTGCAGCACTCTCAAGAATAGTTCAAGTTCAGTTGCACTAGGACGAGCGCTTTATCCGTAACAGTAACGGTTCCTAGCTAGTTTAAGCGAACGCTTTGGGATAGATTATGCTATTGTTGTTTATGCGTATGCATATGCGTAGCCTATATCTATGCGTGATGATTATTATTCAAGGGGTTTTCATTGCTGCAATATTTTTCATTTATTTCAATTGTTTTATTGAAATAGATGACGTTCAATTTCAGAGGAGATGATAGACTGAGTTAGATATTTTTCCAGCGTGTTTTGGTCATCGTTCGGGATTTGTTACTCGATTTGTGCTAAGAGTTTCTCTAAGTATTTGTCAAATTTTGCATCTTTTATTCTCCAATCCAATTCAGATTTGCTGCGTGTGGCTTGCCGACATCTGCCACCTAACTGTACACATCAGTTGACGACATAAATTATCTCAATACAGACGGGACCTGGCGAGAAAGACGCGCAGGCGTCTGTTCGCTCTGTACATCTGGCGCCGTCGTACTCCCTGTGCAGCTCATCCCGTCCCATGCACCGCTCAGATGGCAATGTTAACGCTCGTCTCTGCCTCACACTGCATACGGGACGTTTGAAGCGTTTTAGACACAAATCAACCTCCGTAACCGTGGCTATTATGAACAATTATACCCTTGACGTCTTGGTGACCACCGGGCTTCAACTCATTGATTTACCATGCAGGGGGTCATCCCTCCAAACTGCCAATCCCGGGGGCGGTGGACTGGCGGTTTTTCCACAGAGAGCACTTATACATCAAGCGAATTCAACTTGCACGCGAAGATTGCTCCAGAACCTGTGAAGTTCTAGTCTGCTCTACACACACGATTCGCGGACCATTCGCCACAGCAGTGCACCTCCTTGCCTCTCTCTGTCCTATTCATCGAGTAATTCACCACTTATGTTCTAAGGCAGATGAAACCCTCTTTGTTATAATCCTCAATGACACCGAATATGACCTCCGTGATCTACTCCCGTCAGAACGGGTAACTGGATACTCCGTTAGCCCCCGCTCACATAATCTAGAGATTACCATGCTGTGGTTCGTTGACTTGAAAGAGATTTATCACTAGGATGCTGTGACTTGTCTGACACTGATATTTCAAAAGTCGCTTGAAGTCACCATTGATCTTCGACTTTCATAGTCTTCTGACCAGCGTCGTCCCATTCATCTACAACTCTCCATCTGTTACTTACATCTTCGTTACAAACACTCTACTTGCTTGTAACAGTGAGGAAAGGACCCGAGGGAGACATAAGTCGAGACAGAGCTCCGGCAAGTACGCTTCAACCTCCCCCGAAAGGCACTTCCAGGCCAGGGAAGAGATCAGAAAATAAATGCGAAAGGCAAGTCAGTGCAGGGCTTCCGGCATATTGTGCGAGACGCGGTCAGTCTTGGCGAAACTTCCTATGAGACGTGCAGTCACCAGGTGAACCGGTTCGAGCCGGTTAATTCCAACCCGCTGTAGTCCCACTTAGCTGGATGAGCAGAATTCGGCTGAGGACGAATCCTTAGATGAGAGTTACTGCAGCGTTAAAGGTCAGCGAGCGTGAGGCTACCGTGAGCTGTCGGTGGACTAGCGGTCTTCTTATGCATCAAGCGAATTCAAATTGAATGCGAAGATTGCTAAAACACCTTTGAAGATCTAGTTTACTCTCTCCACACGATTGGCGGACCATTCACTATCGCAATGGTTTACCTTTCGGTCTCCTTGCATCTCTACGCCATATTCATCCAGGAATTCACCACATTATTTTAATCCTTGGCTGCCTACATAAGTCAAGTGGTCATCACAGGCGACATCGATGAACAGTTCAGCAACAACTGCTCTCTGGATTTGACCTACTCCAGCACGCGCATCCCCCATATTCTCAAAGAGATCGGCTGGGTCTCATCATCGCTCGCGATGATGGCATGTTGATAAAAGTCGTCCTGAAGTCACCATCGATCTCTTATTATTTTGCCCAAACAATCGATAACACAGTAGCCTAACTCCTTTAATGATCTGTTGTCGTTGCTGTGTTTTGGCTTTAATAGAGTCTTCTGACCTGCGTCGTCCCGTTCATATACAACTCGCCATCTGTTACATAGATTAGATACAAAGGCTGGAAATGCTTCATCGGGAGATCTTCCGTCGGCGCCTCTGCCACAGTCGACTTTTCCACAACACTGCCGAAGAGAATCTCTCCACTGAGATGACTCTTTATCAAATCATATCATAGACAATCGTCTTCCTCTGCGCATTAGTCCGATCACTGTAACGCCCGTTCGACTCTTAATGCCGAGCTACGCGCTGCAGGGTGATTAGACACACCTCCTATAGTGACAAACACACAACTCGCTCAAACAGATTCTCTAACGCACAAATGATATGTCAGCTACGTAATTTAATATGAGGTTGACAATTATTCACAGGCGAATGGCATTAATTCCGAGGTACAATTCAAAGATTTAAAATATAATACAAAGTAAATAAGTTGGCGTTCTAAAGAAAAATCCACACTCTCCAACTCCATTCAAATTGACATCTCTTCTGAACAATCCTCTGTCACGACGCAGCGCCAAGAAATAAGCTGATGTTCAGCGCTTAGCTTTTAAATAGCGCTTTAGTATTTACAAGGTTACGACCAGTATTGGGCCCTCGCAGAATGGAAGCCCTACTGGAACGCGTATTACAACAACAATAAACAGACGCATAGCTGCAGTTTAATTAAAATTTCTTTCACTGAAATTCAAAGCACAGTGAAAATAATGTAGGCCCTAAACTTAGGTTAAACTGTCAAAGTATTAGTTATGTAAAATAACAATAATATTATGTCCATAGGGGGCCTATATGTAACAGGCAAAAGGCGTTTATTGTATGGTCGCCAGCAGCAAATGCAAAGATGCTACGAATATAATAACAAGTGCGAGACAAATTAGAAGCTCATCATGCATTGAAGCTTCACTGTGTGCAGAGGCGGCACATCCTATTAGGCACGCAGGCACAGTGCCTACTGAAAATACGGTTCCATAAGGCACGCTCCACTGCGTGCCTACCTATTTATGCGTACCTGCTTTGTTATATTTATGATTTATGATTATTTATTATGTCTGCAAACATTTTCAGTCTTATGTCAAATTCGTGAGAAGAGCATGAAATGCGTTTCTCCTGAATGTGTTGTTCGCGATAATCGACGCGATTCCTCTCGGTAGGAGCGCTAGTATGCTTTTGACCGTTGACGCAAGTTTTGCGAAGCCTTGTTTTATGTATTATCCTTGCTTTGTAGCTGTCGTCATGCCGGAAGTACTATTACTTCTATCATGTCCGCTGCAATGGCTGCATCTAGTGCGACGGCAGAACGCAGTTTCAGCGCACTTCGACGTTTAAAAACTTATTTGCGATCAACGATGTCACAGGAGAGGCTGAACCATGTCACCCTACTGCACGTGCATCAGAATAGACTAGACTGCTTGGATATTAAGTCCATTCAGACGGCGTTCGTTTCAGGGAACGACTACCGTCGGAGCGTCTTCATTGATTAATGTGTTCCTAGATTTCACGCAAATTGAGGGATGAGCCGGTATGACGGTGTTCACTGTTCATTAGTGACTACTGACTAGTCAGGTACTGTCAGTAAGCACTATTAGACTATGACATATATTCTCTTACTTTAATAGTAAGCACCCATTTCCCTCCGTGCCTACCTAATTTTGAACTGGTTGTGCCGCCCCTGACTGTGTGTGATCTACTCATATTCATATACGTAATAGATGCGCCAAAAACTCATTGTAACAAACGCACAACTCTCAGCCCGTAACACAGTATAAATATAATAAAATAATCACTAAATTGGCCTGATTAGAACAGTTAAAAGATAGAAGAAGCTCGTTGACATCGTAATTATCTCAGCCCGCAAGCCTGTCTAAATATAGATATCGCTGGTTTTATTTATAGAAAGTGACACGCATGTGTGACGTCATCACCTTTGCGGTGTGCTTTACGAGGAAACACAGACATGCAAAACATTGAGCGTTAGAAATTTTCGGTTGAATATAGCCTATGCATTGTTATTGTGTCCCTCAATCGTTCAAACAGTCAGTCAGTCAGTCGGTCAGTCCCTCTGCAAGAGATGACAACGTTGGAAAATCTTGCTGCTCCATGTCGCTACATTCAGACAGTGTGATCGCCCAACGGCATATCGCACGAAATGATGTCGCATCGCCTCACGGGATATCCAACGCAAGCTGAATAAAGGCGAGTCGCCTAAATAGCCTACAAATATCATCTCTTGCTGTTGTGTGGTGATGTCGTTGTGGGCGCCACCGAACCCACTTGGAAAGAGATCTTTTAACGACTTATTCTTTCGATACCTGCAGCGCTGAAAACGGTCGACGCTGTCTGAACACATGGCGTTCTTCTGCTTGCCTGTGGATATAAGGACGTATTATTCAGATAGGCAAATGCTTCCGGTGTGTACAGAGCTGTAGATGAGACGGATGGCTGTTTTTTATTAATAATTAATTAATTAAATTCCATCTCGGCGCTTTCAGAACATGCAACGGCAAACACATTCAACTAATCAACACAGGTCTGTGGTAATTTTCTAACTTACCGACATGACGCTCTATGCTAAGTGCATGTCTGTGATTCGTGTAAAGTACAGATTTGACACAAAATTACTAAGTTTATGATTTCCTCTTTTTAAATAATTATAAACACAATGAGCTTTAAAGAGATATTTCTTTGTCAGGATCTGTTGATGAAAAGTGAGTTTAATTTCGACTCATAGTATAAACATTAACTTTAACTCCTCCTCCGACGATCAGTTGTTTATTTTCTTCGTCGTAACACAATCTCCAAGGCCATTGGATATTCGTTTCTTCTGTTTCTTCTTTCGTTGGACAAAGAATTCGATTCCATTTAAGATCGGAATCCAAGAGAATCACTCTATGATTTCCAAAGTCAGTCACAAACACTCTATCGTCTGAATCGAGTGAGAGATATTGAGGTTGATTCAGTTGTTGCTTTTCATTTGAAGGAATAAAACGACGGATGACCATCTGTCCATCTCTGGTCAATTCACTTACGACCCACTTTCCTACCCTCTCTCTCCCACTTGACCCACTCTCTTCGCCACTTGACCCACTCTCTTCGCCACTTGACTCACTCTCTTCGCCACTTGACCCACTCTCTTCGCCACTTGACCCCCTCTCTCCCTTCTCCTCTTCCAGCCACGAGTGAAGGATGATGAAATTCCCAATGGATGTTTCCACTGCATGCGTGGGATCCTCGATGTCTCTTGGTAACTGAATGGATCGAATAAGTTCTGCGTCTGATCCGTAGATCATCAGATTGGACGATGACTTATTGGCCATCAACAACTGACCATTACTGGACACTGACAGAGTCGATGGCCGATAATCAATGTTCAGCCATTTGATAATTTTGTGTTCGTCATCTGTTTCTCTTGTAATCTTCCAGACGCATTTCTCTTCATAGTCAGAGACGTAGAGACAATTTCCCTTGTCACTGGATCCAATGTCTATGGGATCTATAATCTCTTTTACTTCGATTGTCTTCTGAAGATGAAATGGAATTCGATCCTCAAAGACACGAATTACATAACTATAAGATAAACGGGTGTAGATTTCATTTCGAAGTTTAGTCACTCCACGCACATATTCATTTCCTCCTATATCGATTCTCTGAGTAAAGTTGATGAAGATCGGACACGCGACTAAGATAAACAAATAACCAGTAAATCGAATCTATTACTGTATATTTATTTATTTATATTTATTAATTTAACCCTGCGACTACCAGTGGGGTCAAAAATGACCCCAGAGGTAGTTTCCATCAGTGCTGCTCAGCCCCCATAAGAGATATCTCAATGAAGTTTTATGACTTTATAGGTATTCCTGTTCTGTACAAAATTCCAAGTTTTATTTTACATTTTCTATTACCAGATGGCGCTGGTATACCATTTATACACTGAGTACCAGTGGGGTCATTTTTGACCCCAGTGTAAACTGAATAATTCTGACATAGGCCTTAATGTAAAAATAACAAAATACAATGTTTTTTATTAAATGTATATTTAACAAAGATAAACTATTATATATTGTTTACTTAGTGAATTTATTGCCAAAAATGCTGACCTCTGCTAACAGGTTCCGACTAGTTATGAGAAATCCAATTCTAGAAAACTGAAGTGGATAAATAAGGAAGGCAGTGCCATCCATGGTAAAACATGGAGTGATATTTCTGACAAGTCAAGAAATGAAGCAGTAAAGCATTATTGTAGAGTTTAGACGTTGTTTCAGCGACAGCATGACTAGAAATCGGTTCCAGAAAAATATCAAACGCCCTTAGATTTAACGATGTGGTGCGCAGAATAGAAAGTCAATATCCTAAACAAATTGCGCTTATTAGAACAATATTTGACAAGTGGACAAAATTATAAGAAAATGATAAGATGTCGAATATAATCTGTGCCACACGTATGCGCAATTACATGTATGTCGTTTTTGCCGAGTATACCTGCATAAACCGTAAACAGTAACTGTAATGAACGGATATTGCCAATACTAGTTTTGAACATTGAACACTCGAACACTTTGAACACTAATCTGTAACTATTAAATCAAAAATTCATTCATTTCAACAGCCTAAACATGCACCAAATACTTTACAAAAAATTATTTGCTTTCATGGCAATAAATAAAAATGCAAAAAAAACCAAAAACTTATTATAATTTTTTTTGTGTTGGGGTCATTTTTGACCCCACTGGTACTCAGTGTATCAAAACAATTCTCGTAGTATGAGGGTTAACATGCTGTTCACTGTTTCTTTCATTGTCTATCGCTCTGAGTTTGTCTGCTGGTGGGTTTTACTGCTTTCATCTCTTGCTACGGATCTTTTTATCTTTAGCTTCATAATATTCTCTTTCTAATTACCTGATTTTATTCTTGTCATTATTAAAACCCTGACTTCATAGACCTATTCTCTCTGTTCAATTACCTGTTTTTTACTGCACTCATTAACAAAACCTTAATTTCATGTTTTCCGTTTGACTACATGTTTGACCTACAAATCCCTCAGCACCAGTACACCTCCCTACCTTCAGTCACCACTAACTCCTTACATTCCTATTCGCTGCCTACACTCATCAAGTATTATACGGGTCTCTTAGCTGAGCCCCGATGCAGAACAGTTATGGGCTCGCGTGCATTCCATGCCTCTGCTCCCAGGGAATGGAATCGACTTCTGCTCTCTCTTGGTAGCTCAATTTCACTTCCTTCCTTCAAAAAGCGGCTCATAGCTAACTATTTTTCCTTGGCTTTCAAGCACATGGATATATAACTGCATCTTCTCCTGGTGGCTAACTATCCGCGCCTCAGATTCACATTTCGGTGTGATCGAGCGCATTACAAATATAATTATTAATTAATTAATTTCCTGTCACTGCCATTGATGTCTGACTATCTCACTCTTTTGTCTTTTTTACATGCCTTACATCTCACTGCAAGCATTTTGTTGCCTCGGTGTCATTTCCTCTTATACCATTTTGTCTTCCAATCCCACCTTATGGTTTATTCAAATGTCTTGATTTGACTCAAAGGAGACTACAGAAGCACATTTTAAGTAGCCTAGCTTTACGACAAAGTGCGCATTCTAAAACCTCTCTTGGTAGATGAGGGTCTCTATTTTCATTCACTTTCACTCTATTCACACAATTTAACGGCCTTTTCTTGTTCGCTTGAACATCTTGCTGATTTTGTTAAGCAGTGCTATCTTAGTCATTCCATTAATCGAAGTCCTATGTACTGATTACACGTTTTAAGTTTTCTTTATGATGAGTGCGTTCATAAAAACTTGCCAATGGTTTTCTTGAATTGATTCCCATCGATGTTAATAACTTTTGAAATAGACGGCTGAATATTTTCGAAGAATGCATCTCTCAGCTGATTCAATTCGTACAGCGTTTGAATATATTCAAGGGCTGCCTGTGAATGACACCAGATCCAAACGACCACAGTCTGTCTGTTCAGGTGACAGTTCAGGATTTCTATGCCTTCCTCCCTCAGTTGACTAATGAGTTTATCACCTTCATGTGATCTTGGTTTGGTTCTGTTTCGAAGATCTTCGATTTTTTGATGAAGTAGCTCTGTTGACGTTGTACACTTTGCACCAGGAGTTTGCACTTCAATATTTATTAGCGCTAAAAGTGAACAAAGACATTTAATATATAAAACTATTTACTCAGACCATAGTTGTTAAAAACGGTAAAATCAAAATAAAAAAAACGGAAAAAACGTCGTTTTATTGAAAAAAATAAAAAACGGAAAAAACGAGAAAAAACGGAAAAGAAAATAATTTGACTTTGCTACATCTTTTACTGCATTTTAAAATTAAAAACCTTGTTTACACAATTTAATTTTATTCAGCAAATAACATACCGTAACTTTATAAGTAAACACCAAATAACAGTAATCTACAAGAATTATTTTCTTTTCAAACGTTTGGCTTAAAAAGAAATTGAGAAATTAAAAGTATTGAAATCTTTTCAAATTTAAATTGCATACATAAGTCCACATAAGTCCATGCTGACATAAGTAATTAAAAACTAAACTTTGTAAGTATAGAGTGTACTTAATTAAAAATTATAGATGTAGGCCTACTTATATAAGAATTTAATATGGAGTAATATCCGTCAGTTTATCAGTCAATCAGAGATAACTGAGTATGAAGACAACATTTCGCATTTTGAATAACTTAGAAATTCAAATAACTTTTAGAAATTTAATTTCCTGAACTGTGCTGTTTATTTCTCAACTGATGACACTAAATAGTGACGTAAATTAGATGAATCCTTGAAAGGACGGAGACAACGTAAGGGATATCAGACAAAAATAAATTTAAACAAATAGTAACAGACAGTGAATAAATAAATAAAGTTACATATAAAAAATAAAAAACGGAAAAAACGAGACGAAAAATAAAAAACGAAAAAACGACGTTTTTTTGAAAAAAATAAAAAACGAAAAAAACGTTTTTTACAACTATGACTCAGACGTAAATCTGAAGAAAATAATTATCAAGACTATGATAATTGTGGTGTGGTGTTTTACGGATCAGAGCCATGGAATCTACGCAAGGAAGGCATAAGAAGATTGGAGGTCTTCGAAATGTGGATATGGCGAAGAATGGAGAGTCAGCTGGATGGAACGCAGGACAAATAAAGATATACTACAAATGGTGGACGAAAAATGATCCCTGATAGGGTTAATATGAAGCCGACAAAGAAAATGGTTGGGCCACATCATGAGGGGAGACTCTCTTCTAAGAATTATAATTGAGGGAAGAATGGAGGGGAAGAAGACAAGAGGAAGACCGAGAACGATGTTGTTGGACTGGATGATGGCGAAGGATTACAGCAAGCTGACCGAAAGAGCCAGACAACGTGACGAATGCCGAAATTGGACGTACGAACCTGCCTAGCAAGGCAGAGAACCAAAAGAAGACTCAGACGTTGTTTTGGATAACTGCAGTTTATTTTATTTTTTCAAATTCTTTGGCCGTATATACGTGACCAAAACAAAGGTTCGTCTAATTTAAGCCAAATACGCAATTAAAATGTTCATAAACAACAATAAAATGCTTTGAAAATACAACACAAAATGTCATCAATGCTCAGGTATTTATAACATGCCGAAATATTAATTCGCGTTTAAACCCATGTTTCAACTTCAACAGTCAGCCAAATACGTTGTGGTAAAGATTAGGGAACAGCAAAGCCAGACGGATTGAATTAAATAATGTATGCTGTGTGTGCAAAAATGCACAAAACCAAGTTTAATTTTAGTTAATACTGATGTTATTTAAAGGCTTTGAGATGTATCTTAGAGAATTTCTTAGTCGAAACCTATTATTTTTGCATCAACCTTCACTAAGGCTTTTCATGCGAAATTACTTTCTTCAGAGTGACCATAAACAAATTTCATAGTTTTGTTTACAAATGCCCTACGAAAGTTTCCTTCCTGAAAGTACCCTAGTATAACCTTTTTATATGAAGATTTCCACATGTTTTCACCACTTGTACTGGAGTTGTGATTATATAATTTTTCATACAGTAGCTATATTATAATTATATGACACGCTATAGGGTACAAATTGGGTAATAAATATAATATAATATAATGCAAATATAATTAATTATAGAAATTATATAAGGTCTCGGAACGATCTTTATGTAATTCGTTTGTAAAATGCTTATCTGCAATCATCATTATTATGAGGCTAATTATGTTGATTATAAGCAATCATGTGAAGTTTGTTCTTTAAACCTCCTCCGTTTTCTGTGATCCTTGCCACTGTCTTCTGATTGGTTTGTCGAAGACATTTGACGAAATTTGAAAACTTTGTTTCATCGAAAGTTTCGACGACGTACAAAAGTTCTGCGTTCTTATCTTGTGTGGAACGTTGTCGTTGAATGAAGTGACTTTGTTCTTCCGTTATGCAGTTGAGAGACAACAGTGAAGCAATTAACTCGTCATTTGGTCGAATATTTTCTAAGAGATAATTTCTGTTGTTTCTAATGATTGCAGATCTTTTCTTGGTTTTTCCATAGAAATCTAAAAAGACACAAACTATCACTTCTTGTGAATGGCATTTTTACAGCTTTATTACATCACAACATATCATCATCAGCTAAACATAGTTGTTCAAAGTAAATAGAAACCTCTACTGCTTTGGCTTAGAAAGAAGTGATGAAGTTGATTCAACTCCAAAAACAACATTTAAGCCAAGTTGGTTGACTTGGGTAAATGCTGATTTAGAGTATGTACATTTATATTGCGCCTGATGCAACCATGTTTTGCTATTTCATTACAGAATACATTGGGAATTCTAATTAGTGGTTACTGGAAAGTGAAGCGGATCCGCAAACTACGTTTGAAATCTGGAATATTAGCAACCACTAGAACAAGAAAAACCTGGCCGAGGAATTTGGAGCACTAACTTCGGACTGGACACGAAACGCTGCCTATTTAAGACATGCATCCTACTTACCCTCCTGTATGGAGCAGACACCCGAATGCCTACTAAGGATATTGAGACGAAGCTAGATGCCTGCCAGCAGTGGTGTCTCAGAAGGATATAGCGCTTTCCCTATACAACGCACGTCAACGGTGCGGAAATATACCGCCACAGAATGCAAATCCGAGTGTTGGAGATGATTGAAGAAAGGAGGCTCGGCTGTGAAGTTGATCAAAACCATTCGAAGAATTTGCGATCAAAGATTTTCGGCCCTCCCGAAACGTTGGAAGTGAACTGTAGGACTCCCTCGCTACACGTGGACAAGGTATAACACTCAGATCACCTTACCTATATCCCTCGTTTGCCTCGCATGAGGACGTAAAGTCCTAAGCCAAATGTGAAAGATTATCATCGTAGACTATGGGTTCATCGCCCGTAGGTGTCTGATGTCGTTCTCACTATATTCTTCCACTGCTGCCTCTCCATCATAGGCGTAGACTCTGCCGGGGCAGCCGGGGCACGTGCCCCCCAATAATTGAGATGGTGGGGCATTGCCCCCCCAAAAAATTCCAGAGGTGAATTTATACTTTTTAAGGAGTGGGGTTATCGTTTTTCAAACAAAACAACTGGGTCCTTCTGGGCCACCGTACTTTCGTATGCTTTCTTCATTTGGTTGCTCTCAAGGAATCTGCATTTAGTATATAATATGTAGTGTGTATGTATATATATTTATATATATATAGTGTATATATAATGTATATATAGTGTATAATAGTCCTTGGTTGCTCTGACAGTCTTATCGACAGCTATTCTAATTTCATTGCATTGAGCGTTTTCGAGTATAGGCTATTTTGCGTGATTTAGTATCGCCGGCAGTTGTGTTTTTATGGAAAATGAAGCGAGTTAGCAATCGACAAACAATAATTCTAGTTTCTTCAAGCGTCCTAACACCAGAAGGTAAGTGCACGTGTAGCCTTAGTAGCCTAGAACCCTATCCTGTAGCATAATCTAGATGTAAAAAGTTTGCACTTTTAAGTAAATATATTGAATCATGCCACATAGCCTAATAACACACTGCATAAATAAATGATTTTAAAATCTGATATGTTTTGCTACCAGGTAGGCTACTGAATTTTGATACGCTTTGTTGCCAGTTATTTAGATATGTGAATCTTTTCCTTTACATGCTAAGAAAACGTTGAAAACGCGTGTTTATAAAGAAATAAGAAACGTAAATTTTTTACATCTAAGGTCTGTAGACTGTGATTATAATAAATCTCCAGGTTTACTTATTTTAATTATTTTATTGAGCAGTGCCGTAGGCCTACTGTTAGCCAGCGTGCACGTGTGCGAACGGATTTTCAAACTATAGCGCGCATGGAGTTCAACAGGCCTGTGTACAGTATTATGTCTCAGCACTCAGCCTCTGCAGTCTGATCTGTGGCCTGTATATATGACGGATGTTCCATGATACATGATACTAGGGTCACAGACTTCGTATGTGTGTCTAGGTCATCTGAATTTCGAACGAACATTAAGATTTATCTTGGTTGTGCATGTGGACTCGGATGCACACAGCAATATACAGCCAACCTCAGTCTGGCTGGCTGCAGGAATGATTTCCCCTTGCAAGGCGGCAGGCTTACTTCCACTGCATGCCCTTTAATACGGAAGCCCATAGGGGACATTTGATTATTTTTATTTATCTAGTGCGCACTAGATAGTATCTAGTGCGCACTAGATAGTATCTAGTGCGCACTAGATAGTTATCTAGTGCGCACTAGATAGTTATCTAGTGCGCACTAGATATTATCTAGTGCGCACTAGATAAAATCTATGCAATATGGCGCAGTGGTAGGCCTATGAATGAAAACGGAGCTCGGGAGCTGTGATCATTATTTACAAGTTTACTAGCATTTATGAACACGTCGGTTGTTGATTAATTAGCGCTAATGGATAAGAGAAGCGCTTTTATAGAATGCAGTCACTTTATCCTTACATATTTCGTTTATGGCATGAAGTACACAGATATTGTGGCGGCCTTGTGGCCGACTGATTAGGGCGGTCGGCCTGTAACGCGGAGAGTACGGGTTCAATACTCGTCCGAGGCGTTCACTGTATAGGGACCGTGAGCAAGTCCTTTGCGCACATCCAGGCGTGTGCATTTCTGAACTTTGGAAGAAGGACAATATCAAATTAGGCTAATGCACTTGTATTGTATTGTGTAAGCCTCGTGGTATTAGAATTAGTCTGCGGCATCTAGCGCGTTTTAAGATCGCGGAACTGTAGCCGCCTACGTGAGACCATAGGTAAAAAAAAGTTAAATTCAGAAAATATTTTGTTCATAATAATAAAGCTGCCCTAGTTACATGCAATATTGGGCGGCTATAAGGTTTTTCTAGACTCTTATAATAAAGATGCACTTTTTCAGCTGTTTGATGGCCACGTACGTGTTGAGCGCCTCTGAGAAACTCTGAAGTGGCGCTTTATAAATGTCTTGCTACTGTAGCGAAAAATCCCCTTCTCCTGGGTCTCTCCGGGAAGCAGGAAGGAGAGGTCAGGCCTATACTCGAAGCAATAGTCGGCGTGTCGCTATAGAAGCGTTAATGCGGCCTTCGGAGTGTTTCGAAGGAGGTCTTACACGCCCTCAATCGATCGGTCGCCAAAGTCAAGAATCACCAACACGTTACTAGGTTTTAACACGATGTATTGTCACTTCAAAGTCTTTATCAGCGTGCAACACCCATCGACGAACCATCACAAGAAGAAGCTCTCTACACAGGGACACCCTCTACGTATACCCAAGCAGCCTGAACAAAGACTGAGCAAAGGGGGAGGCTGAGCAGACTGAGCAAGGACTGAGCAGAGGGGGAGGCTGAGCAGACTGAGCAAAGACAGCCAAGAGGCAAGAGCAGGGACATCCACGGCCGTCACACATTACATTACATTAGTACAGTGTCAAAGCTGTTGGTCAGTAGTGGGTAAACTGTAATTTTTAAGTGTCCGTTATCTGCTACTAGCTGTAACTCTTAAACATTCTATCCCAAGTTCAAAGTTTTTTATGAAAATTTCTTCTTTCTTTATAAAAAACTGACATTTGCAAAGAACAGTAGCCTAATGCATGTTTGGTTATTCATTTATTTATAATGTATCACACTGTTCCTACCAAAGCACTTAACTCTAATGTAAAAGTGTAATTATTTGTATATCGTGGAATAGTTAATTCATTACGTGTTAACTTGAACAGAACAAAAGAATATTACAGTAAAGTCAGATGCTTGTTTGGTTATTCATTTATTTATAATGTGTCACGTTACTCTAATGTAAAACTGTAATTATTTGTAAATTTATGGAATAGTTAATTCATTGCATGTTAACTCTAAAGGACAGAAGAATATTACAGTAATGTGACTTGATAAATTTTAAATGTAAATAAATCTTAAAAGTACATGTGTAATGTCATTATATAGTTTGTCTATTTTTCTCCAATTAGAGCAATTGTTGTAACAAAGCTTTGTTTCCAACACTGTTGCACTGTACATGTAATTTGATTTTCTTAATGAAAGGTTCAGACAATTATTGCTATTTTAAAAACTCATGCCCAGATATTTTAGATTTGCATGAGCACTGCTTGAATACTCTGACAGCAGTCGATACTAGTGGCCAGACTCAAAATACAGAAATTCTCTGTCAGTATAATATAGTCATCTAGTGGTTAGCCTACTGGATTGTCAATCGTTAGGTCGAGGTTCAAATCCCGACCAAGGCTGAAATTTGATTGGAATTATTTGGTCCACTTGTGACTCTTAGCCAATTCAGCTGTAATGAGTACACTGACCTAACTCTGCCAGTGGGAATCTCAGATGGTATTAGTATCGACTGTTGTCAGACATTCCCCTAGTAGCAACCCACCTTCATATGCAAAGGCTAAAAAAAATGATGTCGGAAGCACTTCATACCTTCATAGCATTATAGCAATCTCAGGACTAGTTCAAGTACTGCTCAGCTGTACTACCTAAACCCAGACTTATTATCCCACTAAGTTTTTACCTGTTGAACATCATCAACCAAATTGTACGAGACCATTTTATAGCCATGCCGTTACAGTAGCTGTTTGTAATCATTACACTTAAGAATGAAGACCTAATCAAAGTGAAAGGCCTGTGAACTATACCGGCAAGCTTATAGTATCGGGGGCTGAAGGATTATAGTGCGTAAGCTTACTGGAGTCTTGAGGCAGGGTTGGGTTAATGCCGGCAACAACCTATTGTTGCCGGGACAGTGGCAATAACCGGTTATTGCCGGTTATTGCCAGTTGTTGCCGGCCGGTTATTGCCAGTTGTTGCCCATTTTCTCCAAAGTAAGGACAAGGCAAATGAAAATCATATTTCACTGCACAGACTGCATAGTTATAATACATGTTTCTTGTGGGAAATTAAAACTACTGTAGTAAATCTATATTTTTACCAATGTAGTTAAAGTCAACTATATGAGCTTAGGATAAAACATTCTCACCTACAGTTCAACTACTCCAAAATAAACTGCCATTTGCACTGCAGTAGTAATATTCAGGTCAACAGGGTCATTGCCTTTTCTATATACTTACCTGGTAGTATACAATTTATTAGTAGTGTATAGAAGCCAATGGTTTGGCAAAATTTCTAATTCATAATTATACAATTCAATATTGACTGTACTTAATATATAAAACTTGTAAATGTCTTTTACTAGGAAGAAATTATATGCTTATTTAAATCAGGTGATTTTTATTTGGAAAAACTTGATTGATTTAAAGCAAGATATATTTAAATCAATCAACTCTGTAAGTAGCTAGCCAGAAGAAATAAAGGTACTTGTCGGTTAATTCACCGGAATTAATTTTTTCATGTACCTTGTCGGTTAATTCACCGGATTTAATTCTTGCGTCTATACCTTGCCTGTTCATGCACCGGAATAAATTTCTACGCGTTTCTTTCCTTTTAAGCACTGTTTCGTCATCAGAAAGCATGGACGGCAATAATCCTAACCCTGACCCTAACCGACCCTTACGGCGTGTAACACCTCAACGTTACCTATATGGACTATAAAACTTCAAGTCGTGAAGGTCGTTTAGGGTAAAGGTTAGGGTTAGTGTCGTAATTATATTAACGTGAGGGTCATTTAGGGTAAGGTTTAGGGTTAGTGTAGTCATTATATTAACGTGAGGGTCGGTTAGGGTCAGGGTTAGGGTCGTCAGCTTAATTATTGTGCTTCAAAGTACAGACATTTTACGTGGGCAAGTCATTACCATTGCAAATATTCATACCATTGCAAATATTAAATCCGGTGAATTAATTCTACGTGGCGAAGTCATTACCATTGAAAAAATTAATTCCGGTGAATTAACCGACAAGTACCGAAATAAAAAATGAAGCTAACTGTGAAGTTTCCATATTTTATTACCACAATAATTAATAGTTTCTATTTTTGCCAAAAGGTTTTTGCCAAGAGGTTGTTGCCATTATTGCCAAGAGGTTGTTGCCGGGACGGTTATAGCCATGGCAATAACCGGTTATAACCGGCGGTGGCAACAACTTGCCAACCCTGTCTTGAGGGTCGATTAATTAGGGTCAGGGTTAGGGTTAGTGTTGTCATTACAAAACCTGGTACCGTCCCGCGTCTGCGCAGCAGGGTCAACCCGAATCCCCGAAAACGCTGAAAATACACAAAAGCCCGATTTCCGGATAATAGTTTTCTAGAAAGTGGTCGAACTCTCGAAAGCTGTTCAGAGTTAAAACGTAAACATAACATAGACCTTGCGTGATCTTGATGTATTTCAATATAGGCCTAGGCCTACAGCGTGCCCAAAGATCGTGTAGGCCTAGGCCTATAATCCTTCAGCCCCCGATGCTACACATTTGCCATTGGCCTATACCTTTGACAAGTAATTGTGAAGACGCTATAGAAATGTCCGTATACATGCATACGAAAATAATATAAAATTACTTATACGTCGTAGACATGAAATTTTAGGCCTACGGCAAGTTGGGGTCAGCCCGAATCCCCGAAACCCGAATCCCCGAAAACGCTGAAAACAGACAAAAGCCCGATTTCCCGAAAACAGTTTTCTAGAAAGCTAAATTGTAGCCTAAACATGACAGATCTAGCGTGGCCTTGACGTGGCCTTGACGTATACGATATACTGCCTATTCAAATGTGTATTTGTTAATGATGTTCATTCGGGTCGGACTTAGAAAATCAATTTCGGGGATCCGGCCGAAATTCCTTTCGGGTTTCGGGGATTCGGCCCGCACCCGGCAAGTTAAAGCTGACAAGCTGACTTGGTATCACGTAGCCTACATTCTCTCTTGATCCGGCTTAAGAAACTCATAATCAGCTCAAATGTAGGCCTACAGTTTTTTTTTACATTCCATCACACGTAATTGTAAGTATATTTCGTGTCATCACTTTATTTTAAATTAAACCCTGATATTGATAGAAATTCATTGCAATTGAAAGGACGAACTGACAATTTTAGAGGCTACAACGTCTGTTTGTTTACATGGATCGCAGGCATGCCCATGTAGCTAACAGCTATAAATAGAACTAATATTCTCTACCATAGATTTTATCTAGTGCGCACTAGATACTATCTAGTGCGCACTAGATACTATCTAGTGCGCACTAGATAAATAAAAGTGCGCACTAGAAACTATCTAGTGCGCACTAGATAATTATTTGATTATTTTTATTTATCTAGTGCGCACTAGATAGTATCTAGTGCGCACTAGATAGTATCTAGTGCGCACTAGATAAATAAAAATAATCAAATGTCCCCTATGGGCTTCCGTACTTTAACCCTTCAGCTGGAGAATTTAAGAAATGCCTGAAATAATACCTGCCTTGTTCCTCTGTCTCTCTCTGTCTCTCACTGTGTCTGTTTGTAACTCGCTCGCTGTCTGTGTCTATCTGTGTCTCTCCCTGTCTCTGTCTGTCTCTCTTAATGTTTCTCTAATTTAAGGTAGTATTGTTAAAGACATTGACTTTGACGATGTAGTGTCCTGTATAGGGGGCCTACATACGGAAGCCCATAGGAGACATGCGATTATTTCTTATTTTTCTAGTGATTATGTCCTTGAAAATAACAACAAGCATTCGAGCGATTGTGGCCAACTATGACTGTATGACAAAGACAAAAAGCTTCAAACAGTCAAAACAGTCGCAGAAATACTGAAACTGACCAACTTCATTCTGAATCTGTGTGTAATTATTTCGTACAAAGGAATGACATGCATCGAAAGGTCTTATTGAAGTTTTCATGACTTTATCGTTCTGAAACATAGCTGACAAAAAGTGTCAAACAAGGGCCTAAATTGCCCTGAAAGTTGATCCATGTGATATCAACTTCTAAAAATGCGTTGGCTTCTGGGGCTCTGCCCCAGACCCCGCTGGGGGAGCGTCGTAAGCTCCCCCAGACCCCCTAATCGTTATAGGCTTTGTGCCTTCGGCACTCGCAGCTTCGCGCCTTCGGCGCTTGCAAGGTTGCGCCCCTGCATGCCCCCCCAATATTTTGGACAAGTCTACGCCAGTGCTCTCCATCGCAGCGTGTGTCAGTTCTTGTAGCGATGCTCCACACTATTCAGTTATGTCTTCCATCCACTCTTTCTGAGGTAGTCCTGTCTTGTTTGTACCATCCATCATTCCGAACGCTAGCGTTTTGATTTTCCTTTCGTTGTTCGTTGTGCATATGTGTCCAAATAGTCCCAACTTCCTTTGGATTACCTCTGCATTAAATTATCCTTAAGGTGTACTCTATAGATACAGTTCTGAATTGCTCACCTTTTGCATCCATCCAATACGCATGACCTTCATGTAACATTTCCTCTCGATAGCCAGTACCCTCCCCTCTATGTCATCCTTTATTACCCAAGCCTCGCAGCCATATAGCATGCTGCTGAAGACTTACGTTTTCTAGATGCTCAGATTTGTCTCCAGTTTTATGACTTTACTTTTTCATACCTTATCCATAGCGTTAGTCACTCTAGAGTGGTGCAATTCTGATCAGTACCTCCTCCTTGTTGTCTATGTCATGTGTCATATTCAGTCCGAAAATTGTCAACAGAAGCAAACTTCCATATTGATTTCTTGTTGGTAAAATCAATGCAGACTGGTTCCCTGCTATCGAAGATGCCAATTCAAAAACCGAGAGTTGTCAATTTATTCCCCAGATGGCAGAAACCCATTCGGAACGGTGTTGTAACCAATATTTGAAGACAGACGGTTTTATTTATTTTTAAATTATTTAGTTTGTTAATTAGTTAACCCTCGGGCTACTAAAGGGGGTGGTGGTTACCACCCCAACGTTTTTATGCATAATTTATTTTTCATATGGAATATAATTTTTGCATTTTAGGTAGCTCTAGCAGATTCATTGGCGCACATGTTGAGGTAAACATCATGGTGGTAGCCCGGGCCATTCAAAAGTTATACCTGATATACCCGAGGCACCAGAAGGGAAGGGTGGATACCACCCCCTGTAGTTTTTCGACTATAGCTTATTGACTATTCTTCCTAGAAGAGAAACAATTATACCATTCTTCAGAGGGAATGCAGGACTTCATTTGCATACCTACATCTTTGTCTTATGAAAACCGGAAGTGATCAAAATAAACAATAATACGCGTAATATGCGTGAAAAATGGCTGAATGGAAGCACTCCCCCCTTAGTTTTTTGTCTGTAGCGTATTCATTTATCTTCTTGGAAGAGAAACGAAGATACCATTCTTTAGCGGGAATGTAGAGCTTCATTTAGATACCTACATCTTTGTCGTTTGAATACCGGAAGTGATCAAAATAAATAATAATACGCGTAATCTGTGTGAAAATGGCTGAATACAGCATTACAACGTAAACCGATATATATGTATGGATATATATGTATGGATGTACATTTATACTATATAAACATGTGTAGGGATGATTGTGTGTATCTTTTATACATAGATCAGTTTCAAAACACACATAATCTTATATTTGTTTATCCAAAAAGTACAAAATGTACGCAATGATATAAAATATCGCTAATTAATGGGTTCCGTTGTTAAAAGTGATGTAATTTCGAGGTGCATTCACATAATGTACAACTAAATATACCATTCTGTGCAGAAATGAATGCTGAATCCAATGCTATATTACAAGTTATGATATGTGAAACCAAACACGAAATCCAGGGAGGGGTGGTAACCACCCCCCTTGGTAGCCGATGTCACAAAAAAGCTTGGTAGCCCGAGGGTTAATAAAAACCATATAGAGCAATGGATATGTGTAAGTTAATGATCTAAAAATTATAAAACATCAGTTAAGCGTTTCAGCTGTTACCCTAACGTAACGTTTAATTGACTCACCATTAGAAAGGACAATGCAATTTCGGGTTAAAATTGGACTTTATAATTTTTTTCTAATACTAATCATCTAGATAATATAAGGTAAATAAATTTTTTTATAACTACTACATGCCCTACAATGGATTTAAAAAATACAAATTATAATTGTATTCTTTGTGTAAGCCGTCCAAAGGAGAAGACGGAAATTTATCTAATTTGCCTCCTGTTGTGAAATATACCCATATACTATGGAGATAAGGTTAGATCGTTCGTGACGTCGGACATTGCAAGCCGTAAGCAGGACCCAGGGCTGGCAGTGGCAGGGCCTAAAGCTGTGATGTAGACGATTAATAGTGATTCAGTGACAGCAGTCAATTCTTATATGCAGTGCTTTTTTTCAGACAGAATGCTCCAGAACGGCGTTTCGGAAACTTTTTTGATTAATTACAAAATAATTTAATTAATTTAATTTAAAATTAAAAAATATGTAGTTTCTTTAACTTAATTTCGGAGTTTTCAATGTTTACTGATGCTTAATATATTTAAAATAAGGGCTCAGGTTTAGACCTTCGGAACCCTTCCAATGGCTTCCATTATTGTCCTCAATTTGTTCAGTTCCTGAACCTTTTTTCTAGAAAAACACTGCTTAGATGAAGCAACTTCTATCACGATTTGCCTACAGTTTTTTTTGTTTTATGCAACTTCTTCACTGTTACAGAACTTTGGACTTTGTAGCTGCATACGACGACGCTGTTCTTATCGCAAGAAATAATGCAGTAATAATACTTATATAATTATGTAGCCTACAATTTGTAAACCCGTTAAAACCCGGGTTACCCGGGTTTTTACGGCCATAAAACCCGAAACCCGGGTTTCGAAAAAGGCCTCTGATTTGCATTCCCTATTTGGCAGTAATATTTGGAAGACATCTCACCTTTCAGGTGACGCCAGATTGTCTTCTTGAACCGTTGTCTGGTAATTCTTCGATTGAAGCAAACGTCGATTGATATGAGAGACCTGATAACTTCTTCATCTCTCTTTGTTGATGAATTCAATATCCAATGCAAATAGGACTTTTGTAAGACAATGTCCAACATTTCCAGTGGAAGATTGTACAGCTGAAATCAAAACAGATGCAAACTTTCACTTGAAAATTATATTGGACAAATTTTATTATTGATTTATCTTGGGTGCTTTGAGGATAATAAGTAAGTTAATTAGAGTAGCATGGATTTCAACCAGTTCAGAAGACTATAATAATTATTGAAACACTACATTTTACAAGAGTAACCCATTCGCCAAATATTCAAAGTAAGCCTATATCATTTTAAAATATGTTGATTCCATTGACAAAGCGATGTGTAATTCATAATAGTCCAAAAGATTGCTACTCATGTACCGAGTAATTTCTGCTCTAAATTATCTTTTGGTTTCTTGCATTAATTATTTAACTCAATTTTCTTGGTTGGTGCTAACTGAAGGTTATAAGTTCGCCCATATTCATGGTCCATCTCAGAGTTAATCTCATAATCTTCAATCAAGTGTATACTCTATTTATTCATCGTGATTCTTCTCCGAGACACTAACGATTTTCTCTGATCATTATCACCTCGAATTATATTAGTATCTCGTTCCATCCACATTCGACAGTTCTTCTGTTACCTGATCATTGTCAGGGCCGGATTAACCACGGTGCTGATTGTGCTGCAGCACAGGGCCCCCCAAATTGTAAAAGTAAAAAAAATAAAGAATAAAGGATTAAGGAAAGAAACAGGGCTAAATATATAACTGTTATGTCGCACACCATATTGGATAGATTTAATGACACAAGTGCAAGTCTTCAGAAAGTCGAAATTGACCTACTTACTGCTCTGAAACTGTACGAGTCATTGATAACGTTTGTGGAGGAAATGCAAGGGAGTTTCGATGATATAGAGAAGAAGGCCCAGGGTTACGTGGACAATCACCAATATAAGGAAACCGAAGTCGTGTAGTAAAACGTAAGAGGTTCTTCGATGAAAGCAACGCTCCTGACACTGTGCATAGTCCTATATATGGACAAATTCAAGATAGAAACGTTCAACTGCATAATCGATCGTCTTGTTGCTGAATTGCGCAAGAGACTGACTGCGTATTCTAACCTTCACGAAGTGTTTGGCTTCATAACGAACTTCGTCTCTACCTGCAGATGAGTTTCGAGCTCGTGCTGGTGGCATCATATCCTGCCGATCTTGAGCCCTCGTTAAATATGTTGTGGACGAGTTTGTACAATTTACGTTTCTCGTTATGCATGACAGAGAAAGACCAAAGTGTAGTTCACATGAGCGAGATGCTGAAGGCGGACGGAAGTTTATTGCAGGCTACTTTCCCTAATGTGTGGATCGCACTGAGGATATACCTCACTATTCCAGTAACTAACTGTGAGGGTGAGAGATCATTCTCGGCGCTTTCCAGAGTGAAGAATCATCTGCGCATATCAATGACCCAGCAGAGACTTCAAGCTCTGTCGCTTATGTGCATCGAATCGGAAGTCTTGCAAAGTGTTGACTTTGACGACATAATAAACGACTTCGCCAAACAAAACACTAGCAGAAGAGACTTGTAGGAAACGAACGTGATAGTATAGCCTATGATACATTGTACCTTACTCTAGCACTGCGGCAGAGTAAGGTACAATGGTTTATAAAAAATATTGTTCTTTGACAGACTATATGTTCTTTCCATGTCAGTGCGTGAGCCGTGAGCTCGTGACAATTGTCCTATCTACTTCTTATGTGCTGTCAAGTATAACAAATTATGTGTCGGGTTATTGTATGTCTGCCTTGCTTCTTAAAATTGTAAAGGGCCCCGTCATTCGATCAGCACAGGGCCCCCAAAACTGTAGATCCGGGCCTGATCATTGTATGAGTGATTCGTGCAATCGGAATGTTGCACTCTTCACCGCTTAATGATTATGGGAATAGGCTAGCTTAAAAACTGCATGCATCATGGAGGCAAACGACTACAGAAACTGTTCAGTCAAATTAAAATTAATAGACAATGAAATGGCCATCAAAGAAATGACAATTTACAAATTTTAATGAAATAAGCAATAACCTAAAAATAGTATCAAGATTTCTTTTTTAAATTGTTTAAACAGTTAGCAACCACCTGAAAGGTATTAAAAGGATATTATGATAATCCAGGGAACATAATACAAAGCGCTGAATGTACCACACAGAAACCACATCGGTCGGGGCAGACCAGCTTTTCTACCGACGCTCATTCCAATCAGATCATCAACTCAGGTTGCTGTGTGAGTCTCAAAGAAAAACTGTCTATGCCTTAATAGCGCACCATCGCATCAATTGGGTTAAGCTACATCTAATAGAGGCATCAGAGCGCTATTAAGGCACGTTCAACGATGTAACTTAAAATTATATATTATGCTTTTCGGCGGTGAACAAAACTTGAAAGAAACCGTTAAATATCGTTTCGGCAGTGTTTAGCATCATGATTGTAATCGCAACAGTTTCTAAACTACTACTTAAAAACTAAGCACAGGGCAACAGCGTAGAGTCAGATAGGTTGCGCAGAGAAGACGAACAACGTTCGGTTCCTAGAAGAACAATGAGAGAAGGAAGGAAGCAGTAAAAGAATAACGTCGAGAAAATAACTAAGTTTTGTCAATGGTAATTTAAATATCGCTTTGGGGTTTACATTTTGAGAATATTAAATTTAGACTATATTGACGTATGGTTAATTCCTTTCTGCGTTATAGGGGCACCGCGCGTTGAAACCAGAGGATTTAAGACGCTGCACTGTTTTCAGTCGAAAACAGGATCCAGTTCAAGATCCTCTTTTATGGTGAGAAAAGCTTCTATAATATTTTATTGGCTCTGCTCCTAAAAAACATCAAAGGCTCTGCTTTCTTGTCTCCTGCCTGTCTTGTCAATGCTCGTTGCCTTCAGCGGCACCTCGGGATATTAATGGTTCTTGCTCCCATACAACGATGTGGACCATTTAAATCAATCAATCAATCTATCTATCAATCAATCATCAATCATAGAATTTATATAGCGCCTCTTCAAGGGCTCTACTCAGAGGCGCTCTGCGTTCCTGTCTCTGCCTTTCTTGTGCGTTGGGCCATCCTTCTGGATCAGTAGGCTATTCCATTAAAAATGACTTCCACAGCGCCGTTGCTATAAAGATCAGTCGTTGGTCGCTTCAACTAAGATGACCGTAGAGTTTATGATGTTGTTAACCTTGTTAGGCTACAATTTGTCTTAGATAATCATAGGCCCTATTAGTGAACAATCTTACCGTTGTATCAGGCGTCGCTTCATTCTGTTCAAATGTTTCAATCTTCTGTCTTTGAAATTCTTCTTTAAATAAAAACATTCAGAAGAAATTATTTTACATGTTTTCATCTTGAAATGTGCTCAACATTTCTTCAGTTTCCAAACACGTGTTTGATTTGATCATTCTTTGAAAAAGACGAACTTTATACATAAAGGAAATCGCTTAACTTTTCGTGTTTAAAAGGAAATGAAACAAGAAAACATGCTAATTAGCCCACTGATTACCAACTGCAAATTGTGAATTCTCAAATTTAAGAATTTTACCGTAATTTTAATCAGACGAGCAAAATATCAAATTTTGAACACATAGGCCTAACATCAGTCCCCAAATACATGTAGCCGCGAAAGGCAAATGTAGCCTACATTCAGCTGTTTTGTCATTGATGAATAGAAATGTCGAAAGCAGATAGACAAATCGAATGCTCGTAGATATTGCACCTCTTAAAATACGACGAAGGTATGCTTCTTAAGTAGGCCTAGACATCTATGAAATCTAAAAGCTGTCATCTTATGCACGGGGTAGCACCATGACAGTGTGTGCCAATTTGCTCAGATTTGAACCAGTGGCGGCGCTACAGCAGGTCGCAGCAGGTCATTTGCCTATTTTGCTCCCGACCTGCTTAATGCCCTGCTTAAAATTCTTTGGAATTTTTAATATCTTCTTTACATTTCAAACATCAACATCTGTCCCATAGGATAAATATTGCAATTATTAGATCTAAACGACATTTTTACGTTTATATCAACAGAAGTCTATGTTGTAAACTATAAAATTGAAATGCTTATGTACATGTAGTCTTTGCAGCCTTTACGTCAGAAATTAGTGGAAATAAATACAAACTGAATGGCGTTCAAAAACGATTGAAGTGGAAATCGTGTGACGTGGGTGTGTTACATCCATTGCTACGCACACCGCTTGAATCTGGCCGTAATTCACAGTTGTAGCCTAAAGCCGTGAGATAATGTGGGCTATTTTTTCATTACTTCAACAAATCTACAAACTAGTCCGCACGGGATCTGTTCACCCAAAGTGGATTGCTCTCCAAAAAGAATTCTATCCAAATGAGCCATCGGTTGAACTCAAGCGACTTTCGCAAACTAGATGGAGAGTCCAAGTGTTAGCATGTGAAGCAGCTTTTAAAAGATTGGATGTACTTATGAAGATCCTGAGTCAGGCTGAGTGTTATTGCTGATGGTGATAATCGAGAGCGAGCACTGGTCTATACTTGTCATGTTTGATCACTTTGATGTCAAATTTGCCTTCTGCTTAGTAGTTTTTTTACTACTTTTTTGCGTGACACGAGAAAGGCATCTGATATTTTTAAAAGAGTTTCCATTGACATTTCTTCTGCATGCGATGTTGTGAAGTTCCTTAAAGAGTCGTTGGAACGAAAACGCAGCGATTCTGAGTGCAGTGTCCAAATCTATAAAGAGTAGTAGACCTAATGTGACTAAAGTTTAACGTTTTAATGTTCTATTGTTTTACATTAGAATATGCTATAAAAAATTGGGCTTTAAGCATTCCACAATAATTTTCTTCGTTTTTATACATAGGCTATGTATAATATATTATATATATATATATCTAAGTTATGCTGCTTGATGCGTCAAACTCAAACATTAATTTCTTTGACCTGCTGAATTAGGCTACTCCCATGACCCTGACGCAACCTGCTGAAATTGCACACCTGGCGCCGCCACTGATTTGAACGCATCCAGTTTAGAACAATTCATCATAAATCATTCAGTAGGCCCTACAGATGCTGGCCTAGCAAATTCTCGTAGCCATATTTGTCATGCGTTTTCCAGTCCTTGTTGAAATTTAAAATTGCCTGCAGTTATATTTTATTTTCTTGTGGTAAATCTGTCGACATGCGAAAGTTAGGCCTAGGCCTATCAATCGGTGTACCAAACAGGATCTATAGTAATTCTGACCTATTTATGCGCCATCTTTGCATTCCTTCCAAACAGATCCTTATCAATAGTTGCACAGTCGATGCTGTTCTGTTTTAGTGATAGAAATAAAGTGGTTTGTTTTCACTTACCGCTTTTGCAAGAAAATCGCAAATCAGGATTCTGTCGTTTACGATTACTTTCGTTATCGATTCGCTCGGATTTTCCTGAGCAGGCGTCCATGATTATGCTCGTTTACAGAAATGAATCTGAGGAGTTGCTTTTAGTCGACAGTATTTGCTTTGCTAAACGATTCTTTTGTACTTAAAGACTTTCACTTACTAAGAACTTTAAACACATGAAAAATGTCGACTGATTTAGCCAAAAATATAGATGAAAACTACGCAGTCCTTCTCCGTTGCTGCTTCAAATAGCAGGATGGAAATTAACTGGCGTCTATTTTTAGAAGGAAAAACACATCTCTATGCTGCGCATGAATATTTGACGTTGGCTCTTGTAAAATTCTAAATAGCCTAGTCATTAAACAGGTAGGCCTAAAGGTTGAAGAAAGACCAACTCTGATGAGACGCAATTCTTCCTCCGAATAGGCCTATAGCCTTTTATTGTGCTTATTTGCAAATTTTAAATGTAAACAACAATTTAACCCTCGGGCCACACCCCCCCTAGGTTTTTTTCATCTCAAACTTTTTCCGTATGGAATAAAAATTTGACCTTTTAAGTAGCTGTAGGGGGTTCATTTACACACGTTTTGAGGTAAAATGTGAGATGACATCTCACACCGTTCAAAAGTTATACCCAATGTACCCGAGGCACCAGGGGGTGGATACCACCCCCTAGATTTTCGACTATATCTTATCCGCCATTTAATATTAAGAGACACAAATTATACCATTCTATAGAGGGAATGTGGAGCTACATTCCTATGGTCACTGAGTTGACCTGAGACAACCGGAAGTGCTCAAAATAAATAATAATACGCGTAATATGCGTGTAAGATGGCTGAATGGAAGCACTCCTCCCTTAGTTTTTTGTCTGTAGCGTATTCATTTGTCTTCCTGGAAAAGAAACAAAGATAACATTCTTTAGAGGGAATGTAGGGCTTCATTTGCATACCAACATCTTTGTCTTTTGAATACCGGAAGTGATCAAAATAAATAATAATACGCGTAATCTGTGTGAAAATGGCTGAATACAGCATTACAACGTAAACCGATATATATGTATGGATGTACATTTATACTATATAAACATGTGTAGGGATGATTTTGTGTATCTTTTATACATAGATTAGTTTCAAAACACACATAATCTTATATTTGCTTATCCAAAAAGTACAAAATGTACGCAATAATATACAATATTGCTAATTAATGGGTTCCGTTGTTAAAAGTGATGTAATTTCGAGGTGCATTCACATAATGTACAACAAAATATACCATTCTGTGCAGAAATGAATGCTGAATCCATTGCTATATTACAAGTTATGATATGTAAAACCAAACACGAAATCCAGGGGGGTGGTAACCACCCCCCCTTAGTAGTCAGTGTTACAAAAAAGCTTGGTAGCCCTAGGGTTAACATCTTTTTTATTTAGGTCATCAGTAGTATAGTCCCTAAATCACGAGTTCACGGAGATCACGGAAACCATGAATTTTGTCCTTTGCCGTGATTTTCCGTGATTTTCACATTTTCAGCACTTTTTCTAAAAACACGTTAACAATGGTTGCGAAACACGTCAAAAATGGCGCCGACAACCAAAAACAGAGCGGAACCACTAAATTAATTTAAGAATTTCTGTTTTGGGGAGTTAATGACGTCGCTGAGCACTTTCGTTGCGTTAATTAAGTACGTAGGCCTAGCACAGTTGTTAAGCCGGCCAATAGTATATAGCTATAGCTATAGTAAGATTTGGTGTTTTATAAAGTAGGCCTACTCATAGAGTAGACTCGGACTACCAAGAATGATGGCTATTAAGGATAAGCCTATTCTCTATTTAGGCCTACGATCAATGAATAAGTGACTTATAGCCTAGTTATAGGCCTACTGGCAATTGACAAACTATAATATTAGACAGTTATTAAAAATCATAGGCAATCACTGTAATTTCATTGATAACTGTGTCTGTGAAAACTGTTTAGTTTGAAGTTAAAACTTTTTTTAAATCAACATAATACAGAAATTGTGACGGGAGCTGCACGGTGCCGTGAATTTTTTGATTTTTGCAAAAGTATTCCGTGATTTTTTCACTTTTTGACCGTGAATTAGGGACTACCCTAGTCATCAGTTTAACCACAGTATAAATAATGGCTTAACGACATCTTGAGGTGCTCGATTGTTTCTGGTTAGCGTGCTGTAACCTACTGTCAGTCGAGAGGTCGGGTGTACAGATCCCCTCCAGGTATGGGTGTCGAGAACCAAGGCGGGCCCCGGGCAGACACTTCTCAGAGTCTATCAGGGCCCCTTGTTTTTTCGATTTTATCTGTAAGCCCGAATCTGATGTTGGCCTAAGACTGTAAAAAGGCTATCAAACTACATTTAATAATAATATTATGGTAATATTTATAATAGAGAAAGTATATGTAAAAATCAATTTCTGGTTTAAAAGATCCATCTCTGACTCTAATTATAAAGAAATGTACAGAAACATGAAAATGCCATTATGTGAATGTGATAAATGATTTTAAATGTTTACAGTTACAAGAGAATTTACCGTATAAGTTACTATACGGCGTATAGTAGCCTAGGTACTATTATATTAAATAAATGCAGGCCTAAATTACTACTTAGCCTAAATCTACTTATTAGGTCTACATGTAGGTAGACCCAAAATGTGCTTTGCGGGCTTTCCGGCTTGCAAACAATTCGATCACGGCACCGAAGTCTAATTTTCTTGCTAGAGGCCCCTCGACTGCCAGTGTTCCCAAACGTGATGGTCGATCTTGGCACATGGTGGAACGTAGAACACTTTTAACCCTTGCTAGCGTGCTGAATGACCGTTCCGCCGGTGCCACGGTAACTGGCAGGGTGCAAAAAATTCTAAGCACCACGAAAATGTTCGGGAAACTGGTAGGGCCTATAAACTTTCAAGTTGTGGAGCGTGTTTAATAGAACGAGTGGCGATAGTGGTAATTGTCCAAGACTGGCAGCGTGAATGGCCTTCAAATGTTCTATTTCGTCTACTAGATCCAGCGACACATCAACGCTGTACTTCAAGCAAAGTAATCTGGCCATTTCACGCAGTTCCTCTCTGTCTAATGTGGTGTATCTCTATACCACTTCAAATGTCGCATCAAGATCCTTGGCTGCCTCAAAGCGCGGAGTTATATTGCCGATGACACAGTCTAAAAGAGCATAAAAGACATCACGCTTAAAGCAGTCTTCTGGACTGGAGTCGCTAATTTCATCAGTCTGCAAACCTCGCCCGCCGTCTGCGACTTTTCTCTCGGAACATGCCAAGGTCATTCGAAGCCATACCGAGGTTGTCAGCAACAGTTTTACACTCGGTCAAAATCGCAGCCCAGCTGTCTCTCAATTGTCTGAGATCATCGATAAGGCTCTTCAAATTTTCAACCTCGACAGCAGAACAATGAATGCTTGCTTCTGCTACAAACAAGCCAATCGCGGGGCACAGTTTCTCCATTTGTTAATTGGGTGTGAAGTACGGAAACTGGAAATGACTGTCCAACCACATCATTGGGAAATTGACACGGACCTCGCCGCACTGCTTCCTCAGCTTCAGTAGCCGTAGGTTTTTCAGTTTGTAGATCACCGATATCGAAGTCAAACAGTTTATTTTCTGTGATATCACCAGGCTCGCCAGATCTATCTGATTCATCTCGTCCGGCGATTTCATTTTCAGGCTCCACGTCAACTTGACTGGTGACAGTTGTCGCATTATGATGTCCAATCTCAGGAGGTGAGGATATGTCACTTGCAATGTCTACATAGACTACATCAACAGCTCGCTCTGTGCCATGATCATCAACAGGGCAGACTCGATGGTCTTGCTCTTCCTGCGATCGAAAACGAATTTGCAAAGCAATTGAACAGAGATCACTTGATAAACACATTTGCGAACAGTAAAGCTAGAATAGCCAAATTCATGAAGTAATTCTCTGAAGAACTACAGTCTACATTGCATACCTGTGTATGTGGCATTTATAGGCGGCAGACCAATACATTTACTTCATTTTATAAATCAAGACAATAATTTAACTTGAATTATTAATCTCCCATTCAATACAGTCTTCACGCATCAGGGTAACCTAGAAACCCATTGACTACTACATGTATACCGGGCATGATATAATATTCTTTTCGTGATTCGTCATTCAGTTCTTCTTCACGTTCTCTGCCCTCAGGCAGGTTCATATGTCCAACGACGCCATTTTCTCTATTCTCTGTTTCTCTTTTCAGTCCGCTGTATCCCTCCTATGCCAACATCCAGTCCAGTAGCATTGTTCTTGGCCTACCTCTCATCTTTTTCCCCTCCATTCTTCCCTCAATGATGTCTCTTAGTAGGGTCATTCAGTATGACATGTAATTCGATTATGATTGTATACGTTTCTCCTTATTAACTAGTGTGTCAAGTGCCTCTTTAGTTGTCTCAAGACCACTTTCTTTTCTCTGGGAGCGCCTCTAATTGGAGTGCACCGCTAAAGGCGCTATATAAATTTATAGATACAATACAATAAAGTATTAGTGTACACTAGCTATGCAGGTTACTATAGTCTATTAGCGGCAGGTCAAATTGGCCAATACATTTCGGTTGTATTCTTGTTTTGTCTTGAACTATTAATGTGATTCAACTATGGATTATTGATGATAACATTTAATACTGTTTCTTTTACCTAACTGCAGTTTTAAATAGCTACTCCATCGTTTTCACTCTTTAGTATCTTTAATCGGTAAGGGCCTCCAAGCTAAGAGTGTCCATGGGTCCCCGGCAAGGTTGTTACGCCACTGGGCTCAAGTGAATGAACTATGCACAAATAATGGGAAAATATGTGACCCACCAGGAGAATATGTAAAAAACGTTGGTTTCTGGACTATAAGCTTTGAGGCTTGTTGGTGTTCTTGGAAAAAGTGTGCCAAACTTTACTTCACTATGTTTACAATAACCTTGGTTGGCGCTATATAAATTCGCTGTAATAATGATGATGATAATAATAATAGCCTATAAAATTCGAAGTTCAACGACGACTTACTGCATTTTTTAGAAAATCGAGTTTGGAATTGCAGATAAAATACACTATTTGGAAACCACGGCTTAAAAAGTTATGATAGTTACGGTTAGACCTTTTACAGGAGGCCTACCTGTATCATATACCAAGTCATTGTAAGAATTTTAATGCTTCATCCGTGACATCTCAAAGATTTTTGAAACAGCAACAAATGTCACATAGTCCATGAAAATCGTGAAAATAGTCCCGCATTCAATAGTCGTTTAGTGACAGGCAACTCTGAAATTCTAAGAAATTCTAAGAATACAATAACAAATTGTTTTTACGATTCTGGTTTATTTAAATGAAGCATGTATAACCCTAGTGAGAATTTCTGAAGAAAATTTAATAACTAAAGATTTCGTTGGCGTTTCCAAATGTCTCTTCATTTACTTTGTGGATAAACCGTCTCTCGTCTTTCATTTTCTTTCTGACAATATCAGCTTCAGTCCTTCTATATCAAATATGTATTAAATATAATTATATAAGTTAAAAAGCAGTCTTTTAAATTAAATAAGTTAGCCCATTTATATATCTACAATTTCTACATGGCTACTTATATAATGCTCCATTTCAGAAACATCACAATGGTGTGTAATTGTATTGTATTGTATTTGAACACTTGTTATAGCACCCCTACCAGATTGCCCATTCAGAGGCGCTCCCGACTACTGCGTGGACGCTGAATCGGAGTTTCACGCCGAAGCGCATGAGCAATTGTATTAATGTACGGTAATGCATTAATATAAAATTAATGCCAGTGTAATAATAACTTTTTTATTTATATTTATTTGATTATGTTACATTTATTTATTATATTCTCTTTATTTATCATTTTATATTCGTCAGCATTATTTCAATGGTAAACGATATTAAAGTCCTTATGTACTATGGCTTAATTAATATCCCTTGGAATGACTCATAGGCCTACATGTCCTTTCACGTCGAATGATGGTGGCTACAGCTTGTTCTAACAACACCACCCTTGCATCATTCGATGTCCCATTGGGTTTAGTCTTTGCCAAGAACCGCTTCTACATCTGGTCATTCTCGTGTACAATTGAACCAGATCAGTACTACTCTTTGCTACGACATATAAATGAATACGACATCTAGCCGTAATTGATGTATCAACGGAATCTCTGTAATTTGTGGGCTATGCTAGCCAACTGCTTAGAGCACTCGACTTGTAACGTGGAGAGTACGGGTTCTAGCCTTAATTCCCATCTGCGGTTACTGTGTAGGAACTTCATTCACAGTTGCTCAGTATCTTCAATGTTCTGTCGTATATTCGTGTTTGCACTTTTGAACTTAGGAAGAATGGCAACATCAGAAACAGTTGCATTGTACTGTATAGTATTGTTACTGTCAACCATAGAAAACACTTTTTCTTGTCGGGAGAAATGCGGGAATTCTACTAGCAAATCAGGAAGCCTTGAAATCGACTGAAGCAGTCAGATGAGCATTTGTGAGATATTTAAAAGCCTAAATATATAGTCAGATATGACACACATGCATAATTATAATAACATGCTTAAGCCTACGTACTTGCAAACATAGGCCTACATACATAAATACGTATGTCTACATACATACAGCTGCTCGTCTTATTGCATGCATTTCTAAATATGCTCCTGTTTCTGCATATATGCGGGATGTATTGTACTGGCTCCCTATCGCGCAGCGCATCTTCAACAGGGTTGTTGTCTGGCGGTGCCTCTTGTGTATTCTGTGTCGTCCGGTCTCTGATACAGCTGGCCGTTGAAAATATATGCATACATACATACATGCAGACACACATACATTCATGCATATATGCATGCACACATGCATATATACATACATGCAAACATACATACATACATGGAAACATACATACATAATTATATATATGTACATACATACCCACTTACACAGATATATATGCATACAACACATAGATACATATATACACAAATTCATACGTACATGCATAATATTCATGTACGTATGTATTTGTATCTTTGTATATATTATATACAAAACATACATGCATGCAAACATACATACATACATAGTTGCAGTCATACATACATACACACATGCACACATGCATACACACATGCTTACGTACATACCTATATACGTACATGCATACATACATACATGCATGCATGCATACATACATATTACATACATTCATACATACAAAACATACATACATGCAAACTTACATACATACATACATACATACATACATACAGACATACATGTACACATGCATACCTACATACAAGCATATACGTTAGGGTGTTTTGGGGCTACATGTGATATTTTCAACTCAAATATTTTTTATCGGCCTCGTCGAATTATCATGCCAATACATATATAAAGTCCATATCCGAAATTATAGCCTGATAGGTGAGCATTTAGGACTTGCTCAAGGCGACCGAAATCAGAAGAGAGAGAGAGCGATGTAATGATCAATAGCAGTTGCGGAGCGAGAGGAACGTTATCGTGCAAGCACAGCTGTAACGACGGACGTTTCTCTGTTGGACACGTCATCTGAAGAAGAGGAGTCATCAGCTATAGCTCAGAAAAAGGCAGAACCGTTGACGTCTGCTTTTCCACAAAGCGACAGAGGGGAACAATCTCTGTATAGTTACTCGTTATGTTGCACCAGCTCTAGATCGCACCAGAACCAGCAGCTCAAAAGCCTCTCGCTGCATCAAATCTATATGCAGAACCAGCTGGTGAGCTGATCATCGGTCCTTCAGCGATCCATCGAGCAAGGCAAGATAACCGCGCAGCCCTGGCAGCAATGATTCGTGAATCTTTCGATCCGAAGGCTATTACTATCCACTGGGACGGCAAGATCATGCCAGATCTAATGTTACAGTTACGGGACGGGGGTGTGTCGATGGCCTTCCAATAATGGTATCTGGTAAGGATGTGTCCAAGCTATTGGCCATCCCCAAACTCCAGTCTGGTACAGCTGCCGTCAAGGCAGATGCGTGTTTGGCCAAGATAAGAAATTAGGGATTGACCGAATCGTGGCCGTGTTTCGACACAACAGCGAGTAACACAGATTACAAGGGCGGTGTATGCATGAAGATGGATGCTGAATTAGGAATGGACCTCTTTTTACCTTGCCTGTCGTTATCATGTTTCTGAAAGAGTTCTGTACAAGGTTATTTCACTGCATGATTCTGTAAGAATTCGGTGAAGAACTCTTCGGTCATTTTCGTGCCTTAAGGCCGCAAATCGAACAGGCCAAGTATCGCACACAAGTGGAGAGTAAAGATGCAGCACAACGTGTCACAGAAATTCGAGACAATGTTATCACCTTAAGCCTTTGCATTGCAGCATCTGAGTACTGAATACAACAGAGACGACTACAAAGAGCTACTAGAACTAAGTCCAGGTACCCAAAGGCATTCAGAGCACGCATTGGATGGCATTGCGATCTATGTGATCAAGATGTTGCTTTTTAAAGAGCTATTTCCTATTCAACAACGCTAGAGCACACAGAGGACATAATCGACAATGCTACTGGCAATAGGTGAGGAATCATCTACTTCGAGTGTTGCCTTTGTGACAACAGCTTACGTGAAGTAGGCCTACTGGTTAAATGAAACCCCAATGAACGATCTTGAAGAATATCCATACTTACACAAACAATGAAATCTCACAGGTCAACCTGCAATCATCCTACACCTTTGTGACGATTCAGTCACCGAAAAACAGCGCAGGCATGGTCTACAACATGCTCAACAATCCGATGAATCTCCAACGAGGTTTCCTCCCATACAATGTCATGATGCACCTATATATATAAAGCACTTCCCGATTTCTTCACCGCTTCTACCACCAAAATATCACAGATCCTTTGATTGAATGACTCTTCTTGGTCGAGACCACCAACAATGGGAGTCAGAACAATCATATAGAGGGGCAAAAGATATCATATTCGCCCTAAGAGTCATGAATGATTTGGCGGAGAAAGAAGCGACCCTCATTTTCAGTCCTACAATGAAGCCCTAGCTGTTTCGAAATGAGGAACAGAAACATTTGTTCTACATATGGTCGAGTATCATTGAAACAAATTTTCAAAGTACTAAAGGGAATAAATAAATAAATTACAAATAACTGACAGTATTTCCTTTGATTTTGCCTTATATTTTATGCCTAAGTGTTGAAATTTTTTTTATCCGTGAAAATTACAATGTATCACAAAGCTTTCTAAGTGATAATTCTTACGGGGCTTTGAGCAAGTTCTAAATCTATTCCGATTTTCAACTAATTTGGCAAATAGCAATGTTTCGCAAGGTGGAACACAAAAACAGCAAGGCCGATATCAATTTAGAAACTTTAGTTTTTAGACACACCCTAATATACGTACATACATACATATTATATACATTCATACATACAAAACATACCTACATGCAAACTTACATACATACATACAGACATACATGTACACATGCATGCAAACACATGAAAAGCATTCATGCATGAAATGCTTATATACTTATATAAAAACAATGTACAATGAATCACTTAAGACGGAAGTCATTGAAGTTTGCCTACCATCTTTACGCAGACACATGATGTGCGGTCCGGTATGCAGGTCTTGCAAATGCAAGTAAGCCCTGCACAGCACCTTGTAGGCCCATTCAAACAACTTTCTCCCTGGTCAGCACAATCCCTTGAAAAATAAAATTGTTAGAAGCTCCTTGTAAGCAGTGTTATTTAAGTTTCAGTTTACTTTTCAGTTTCAGTTTCAGTTTAAGTTTTGTTTTAACTTTCCAGTTTAGTTTTAGTTTTAGTTTTCAACACTTTTCAGTTTTAGTTTTAGTTTTCAGAACTTTTCAGTTTTAATTTAGTTCTGTAAACATTCGACAGAAGTAATTAGATGTCATTTTCTATTAATGACATTCGTTTTGATTATCAAGAACAACAGATTCGTGCTTTCATACCACTGAGCCGCAGTTCGAAACACTCGTTGCAAACCGTTTCAGACATGTTCGCCACTCAGTTTGTGCACCACACAGAAAAAATTAATTCAGTTTTCAACTTAAGTTTTAGTTCTAGTTTTGTACTTTTCAGTTTAGTTTTAGTTTCAGTTTTCATAACTTTTCAGTTTTAGTTTCAGTTTCAGTTAACTGAAATAGAACTTTTCAGTTTCAGAACTTTTCACTGATTGTTAGCCTAATTTAGATCAACTGTGAGTTTAGAGTAAGCCTACTTAGACCAATCAAATGATTGTCGTCATTGTCAATTAAACAGTGTTTTGATCAATATAATATTGATGATAGTGATATAGTTAAGATTAAAAAATCATCAAGATTGTCGTCATAATCATCGTTATCACCATCATCATATATATCAGCCTCATCGTCGTCGTCGTCGTCATAGCTGTTGTGGTCGTTATCGTCGGCGTCATACTCATCAGTTCATGACGCCATCCATTTAACGGCGATGGGTACAAATAAATGAATTCCTTTTCTGTCATTTGTCTTGTCTCTCAATGTCCTCGCTTATAAGACATTCTTAGTCTTCCTCTGTTTCTCTTTCTTTACATCTTGTATGTATTGCACTGAATGGTATTCGATCAACTAACATTCTTCTGTCCATTCATAATAAAACATACTATTAATATTAATGAATCTCGATCGAATTATTGACACTGCCACTAAATAGCTGTACTAATATTGCTCTTTATGCATTGATAATAATATTATTACAAAGAGTGGCAACATGAATAATTTTCTTAGTTACTGATACTTTTCAATGATATTTGTAACAGTATTAATACTTTGTTATTATTTATATTATTCATTAATTATATGCTATTATACTGTGTTAAATATGGTAACCTTTTTCCTCTTATCCACTGTTCGAATAGGTCTACCCTCTTTACCTTCTCTTGCTCTGAATAAAATAAAGCAACCTTGACATTCAATAACATTCTCTAGTGAACAATATCAATCAATCAATCAATCAAAATTTATATAGCGCCCCTTCAAGATCCCTACTCAGAGGCGCTCCTGGCCCAGGCCATACGGAAGAATGCAGTCTTCAACACTTGGTGAAACTGAGAACAGTGTGGAAGGTGTCGTAAATCTAATGTTAGCCCGTTCCGGGTTGTTGGACCAACCACAGAGAAAGGAACGGCTCTGCATTGTTGCAGAGCGGGCGAATGGGACCGCCAGGTCACCGTGGACAGAGGAGCGCAGTGCTCGGCGGCCTGTGCAAGTAGAAAGAGGGCGGCATAGCTCACGCAGGTAAGAGGGTGCCCAGCCTGATAAGCACCTCCACACCAAGGACGCGATCCTGTATGAGATGCGCTGAGGGAAAGGAAGCCAATATGTTAAAAGTAAACAACGTATAATCCTCGCCTCCCCTCCTAAATCCTGTGAACTTGACCCCCTCCCTACTTCCTTGCTGCAGGAGTTCGTCGATGTCCTTCTTCCGCTCCTCACCGTCCTATGCAACAGCTCCATTTGTGAGGGCGTTCTGCCGGCGTCTCAAAAAGATCCATCCTGGTACCAGTTCTCAAGTGTGAGGAACTAGACTCAAACAACCCAGTCAACTTCCGACCTATCGCCAATGTCTCGTTTGTCTCGAAGGTCATTGAGAAGATAGTCGCCCTCCAGCTTACATCGTACCTTGAGACTAACAACCTCCTAACAGCGATCCAGTCTGGCTTTCGGAAAGGTCATTCCACCGAGACATTACTTCTTCGTCTCCTTTCCGATGTCTACGGTGCCATCGATCGCTCGCAACTGACACTCTTAGCTCTCTTTGATGTCAGTGCAGCGTTTGACACTGTGGACCATGATATCTTGCTAGAACGGTTACATTTATCCTTCGGCCTCTCTGGTACCATGCTCCTCTGGATAAGATCTTTTCTTAGTGAGCGCTCCTTTCGTGTGATCCATGGGTCCTCTAGGTCCCAATGGGCCCCCGCCCCCTATGGTCTCCCTCAGGGTTCCGTTTTGGGTCCCCTTCTCTTCATAATCTATACCACTGACCTCGCCTCTCTCCTCGCCTCCCACGCTATGCTGGCCCAGCTGTATGCAGATGACGTTCAGGCCTACCAACACTGCCACGCCGTTGTCACCGTCCGCGCTATGAGTTTGGCCATGGAATCCTTGGGGGCCTGGATGTCGTCCAACCGCCTTCGCCTCAACTCCTCTAAAACTCAATTCATTTGGCTTGGCACCCGCCAGCAGCTGGCTAAGCTAGATATGGCTGCCCTTGATACCGTCTTTCCTCATTTTGTCTTCTCCTCTGTGGTCCGTGACCTTGGCGTTACTCTGGATCAGGAGCTCACCTTTGATCCTCACCTTCACTCTCTCAGCCGTGCTTGTTACCATCAACTGCGCCAACTGCGCACTATCGCTCGCTCGCTAAGTCCTACCGCTACTGCTACTCTTGTCCATTCTTTTGTCAGTATCAGACTTGACTTCTGCTGCTCTCTCTATGTTGGCCTTCCGGCTGCCCGACTGAGCTGTCTGGTTCGCGTCTTACGCTCTGCAGCCCGCCTTATTGGCCGCATACCTAAATTCGACCACATCTCCAGCTATATGCGCGACATTCTTCACTGGCTCCCGCTTAGGCAGCGTATCGAATATAGGGTAGCTGCTTTAGTTTGGCGCTGCCTGCTGGGTCTTGCTCCTGCCTACCTTATTGACCTTTGTAGCCCCACCCTGAGTGCTCGAGGCTCGCGCTCCCTCCGTTCAGCTGAACAGGGTCTTCTGTCTGTCCATTTTGCTCGTACCTCCACCAGGCAGAGCCGTGCCTTCTCAGTGATTGGCCCCTCGACCTGGAATGGCCTCCCTCTGACTCTCCGCTCCCTTCCTAGAACTCCTTCTCAGTCATTCCTCTCTCAACTTAAAATGATCCTATTTGGCCGCGCTTGGGTTGGGAGCGCCTCTGAGTAGTTCCCTTGAAGAGGCGCTATACAAATTCAAGTAATGAATGAATGAATGAATGAATATAATATGGCGACATAATATAAAACTGTGGATGCTTACACCCGCCTCCTGTGTCTATATAAAGCGTCTCTAATTATTGCGCGTTTAGCATTTTCATTATAGGCAGACCTTACTCAAAAGGCACACATGATCCTGTACCTATGCAAACAAGGGTGCATACATAAATATATAGACACATAATTATACGCACCTGTGCATACTTATGCATAATTATGTTTAGACGAAATGGAGACAAAGTTGTTCATTTAGCAAAACGAGTAAATCCGTCCATAATCCGTGAAGATCGATCACTAAGAGTAATGTCAGCAGATGATAAAATCCTATGAACTAAAAAGCAAAACCTTGACAAAGCTGAAAGTAGCACGGTCTAACGCACTGGCGTGTGTAGGTCTACACGAACCACGCAAATCAGACCTCTTTGTCCCGCGAGCGAGGACTGCTATGACTAAAACACTGCTATGGCTAAAACACGAGCTTTTGCCTTCATTGGCCCTGCACTATGGAACCAGCTCCCTCCTGTGACACGTTCTTCCTTATTAACTGGTGGGCCAAGTGCCTGTTTTCGTTGTCTCAAGACCTCTTTCTTTTCTCTGGGTCTCTCACACTGGGAGCGCCTCTGATTGGAGTGCACTTCGAGAGGCGCTATATAAATTTTTAGATACAATACAATGCAATATATACATTGTAGATACATACGTACATACATAATAAATACATACATATATACATACACAAATGCACTAAGCATACATGCATGTACATATTATATGCATAGAAATATGCATTCATGTATATATACATATATAGGGCCTACACGCATGTAGGCAATGTTAACTACTTTTCAGCTAAATAAGCACGAATAACAATGCTAACCAAGGTAAACACATTCAACTAAGTTATTTTTATCAAACCACAAAGTACTGCAGCTTGTAATGTAGTAATGTACATTATTTGTAGCAATGTTCGTAAGGACTAAAACACTATATATAATTATATGCTAAGAAATATATATACCAAAGAAATAATCTGTTGTTATTGTGCAAAAGTCACACAAACATATTTCATATTTTGTATCTAGATCTACGTCTTAAAAGCACCATCGTGTCGTTACACAGCCTATTAAAATGATGCATTAAACGCAGCTAGTTTATTAAAACTGGTACTTAGTAGCTACAGTAGTTAAAACTGCCTATCACCGAGAAGCATACACGCATCCACATTTTATGCATACATGTGTACAGTTGACTGACGTGACGCCAATAAATTGATGCAGATTAATTGAGAAAACAACGATGACCGTATGACCGAGCGCCATATATAGGCTGAACGACACAGACAGAGAGGCATAGAGATACAAGATACGAGGAGATATGAACGCACACAAACACACAATTACATATCACGCACATATATACATATACATACATATATATATATATATATATATATATATATAGAGAGAGAGACACACACACAGAGAAACAGAGAGAGAGACAGAGAGAGGCAGAGAGATACAAGATACAAGGAGATATGACACACACAAACACACAATTACATATCACACACATACACAAACATATATATATATATATATATATATATATATATATATATATATAGAGAGAGAGAGAGAGAGAGAGAGAGAGAGAGAGAGAGAGAGAGACAGACAGACAGAGAGAGAGAGACAGACAGACAGATAAACAGACAGATAGACAGACAGAGACAGAGACAGACAAAGAGACAGAGAGACACAGAGAGATAGAGGGAGAGAACAGAGAGAGAGACAGACAGACAGACAGAGACAGAGACAGAGACAGAGACAAAGGGAAAGAGGAGAACGCATTATGACGGCAGCCTATAAGCTAAGCATGCTCATGCAGTTACATTTCTGTGGTCTTTCAACTGCATTGTGTAAATCCTACAGAAGTCGAAGAGAAAATGTTTAAAGAATCGCAGCTGAAGTCTGAAGATTGTCTTTGTTGTGTATCGTCGAATAAAGAGATAATTTAGCTATCGTGTACTTCTTCCGTTCGTAGACCGCTTCGATAGCGCCAGAAACTCTGGGTCCATCTGCGACTAGACCATGGTTTTTATCGGATGGAATGCAGCCTCTATAACTGCCATCAGAACCTTCCTTCCACCTCACTCACCCAGCTTTCAGTATCTCATCCACTCATAGACTACTTAAATTACAGGACTGTAGGCGCTCATGCTCTGGACTTGGAACTTGAGTCCATTCTCAATTTACACTTTTCAATCACAAAAAAATGAAAGAAAAGTCCGATTTGCATGAATCTTTCTTTGTTCTGTTTGTCTCGACGAGATCTACATCGGGGGAAAATAATGACACTAAATTCTGGATCACTCAAGGTCATTTCAAGGTCAGAAAAAAATGAAATCTAGCAAAATTCACAGGAAAATGGCCAGATCTCAGCCAATAATTCTTGAAATTAGCTTATTCTTTCTTGTGTTTCTCTACTTGATAAGGGCTACCTGAGATAAGAAACAAGACTATTAGGGATAAATGTGAGGGGATCCAAGGTTATTTTAAGGTCAAAAAGGTTATTTTCAGAGGAAAATCAGAGGAAATAGCCATAGTGTAGCGAAATAGTTCTTACCAAATGTCTTTGTTTAATTAACTAATTAATATAAGCTTTAGTATAAGCTAATCAATTAAAGTGGCGATAGATAAATAGTAGTGGCGTTATATAATATTAGTGAAACTAACAGGCTTTTAAAATTTGTAAACTCAAATACCACGTGACGTGATATGTTGCCTAGCGACAAAGAACGCTTAGCGAATGGGGAAACAGCAGAAGACTGTTGAACCGGAAAGTCAGTTGATCGTGAGAGTTGAGAAGATGGCGATGGCGAATTGAGTTGTGGTGGGTGTTTTAGATCGTCTAGTTGGAAGCGATCGAAGTGAAGTGGAGTTTAAGTCGTTAGTTCCGATAGAAAGGACAACGGACTTTAATACTTCGGGTGTTTGTGGACTGAGCCTGTAGCCACAGCATCGTACGTGTAATACGGAGGTAAAGTGATATAAGAATCAGATGTCGGCGAAACTACGAAAGTTTGGACGGACTGTCGTTTCTTGCTTGAGTTACCGTTTGGAAGTTGGTTGAAGCGAGCGAACATTGTTTCAAGAGTTATACTATTCGAACTAAGAAATACGAGGGACTAGTACCGCGATTCAATCTTCCAACGAGTGGATTTGACGAACACGGTGTCGCCTGTGTCTTCGAAGACGAATTAGAAGAAAGCCGAATTCTATGCCATCGATTGATCTACGAGAAGGTTCAATCTACGAACTTTCCTACGACGATTGCAGAAATGAAATTGAGACGCATTCACAGGGGGAATACAGATAAGCCTACGTAATATCTTACAATGCCACTCTAGGTAGATAGGTTTTATTTGCTTTGTAACACGTGAATTGACTTGAATTTTAATTAATATAATTGAAACCATTTCTACTGATGTGTTTAGTGTCATGTTTTCGACGACACTTAATGTAAGGTAAAGTCTACTCTGCCAAAGGCGACGCAGCAAAAACGGTTCTATTTTAAATAATAGCACTACACAATACACATAGCTCAGACAAATATTGTTACATATTAATTATTCTTTTACCTGTTTGCTCGAACCGATAAGGGCTACCTTACCTAAAAACTATGACAAAACATTTAACAATTACCAATGCTATTTCAAGGTCAAAATTAAGAAAAAAGACCATATCTCGGCCGAATATTGTTCCATTTGGGTAATTCTTAAACCCCTTTGCTTGTGCCGATAAGGGCTACATTCGAGAAGACACAGTACCCGAAGGTTAAAATAGTCCAAGCTCATTTCAAGGTCAAAAAGGCCAAAATCAAGATAAGATGGCTATATCTCAAACCAAATGTTGTTTTATTTGGGTGATTCTATAAAGCCTGTTTTAAAATTTATTTTGATCTTTTGACCCTGAAATACCCTGGGTTGACTCAAAGTCAATTGAAGGTCAAAGGTCAAAACCAAGGATCAATGATTATTACACAGAATCATCCAAATAAAAGAACGTTTGGCTGAGATATGGCTATTTTCTCATGATTTTGAACTTTTGATCTTGAAATGACCTTGGATTTTTTTTAACCTTTACGTATTATGTGTTATCGAATGAAGCCCTTATCGGCACAAGCAAAGGGGTAGGAAAATAATTGAAATATAACAATATTTATCTGAGCTATGGCTATTTCCTCTGATTTTCCTCTAAAATTTACCTTTTTGACCTTAGAATAACTTTGGATCGCCTCACATTTAATAGCCTTGTGTCAGTATTTTCCCCCGATATAGATCTCGTCGACACAAACAGATCATCATGCAAATCGGTCTCTTTGTTCATTTGTGATAAACAGTGTAAATTGAGAATGGACGCCTACAGTCCTGTAATTTCAGGGGTCAATGCCTCCACTGCATACGTATGCATACACTGTCATGCATTGCACGAATTCGTGTTTAAATATATTTTCATATTCATGCATACATGCACACATAATTATATACATGCATGCATACATTAAATGCATACATACATGGCATACAGGTCTACACACTATATTCAAAGGTCGCTCTTCATCTCTCCTCCCAATCAATGTTAATATAGTTCAAGGCTCTCTCTTAGGACCTGCCAACTTCTCCATTACTGGTTCAGACTTGCACCCTTTTCAGCCCATTAATCTTATTTTCAAATTTGCAGATGACACTTACCTCCTTACTGGATCCTCTAAAGCTCATACTATTCCATCTGAACTGCATTTAATCTCTACCTGGGCTTCTGCCAATAACCTTACCTTAAATAGCTCTAAATGTAAAGAAATGATCATTTTCCGCCCTCGACACCAAGATGACCCTCGTCCTCCATTACCTAGTATTACTCGAGTTAAAACTTTGAAGATACTGGGTGTCATCCTTCAAGATAATCTCAAACTCAAGGCCCATATAGACCACCTCACATCAACTTGCTCCTCCTCTTTTTATGCTATCAGAAAACTCAAAACCAATGGCCTCTCTTCCTCATCCATCCAGCTCAACAAGCCTGTATAATAGTATACGGTACTCACTGCAGTCCGGATCAGCCGACGAATAGGAGCAGTGAGCAAGCAGAACGCTGGCGATCAACAAGAAGCCAAAAACCTTCATCTGTGAAGATAAAGAACATCAACGTTGTTATACGTCAAGCATTGTGGTCTGTTTGGTTGTGCGATTGATACGTAATATTATAGCAATTGTGCGTTCGTGTATTCGTGTAAAGAACCTGCGCCAGATGGTCTTGTACACTCGTAGGGCCTATCTTTCAGCATAAGGCAATAGACTTTGATATCCGTGAGGCTCGAAAAGTGAAATATAAGTTGTGCCACAGACCTTTACGATCGTCCATTATAGCTGAGTGGTGGAAGGATATGACAGCTTTAAGTTGATTAATATATTAGTCTATATTATGATTCAGTGGCTACAGCTACCATCTGGGACTGCATTATGACTTAGTCACTCGTCAAACTTATAGTAGACATCGTAGGTAAGCTCTAGCCTTCACTGTAGAAATGCCGAAATTCTATTAGAAAATCCCCTAATCTAATTCTTCAGCGTTTCTTCGTAAATCAAGAGCTCACTGTTACAAACACCTTCATAATGCTACTATTGCAAGTGGCAATAGTAGCCGTAATACCTCTTGCGCAATTGCATCAATCATTTCAAGTTCTGGCCTTCATTCTAAAATTGTGAAAAATTCTATAAGAAATCACTGCATAACTACATAAACTATACTTCAAACACCCTCAAACTGCCCCTGTATTTATTACTTGTGTAGCCAACACCTCCGAACAATGTAATGTATGTATGTATGTATGTATGTATGTATGTATGTATGTATGTATGTATGTATGTATGTATGTATGTATGTATGTATGTATGTATGTATGTATGTATGTATGTATGTATGTATGTATGTATGTATGTATGTATGTATGTATGTATGTATGTATGTATGTATGTATGTATGTATGAGCACTCGTTATAGCGCCCCTTCAAGATTTCTACTCAGAGGCGCTAACGACTACAGCGCGGACACTGAATCGGAGTTTCACGCCGAAGCGCATGAGCAATTGCGAGTGAAGTACTTGCCCAGGGTCCCTACGCGGCGGCTTAGGTGGATTCGAACCCGCAACCCTCCGGCTGCAAGGCACCGAACATACCCATACACCACCGCGCCCCACAAATGGCATTCAATTCTAAAAATCTTAAACAAGAACCACTAGTGTATGACTGTATGGCAGAGGCGAGCAGGTTTTGTTGCCCAAAGCAGAACCTAAGACAAACCTAAGAACTCAAACAAAGCCTGAGACAAGACAGAGGCCTACTGTAAAAACATTCATAAATAGAAACGAACCCTGACTGACTATATGTTCAAAATTTCAATCTGCTGCGTAATCACAAAGGTTTCTTCCAGTCTAACAGGTCTGTAAGTTTCAGTCCGTCTACCGACAGATGGCGTTTCGAACAGATGCGTGTATTGCACTGTTGCAACCGGAATTTATATACATAGACGCAGTAATTCATAATAGTCTAAACAATTTGAATTTAATTATTTCTGGACTGATCTAACCTCGGACAATGCATGAGTTAAGTATTTATTGTTTTCTTACGGGACTATTTTTCTGAGTACTTTTGAAAAACATCACGGTACAAACGTAAATCAAATAAAGTGGCTAGGTAGCAACTGATATTAAAAATTTGAGGAATTTTGCCAGTTGGCTATACTCGCTAGTTGTAGGGATAAAATTTAATCCAGGAACAGCACTACAGATTTAAGATGAATATCAAAGAAAGAATTGAACTTGTTGCACCCGTTAGGCATAAATTTAGCTTAGCGGTAGTCACTCGAATTATATTCATAGCCTTTCTTGATGAACACAGACTTAAGTTCTGTGGAGTGGTTGTGCTATTAGGGTGGAAACAACCATTGCAACGAATTGCATTTCTAAGCTACTAACCATCATTGCACCCGCGTCAGCGTTGTGCGCGTTGTGTGATGGTGCATGACTGGATGTCTGCCAATCGTCTTATACTCAACCCGAACAATACACCGTTTATATGGTTCGGTACAACACGTGTACGTTGTATAGGATCGATCGAAATGCCCTTGCATCGGCATCCTCAGAGGTTTGTGTCTTTGTAACACTGGTCAGTCCTATGATGTGGTGATGGACCATGCGGTGCTTTTTGGTGGTGTGGCTGAAACTATATTTATTTATTTCTCGGAAGATTTTGGTCCCACCCGCTCTGCTTGGGTCCCCCTCTCTTACGGCTTACCTCAGGGCCCGGTTCTTGCTCCCCTTCTGTTTGTCCTGTATACTTCGGATCTGGCTGGGGTTCTTGGTCCACTGGGTGTCCTATCCCACCAATATGCTGATGACACGCAGACTTACCTTCATGGACCTGCAGACACAGCTGCTGTTATGGTCGAGCGTATTCTAGAGGCTTCAGCTGCTCTTGACCGATGGTTTTCCTCAAATCGCCTCCGTCTTAACCAAGACAAGACTCAGTACACGTGGCTTGGGATATGACGGCATCGTTAAATCAACGATATTACCAAGATTAATGCTGACTCCCTTCGTCTTCGGTTTCTAAATAATTATGCACTTCTCTTCCTCTGTCCGTGATCTTGGATTCATTCCAGATCCTGTCCTCTCTCTGTCTGATCACGTAAATAGTGTCTCTCGTTCCTGCTTCTACTACCTACGCCAACTCCGTGCCATCCGCCAATCACTACCACTGCACACTATCACGACTTTGGTCCATGCATTGATCTGTTCCAGGATTGATTATGGGAATGCGGTGTACATTGGTCTCTCCTCTACAAATACATCTAAACTTCAGTCCATTCTAAACGCTGCCGCCCGCCTCATAGGGGGCATTGCAAAGTTTGACCATATACCCTATTTTATCCGTGACTCCCTTCAGTTCGGGTCCTCATCCGCCAGCGCATCCAATTCAAGGTATGTTCCCTCATGCGAAGCTGTCTTGCTGGCTCTGCTCCTCACTATCTTAGGACTTTTTTACCCTAGTATCTTCTCTGCACAGTCGTTACTCTTTTCGGTTCTCGGTCCGTCGTTACCTGGTTGTCCCGCGGGTGCGTACTTCTATGGCCCAGTCTAGGAGTTTCGCTATTGTTGGTCCCAATAGCTGGAACCAGTTACCTCAGTCCCTCAGAACTGACCTTTTTATTTCTTTTGACCAGTTCCGCAAGCGCCTGAAAACCTCTCTTTACCAGTGAAGAGATTTGCCCGGGTCGGGAGCGCCTCTGTTTTGAGTGGCGCTATATAAATGATTACGATTACGATTACGATTACCCTGAGAACAAAATGGCGAAGTACCCCGATTACACGTATAAAGATCATTAGGGCATCCAAGCGCATATATACGGTCCATAGGGAGTTGAAGCGAGTGTCATCCTGTGCCTCCAAGAACAACATTAGGCTTAATCAGAAGAAGTCTCGAGAGATGCTGATCGTTCGCAGTCTTTTGTCGTGGCGAAGGATTGACAATGAAGAGTTCGGAGTCACCGTATGTGAAGATCTGTGTGCCCCCTTCCAAGTCCGAGGGTCGTGGGTGCCTGTTCGGACTCTCTCCGTGAGTGCTCAGGGTTCACGGTCGCGCTGACACTCTGTGCAACGCCCCGACAGAAATTACATTTCGTGGGTTTTATACAAGTCCATCCCGTAGGCCTATACTTTCTATTTAATGTCTACTTGAACTATATTTATTTACTTTATAATCCACTGTCTAGGCAAAATCAATTCTGTGTACCTGGTTGTGGTGTGAGTAATGATTGAAGCTAAACATGTCCTCTATTAATCTATTTACCTGAATCTATATAAAAGAGCGACTGAGCGGCGTCTAACATTAACTCATCATTGTGAGTACTTTGGTAGCGACTATTGAACAAAGCGGTTAACGTCACAGGCGGTTTGCAAAGTCATTGGCGGATTTACTATAGGAAAAAAATTAATCTAGGCCGTCATTCGCTTCAGGACTGAACATAACAGTGAGCGGGAAAACTTAACATTTATGCCTGAAGGTTAAACCAATAGAAAGTTTAATTAATAGATATATGCATTTAAATAATTACATACATCCAAAACTAAATATGATAATAAATTTACAAATTCATTAATTAATATAGATATTATATTATAAATTATAATATTAATTAATTCAATAATATTTTTGTCTATATATATATATTTGTCTATTATATATATATATATATATATATTATATATATATATATATATTTATTTTTTTACATACATAGGTATATATGGAAACATGCATAGGCCTACATATCTACATACATAAACGTTTGTCTAAGCTGACGATGATTCTATATAAACCTTACGACACTTAGGCTTACGACTCACTGGTGCCGAAAAAAATGTCTCGTGACCTTTTTTCCTGATTTTCATTTGATTTTTGTCCTACTTTGCATCCCTTTAACTTAAATGTTGTTATTTCTATTCGTAGGTCAACGTGAGTAACGGATGCCAACGGATTTCCATTAGGATGAGTTCTGCACCATTCCCGTGCTACCACTTTCGTCTTCTATCGGTTCCTGCACTGTTTCTGATGGCTGGAACTATCTCGGCCTTTTCCAATTGAGCCTAGACTTCCCAGTTTGTAGCCTCTAACGCCACAGGATAGCCTCTTTTAGTAAGTAAGTATATTCTTTATTAAACCAATTGCATATCCGCACTCTGGTGTAGATACATCTTAACAACAATCAACTGTCAATACGAGTACAACATTCTAACAATAAACGTCTTGTGCTGTAAATTATCTGCAAGCGGTTCACAATGGTCTTGCGATCGTGGTAGCAGGGCATTGTTGGGGCTTTAATAAAGTCTTTTTATTCATCATAGACCAACAGTCCATCAACTCCTTTGAAGGCGCTTTGCAATTTTGAGATACCAATAACAGCTGCAGCTTTTCTCGAATGCCAGAGGCAATATTCTAGTACTTCAAAACGAGATACCCGTAAATGTTGTTAGCGAAGAATGACGTTATTAGCAATTTAAACATTATTATCTATGGATTCTTTCGCTGCTGAAACGAAGAATATTTAAAATAATCCATCTTGCACTAACTAACCTGCCACAACCCTGCTACGCACAAAGCGGAGTTGCATATACTGCATAATTATAAAGCTCGCTCACGCAACACATCTGTTGGCTGCTGTGTGCACTAAGAATTTGCAACAACGAGGATAATTTTATGCATTTGCAAAACAAGTTACAACATTGATATCTCTTACACTCTAGTCTAACTTGGTGATCAACAATCTTGTGCACTAAGAATTATTTTGCCTAATTCAATGCAACAGCGAAAATAATTTTATACATTTTTCAAAAACAACATTGGACTCTGTTACCCTGTAGTTGGGTGCGCAACAATCTTGTGCACTAAGAAATTTGCGTAATTCAATGCAACAGCGAAGAATAATTTTATACATTTACATAGGCTAACAACAACATTGGACTCTGTTACACTGTAGTTGTGGTGATCAACAATCACCAGCTGTCGTTCATAAGTAGGCTACATTTACATACATGTAGAGCGACGAGAAGAGTCAGATATAATATATTCGACCTGCCGTGCATCGCTTTCCGAGAGTCTGCTTTCAACGGAATGGCTGTCTTCAGATTGTGTCTGGTTGTCGTTTCTATCGCATTGTGGTCGACTCCAATGGGCGCAGGTTATTTTCTTGCTAACTCTCCGTTAGTTATTTTTTGCAACTCTTTGCTAGTTATTTCTTGCTAATTCTTTGTTAGTTATTTGTTTGCAAACTCTTTGTTAATATTTCTTGCTAACTCTTTGTTAGTTACTGTTCCGGGTGAACGATATTTTATGGCAACAAAGGACATTGACGTCGGCGGAACATTATTTCGAACAGGTCTCACCTTTCGATATATGGATCCTATATGGGGTGGGCTGCATGTGGGCATTCTGGCAGGGGCTATATATCAGATAATTATGATCATGCATTCATCTGGAATGCAAATCTATGCAAATCAAATCTCCATTCGCAATCTTATCTAAATCTAATGAACGATGGTTCTAGGACGATAGGCCATAGGACGATTGGTCATACGGACGATTGGTCTTACGGACGAATGGTCATACGGACGATTGGTCATAGGGCCTACCGGTCATAGGTCCTATCGGCGATGGGACTATCGAAGGCTATCGAAGGCTAAAACAAAGAAGTTTTTAAAACATGAAAACTATTTACTGGATCATTTTACTGTGAAATACGTAATACAAAATACAAACAATAGGCCTACGTAAAAGTCTAGAACGTCAACAGATTTGGCTTTCCTCGCTTGGAGATGCCGAACTCGCCTTCCATATCCATTGTAAAACTTGCTTTAAGAAAAGTTTCTTACTTTATATACTATACTTTTTGACTCTTTCACTGCAAATGAATGTCTTGCTTTAGTTTCATTGCCTTTTATGCCTGAGTAAGATGCGGGTAAAACGTTTATTTCTTCGGGATCAATCTCCATTGTTTGAAGTGCGTTATACTTTGATGTGCGTTTATCTAGTGAGTTGAAGCCTGCATGTAATTATCTTAATAAGTTTCTTGATTGGCACTGATTGTATTTGTCTGAAAACGATTAATGCCCCTAATTGATGCCTTTCATACTTGAGTTACATACGGGTAAAACGTGTATTATTTCGACCAAACGTTAAGTTGTTTGAAGTGAATTGATCCCTGTAAGTATTACCTTAATAAGTGTCTTGATTGGCACTGATAGTATCTGTCTAAAAACGATGTATACGCCCCGGTGCGTTAAGCTTAAAACTAAGAATGTCCATAACTAACGACTACAACGAATTATGTCGGTTTATTAGCGGCATATGACCAATCGTCCGTATGACCAATCGTCCTATGACCAATCGTCCTATGACCAATCGTCCTATGACCAATCTTCCGGATACCTGAACGATTACTTCTATAGCGCAGTTAACATGACATTCAAAGAACCGATGGATGGAAACGTATTGCGTATCAAGATCGATGGTCACTTCTAAGTTATCGTGTATCTACCTTTAGTTACTAATCATTCTGCTTCTGGCTTTAAAAGGCAGCGGAGTTTTTGTTAACGATTCAGCTAAGACTGGAAGTTGAATCTTTCATTCGAGAAGTTCGAATTAATTATCGCGCGTATCGTTGAAGGTATACGATGGTCTAGTGATCAGCGTCCTGGACTGTAAATCGATGGATCAGGGGTTCAATTCCCCATCAGGCAGATGGGTGTTTTAAGCGTTCTACCCTACTTACACTCTCTCATGAACCGTATACGATGTGAGTGGAAAGCCAGGAAAGGTCAGGTGACTATGGAGAGGACTGGTCACCCGCCCTCATATGCCGAGGCCAAGAAACCTGCTAACAGTTCATGCCAATGGCTGCATATCGTGGTTAGCTTAAGAACCTGCTCCTCCTCTATGTCTAACAATGCGCATGTTGACAATATATGGCATCTTTTGAAAGATGTTTTTTTTTATCACCTTGTGCCGTCAGTTCATGGAACTCTAGCGACCGTCGTGACCAGCTTCCTCCAATCCTCCCTCTGCTTCGTAACGCGTCCCTTAGTTGTGCAAGGCTCATCGCTGTCCTCCTACGTATCTCCTCCATCCAGCGAGTTCTCGGTCGACCCCTACTCCTCCTCCCCTCCACGAACGCCAGCATCATCTCCTTCTCCAATCCCTCTGCTCTCATTACGTGTCCAAAGTACATCAATTTCTGTCTGATGGCCCTTTGTTGCAATGTCAGGTCTCCTCTTAGTTGCCCTATCTCCTGGATGACAGATGCATTTGTTCTCTTTTCTGTCCACGATATCCCCAGCAATTTTCTCCATATCCACATTTCGCACGCATCAATCTTATCTTCTGTCGCGTTTGTTTTTGTCCACGTCTCGCATCCGTATATCCGTGTTGGTTCCATTCCTCGCTATGGTAGTGTTTCTTCTTACATGCATCACACCCTCCACTGGCTTCCCCTCCGGCATCGTATCCTGTATCGGCTTTGCTCCCTTGTCTGGCAATGTGTCTTGGGTTCAGCTCCTCGCTATCTACGCTCTATCTTTACTCTATCTTCTTCTCTCACAGGTCGCTCAGCCCTCCGTTCCTCTTCTAGGGGTGACTTTTTGGTCCCTTTTGCCCGCACTGCTACTAAGCAGCGCCGAGCATTCTCTATCGTTGGTCCAACAACGTGGAATGACTTACCATCCTTCCTTCGCTTATCCCCTCGTACTCATTCTACTTCCTTCTATACACAACTGAAGACTTTTCTCTATGATCGGGCCTGGCTCGGGAGCGCCTCTGAGTAGAAACCTTGAAGAGGCGCTATATAAACTGATTGATTGATTGATTGATAACATTATTTTGTATAACATCTGTCAAAAGCAGTTAATTATACGGTAATTCTTGTATATTCATTGTCGTTGTAGGCCTATAGATCTTATAATTTATTCGGGGAAAATGAACATTTACTATAACTGAAGAAAAATGCCCACAAAAGAGTCCAGATGAATTTAAATCAGGAAGTCAACAGTTTTCCAAAAATGAAAGAGAATTTTCAAAAGTAGTGAATTTTCCGCTGAAATGCTTCGTTAGAACAAGAATTGCTCATAAGTAGCCTACTTCCTTAGCAACGGTGTGTTTGACATTTTCTGCACTTGGAGCGCTTCTGAAAGGCCTATGCTGTGAGATGCGCTTTATAAATTTAATGATCAAATATAATACAATAATAAACATAACAATGCATGTTATAATGATCAATGATGTCGGCGTTGCTTCTGTTGTTACTGATGCTGCTGCTGCTGATGATGATGATGATGACGATGTTGTTTGGTATTTTTTGTGTTTCTTCTTTTCTGCTTCTTCTCTTATTAATTAACTCATTTATTTTTCCTGTTATAAAGGATCAGACAAATCAAAGACAAAGTTCCGTGCATCTATCTGAAGCCAATGGTGAATCCGGTGATGTTCTCAACCTGGTTGGTCTGCAGCTGGTCGTCTCTCCATAGAAGAAGAACTCTGAAGGAATGACGTGACTCGATGCATTCGGCAACAGTTAGGCGAACAAGTGGTCGCAGAAGTTGAACTGATTCTCTGTGTGGGTGGTCATCAGAGCTTCTTTGAAGTTGGTGTAGAGGGCGAATAATGGCTGTTGGGGTTGGCATCGCGGTTTTTGAACGTGGTTCCATTTCGGTTTACCGTTTAGCCTTGCCTTTTTTGTTAGTGGCGTTGGCGATTGAAATGAAACCGAAATAGAGGAACGGGTGACTCGGGATAATAATATTCGTTTATTGACGAAACACTGGGTTGGCACACCGCAACCCATTACAGAGACAGTATTACCAGTTACAAATTAGCAAATTATTCAATTTAAATCACTGTTCAAGCACGGGGCAACATAGTCATCGGGGCAACATTAGACTCCTGAACAATGACCTCGGGATGAAATTTCTGTCATCTTTGGGCGGCAATTGAAAGTCATGTGGTCTCGGTCGAAGATCATGATGACGGATGTTAGTAGGAGGAAAGACCGATCGCAGCACATGAGTCTTGGATCGCATAACCGATCGTAGCAGTCTGTCCTCAGCATCACACACCATCTCTTTTGGACTGTCTTTTGGACTCTTGCACCAGCTATATGCTGATGACATACAAGCATACGTCCACTGCCGTGCAGTTGATGCAGTGGCCTCTGTTGGGCTGATGTGCCGTGCCATTGATGCCCTTTCTGATTGGATGGCCTCAAATCGCTTGCTTTTGAATCCATCTAAAACCCAGTTCATTTGGCTTGGTGGTCGCAGACAGTTGGCTGGTGTTGACCTACACCTGCTGGCCGAGACCTTCCCACATATTGCCTTTTCGCTTACTGTTCGTGACCTTGGGGTGACACTTGATCAAGACGCCCGGTCAAGACGCAGTCTGTCGCAGCACGTCAACCTGATCACACGAAGCTGTTACTACCAGCTCCGTCAGTTGCGTGTTGTCCTGAGGTCCCTCTCCCATGATGCTGCTGTGGTACTTGTCCACGCCTTTGTCACCAGCAGAATTGATCATTGTTGCTCGGTTCTAGCTGGTCACCCATCTGGCTTAATAGGGCGTCTTGACCGGGTCCTTCGTTCTGCTGCTCGGCTTATTGGTCATATTCCCAAATATGCCCCAGTTTCTGCCTACATGCGTGATGTATTGCACTGGCTTCCTGCCTCGCAACGCATATCCTATAGGATAGCAGCATTTGTCTGGCGGTGTCTCACTGGTAGTGCTCCGTCCTACTTATATGATCTCTGTCGCCCGGTTTCCGACTTAGCCTCTCGTCGAGCTCTGCGCTCTTCGACTAAGGGGGAGCTATTGGTCCCTCGGGCTCGCTCCTCGGTCAGACAGCGTCGAGCCTTTTCGGTTGTTGGCCCCTCCACTTGGAATGGGCTGTCGCTTGCGTTACGCTTACTGCCCCGGAATGATTTGCCTGCTTTCTACCAACTTCTAAAGTCCTTTCTGTTTGGCCGTGGCTGGGCTGGGAGCGCCTCTGAGTAGGTTTCTTGAAGAGGCGCTATATAAATATCCGGAATGAATGAATGAATGAATGAATGAATGAATGAATCTCAGCAGCTCCTCGTGAGTCCTCCGGGAGGTAACCCGACCTTCGCATTCGAGCAAGAAATCGCTCCACACGGGCCCGATCGTCGGCTGTAGCATATCCCCACCACGCCGGAGCCGCGTACAGGAGCCTCGAGACCGTAGTCGCTCCAGCGACCATATGGAGGGCCCGAGTGGGTAGACCGTGGGCCCTTAGCACTCTCAAGGCATAGAGGGATCCTGAGCATGACCCCAGAATTTCACTAACATGCGAGGAGGCCCGAAGATCCGCAGTGATGGTAACTCCTAGGATGTTCAAGGAGGTCACTCGTACTCCCGGAAGCGGCGGAGGTGGTTCAACGCAGCCGCGACGAACGACCAGCATCTCCCTGGATTTAGACTGGTTGAGCCGAAGATTGTTGTCGCAAGCCCAAGATGACACTCTCTCCATCTCATCGCCAACCGTATGTCTCATTGAGGCTCCGATGAGTAGATATGTGTCATCGGCGTACTTCGCCATTTTGTTGGACCGGTGTACCGGATGGAGGTCCGAAGCGTTGGCAATATTTGACGACGGTCCAATTCCCGATCCCTGAACGGGAGTACCGTAAAGTTTGGTAATTGGAGGATTGTATCCTTCCTGGTTGTTCAGACCCAACTTCAAAGGAATGCTGCTGCAAATGTAATGTATGTGACAGTAATTAACTACACACATCTTTAGCTCGCTGTTTTCCAAGAAAATTAGCTTTATACAGGCGACACATGAGGCTCATAGGAAAATATTTCTATATACTCCACATTATGTCCTACAAAACCATGATGTCAGTCTTCTGAGTCACATGTTCTGTGTCCATTTAAACCATGGATCGTACTTCTAACTTGACTCTGAGAACTTAAACAGAAACTTCTAAGACTTTGCCGTAATCAACGAATTTCTATAGCGTCCATACAACTGTCATGGAATGCGGATTTCCGACGGTTCAATGGACGAGAATTCACTGCAACACTTACTCGATACATAGCTACCATAGATGCACGAAGCAACACCAAGGCTTTTTTAATTAAATTGTACTGTTCTTTCTCTTTGATGCCATATGCCACATGCATGCCATGGCAGATCATACCTAAGGTCAGTTCGTCCTCTGTTGTCTGTCCTTCTTGCTATCTATCTCTCTGCATCTCTCTATTTCCTTGTCTACATCATTCTTTATATCTAACTTTCTATAAAATTATCTATATGTCTTTATCTATGTCTATTAACTATATCTATATCTATATTCTATATCTATATCTACATCTATAACTATATTCTATATGTGTTTCTACTTTCTATCTATCGCCACATGTCTATTAAAGGCCTATTTACGCACTCATACAGAAAAACTCTCGTTATTCTGGTTATCCAATCACTTACCAATATTCAGGAGAGAGTTGGCCTAGGCTAGAACAGCTTACGGCGGAGTGCCATCTTTCTTTCGGATGCGTAGGAGAAATGTTGTCCCATCTGTGAACATCCTCTTTAGCTCTGAGTCGATGAGCGAAGTCAAAGACATTGGACTGAGAAAAGTCTAGCCACCACCGTTAAATCCCATCTCACAGTAGATCTAAAGAATATTGAAACTGAATCGGAAAACAACCGAGTTGAAAATAAAGTTAAGCTGAAGCTTAATTTCTATAAAACGCACAAATTTAAATATTTCTACAATTTATGTTGCTCTTATACGTGCATCAGAATAAGTAGAAGACTGTTTCCGACTTACATTCAGCTCAACATCTTTAACAAGGAACCCAGGTTCTGTTTTATTTTGAAAAACGTCAGACGAGTTAAAATAAGTCTCCGATCTACCGATATCCAGTCTCCAGAGTCCGTGTTGAGCGTGTATGTCCCGCTTGGGGCGTTATGTTTCGCCTTTAAGGTACGCTTAGAAGTTGTTTCTGCGGAGAACAAAATGGAAAATTTTAACTTAAAAAAGCGGTGTCAATGTTCGTAGTAATAGAATTCCTTACTTGCAAAAATTGGTTATTTAAAATAATTGGAAGATACCAATGCTATTATGTTCAACTTACGGGATCACAAATGAACTGTGTGTACTGATAACGTATTCATCTGTACTCGTTACGCTTTCCATGCTTGTAAGTGAAATATATTGGTTTTGAGTCTTCACCAAATCACTTAAGTTTAAGTTCGTGCTTACATTTGTCTCTTCTTGAGATTGAGTATTCACCAAATCTGTGATGTTTTAGTTCATGCCTAAGGGAATACGTTATTTGTCATCGGTTCAAAGTGTTGTCAATTCATCTCATTCATTTCATCTCATGTTATTAGTTAACTAATCAAGTGAAGTGATATGTTTCTTAAATTTGTTCTTTTTGGATCGATGTTTTGATTTGATCAGATATTTTTTCTTATATTTTTTCATTCAGTTAAATTTGTGAACGTTTGTTATTGGTAATGCACATAGTTAAGTAAAATTCGTTTGCATTTATTGAGCTCCCCATGCTTCTGAATGTGCAATACACCGGTCTTGACAATAATTATTCACCAATTCAGTTATGCTTAAGTTCATGCTTTTGATTGGTTGTCCCTGTACCTTTTCAAGTTAAGTTTGTGATTTTTGTACCTGTTAAATATTAACGCACATTGTTAAGAAAAACTGGTTTGCATTGATCGAGTTTCCCCTACTCTTGAATGTATATATTGGCTCTTGAGAAATGAAAATTAACCAAATCAATAAAGTTTATGTTCATGCTCATGGTAAAGCGCTCATTGTCCCTGTACCCTTCTCATAGCTGTAATCAATTAGGAATTTTGTATACTCGAACATTAGTATACTTCTAAAGGTACTGTTTTAAATTGCTAGCCACCGTCCATATACTCAGGAATTCTGTATGCATCATCTGTATCAATACAAAATTGTAATTTTAAACTTAATTTTAACTGATAAATCCAGGCAGGCTATCAACTTTATAAAATAAAATTATAGGCGTGTGTGTAATGAGATCGACGATCGTCATGAAAACTGCAATCTCTTAGAGAAAATAACATATCCAAAAGTAAGTGGCCAAGGGCAGCATTTCGGGCCGTCGCCCCTGGCGGCATTTCAGCTCCGTACGCCATTGCTTTCAACCATTACTTGGAACTTCCAATAAAAATGCACTGTCAGAAGTCTATTGGAATCGTATTGATGGTCTACTATAAGTTATAGCTTACTGCAGTGGCTATTTCTCATAGCGGCGGTAAATGGGTTAACTATAAGCTTCTTTTAATAGACTCTAATGCTCCCTAACTTTCCTTAACTCTCTCTCTATGTCTAACCCAGCCGATTCGACTAACTACTCGATTCAATGTTCAACTCTGTCTTCAACTCGACGGTCTTCTTCGCAACTGTTCTCTTCGCAACTGTTCTCTTCGCAACTGTCTTCTCTCAACTGTCCTGGCCTCTCTGTCTGTACTTCGGCTTAACGACACGTTTTCATATCGAAGATGATTAGTGTCGGAGGCAGAAAGCAACCTCGTACTCCACGTTTATATTGCGACCGAGCCACCCGCAGTAAAGATCCGAGAAATTAATCTCTGATAAACCGACCGACCAGGAATCGAACCCGGACCGCCGACGTGGTGAGCGGGCTACCAACCCACTCGGCCACTCAGGATCTATGTCCTGGCCTCTCTCCTTGGTGACGCTATTTATACGTTCCGGACATGACTAGCCAGATCATTCAAGTTGAGCATGACCATGTATAGTCGGCAGACTTGTCCAGGCAGACCGGTAAACCTGTCCGGACAAGCCACTTAGAGCATGACTTAACATAAGAGATTTACTTAATATCTAAGAGCATGTGACTTAAAAGAGCATCACTTCATATATAAGAGCATGACTTAATATAGGAGCATCACTTAATATATAGCCGTACATATAGCTAACGTAGAGCATTACTTGAAACATAGAGCATGACTTGAAACACAGAGCATGACTTGAAACACAGAGCATGACTTGAAACACAGCCATACATCAGCTATCATAAGCGCCTAACTGAAGATATAGAGCATGACTAGATGCATAGCCATACATATAGCTTGTTACGACAGTGGCAATTTTTGCTACACTACATGTACATTTTGTAGAGCCGTCCACCGGTGGTTGGTCAAAGCCAGGACACGGAGTGGATCGGGGTCCGTGGCGGTGAATAGTTCAGTCTGAGGCATTGTCTTAAGGAGAGACACGTAGCCTACACCATGCAAACACTGACCTTACAAGGGTTTTACCCTTTGCAATATAGTGATATTTATCGAATCTTAAGAGTTGGCAAATACGAGGACTTGGTATGAGCATAATTATGTTGGCTTTATACGGTGTCTTTGAACGGGTGAAATTGGCCAATGCAACACTGCGACCAACCAACTGCGTCATTGGGCGTTCTTTCCTTCTTGGGGCACTAACTTAGTGAGGATGGGTCAAAACCTAATTCTGACAGTTATGAAAATCTTGGAAGCCCATCCTCCACAAACTAAGAAACAATTGAGAGCATTTCAGGGTTTGGTTGGGTTGTATAGGAAGTTTGTTCCTAACTCTGCTGCACTCGCGGTACCGGTAACGGATTTGACCCGGAAGGGAATTCTTAGTGAAATTGTTTGGGGAGATGCACATGACAAAGCATTTGAAATGCTCAAGGTACACATAGCAAACCCACCTGCACCGATGAAATTTTTTTTCGTTAAATAGATGTTGGATAATTTTTTCACGAAATGGACGCTGGATTGATTTAAACAAATTTCTTCATGAAATGGAAGCGGGATTGATGATAGTTATCATGGACATAGGTAGACTGCTTACTTACCAACGTGAATTACGGCATTGAAGACATTCAAATAATTTAACAACCTAAACTACGGGATAACCACTAGTAACTAATAAAACCACAAGGTATGTATTAGACTAATTTAAATAAAAAGTACATAATTAATATACGGGTAAAAAAATGTATAATATGTTACTAAGTCTGGCCTTGTGTGTAGAACTGTAGGCCTATTATAAGTTTAAGTACACTAATCTAACAAATATTATGCAGAGCGGATCTCTAGGCTTTGAGTTTAAGACACTTGGATGCGCGCCATGATTGGATTTCGGTGAAACAGGCTGATAGACGAAACATTGCAGTATCAATGTCCTCAGCCGTAAGTTTATAATATAGAGTTGTTTGCCGCCAGTGTAAAGGTGTATACTGTATAAGGATGCCGTGTTTGAAGGCAATATGAACAGTGTTGGAGGTAGAGCCCTGCGCCGGCCGCACCGCGCCGCCGCCGCCGACAGTTTTTGGACGCCGCCGCCGCCGATTTTGTGGATCGGCGCGCCGACGCCGCCGCCGCCGATAATTCCTCGGCGCGCCGTCGATGACAAGCTGAAGTTTTTAATTGTTTGTTGCATTTTTCCTGTTTTGCATGATTTCACGATAAATTGTTTTTTCAGTGGGTAATAGAAAGTAGACACAGACACTCAGACAGACATAGGTTATAAGTCTGGGGCGAACCGCCCTCGCACCCCTCCTGGTTGTATGCCGGCGCCCCTCACGACCAGACCCGCCCGTCATGGTGCGCTGCTATAACGGGCAGTGGCGGCGCCAGGATTTCCGGTTTGGGGGCTGTAGCCCTAAGCCCTTTCTTGTCTTCTCTCCCTCTTTTCCCCTTCCTGTACCTCCATCCAGAGGTGCAACCACGGTCCAGAAGTTGGGGGGGCCTATAGTAGAATGTGTGTGGGGGGATTGCGAGCGCCGAAGGCGCGAAGCTGCGATTGCCGAAGGCAAGAAGCCCCTAACGACTAGGGGTATGGGGGAGCGTCGTAAGCTCCCCCATCGGGGTCTGGGGCGGAGCCCCAGAAGCCGACGCAATTTTGAGCATTTCATGCCAAATGCAGTACATTTTGGGCTCTAATTTACCTCAAATTTTTCACCGATGATTTCGATATAAAAGTACCTAAACCATCTAGATATGTGAAAAAATATGACTTTATTATATGAATAAACTGAGATTTTAGGTTTTAGAAGAATACCACTCGCAGTCTCAGAAGTAAAAATTGAAATGTCCTCCTAGGCTTTTACCGCGAGCCTTAGTCGAATTTTAAAGCGTGATAAGTAGGCTACAGGTTTAGAGTGAAATTATACAGCAACATCCTGCACTGAATTCTTATAGACTCAGTTGAGTTTAGCGGCATTAGCCTTACTCTGTATTCTATCGGCCAGGTCCAGCGATTTGTTAGGGAACGGACCTACTAGAACGTTCGAGTGGGGGAAATTGCGAGTGCGGAAGGTGCACGTACAGCTGCGATTGCGGAAAGCAAGAAGCCCCTAACGACTATAGGGATACGGCGGAGCGTCGTAAGCTCCGCCAACGGGGTCTGGGGCGGAGCCCCAGACGACGACGCAATTTTGAGCATTTAATACCAAATGGAGTGCATTTTGGGCTCTTGTTTACCTCAAAATTTTCAAAAGTGGGAGGCCTGCCAGAAAGTTAGGGGACGCGTCCCACGGGTCCCATAGGGTGGTTGCGCGTATGCCTCCATCCCTTCCCTCTTCTATACTCGACACAAAACCTGCAGACAATGAAATCAATATACTGTACAGAAGTTTGAGTTCTATCACAAGAAAATCTTTAAGATGTTCCCAAATTACTTCTTTCATAGACCCTTACAGCTGTTACTGGTTGAAACAGGTTCTTGCAAGTTTTACTATTCTCCACTTAGATTGATTGAAAACTATACAATAAACACGTTAAATCCTAATGTTTATTTCCTTGTAAAGCACAAATTTAATGTACATAAGCGACATAAAATCCCTAACAAGTTATTACAGCATTTTGCTACAGGAAAACTTTCAAATATGAATTTATTTGAACTGCAACTATGCCTCCTGTACAAACAACATGATGACAAACTTAAAACATCCATTTTTCTATTCTTATATACATATACAAAATCTCTTGCCATGTAATTCAGTAACATTCCTAACAGATGGATCACATTGGCAGAGATTTCCTACTTTTTGTTTGGGGGGGCTGAGCCGCAGTTAGGAGGGGCTAAGCCCCCCCTAGCCCCCTGGCGCCGCCACTGATAACGGGCCACGGGCTTAGCATTGACGAGGTTTAGTTCTTTTCTTAACCCAAATAATTTGCTTCCCCAAGTATTGCTGTTCTGTCTATCTTAAGGTATGAAAGTAGGTAGGGGCCGGAGGGGAAGACAACCACGGAAGATTGGCATTACCCTTAATTGACCCTCGTTTTCTGAGTGAACAAAGTGTCATCTCTCTCAGGATTTAGGCTAAAAGTTCCAAAGTGCAAGAGTCATACATTAACAAAACGCATCCACAGTGAATGAGTCATCCTTGATATGATACCCCATCTGATCATCTTGCAGGCTTAAGCATACCCATCATCAAATTAGCACATGCAGCTCATGCTCCAACAGTGTGGTATAATTATATCAAATTTCTAGTGCATCTAAACCCAAGTCATACAGCGTTTTCGATAGCATGCATTTTAAGAAATTGCAAATCCCTAAGTAGCCTACTAGTGGCTTGCGGATTGGCGATCTGAATTTTAAACTGCTATGGATTAAATTGCTATGAAACAAAGATTATTTGGTATTTATAAAATCAATTCACGTTCTTGAAATAAATAACATTAACTTTAATTGTGATAAATTGGATATAATTATAAATAGTATCGCGATGGCTGAAGCTACTAAAAGCAAACTCACGGACAAGCAGTTTTTATATAAAAACAGATGGCACCAGGACTCCTTAATCTATAAGTACTGTTACGTTGACTAAAGTTTTAGCAAATTGAAAATAATTATAATTAATTACTTGTGATACGTCGTGGAGGGGTTTATGGTAAATAGCAACACTTTGGCACGAAGTGTAGAAGATCAGCATGGACGCGGGATCAATTCCCGCTACCCTCCAAAGGTCGACTCAGCCCTTCATTCGCCATATGGCGTTCGTAAAATAAGCAGTAGGACGTGATGGGCGCCGCGCATGGCTGCCAAACAGTTAAAGTCGATTTCTTTAATAACTTGTTCATACTGTTGTAATCATATTGCGGTGTGTCAGTTTGAAATAATAAACGAAGATTATTATATTTATAATTGTGTCTTATAGTCAGCAATTCGTTTACTAAAGGCTTATGGCGTTCTTGGAAATTGAACGAAGGCCCTGTTTTCTAGTTTTTATATTAATTTCAATAAATGTCTGGTTTGCTACTATTGTCTGTAGTCAAACTCAAACACGACTCAAAATACATACTAATATACGAGTGACAGCTGATTCCTATCAGCACTGAAATAATAGAGCAATTTGTTCAGATGACAGCTTCAAATGATAGAATTACATTGTGGAAATTCAAACTATTTCAAAAGTTCGGACGCCCATTTGACCCCCCTCATAAACGTTTGGATCCGTCACCGGCTCCGACCACGCCGCGCCGCCGCCGCCGATTTTTGTTGGTCGGCGGCGCGCCGCCGCCGACACTATGAAGTCGGCGCAGAGATCTAGTTGGAGGTATAAAGGATAAATAAGAGGGGAGAGCAGGTATGGAACCTTGAGGGACACCAAAGACGATAATGAAGTACTTAGAAGTATTAGAACCAAGAGGATGATGGGATCGGTTCATAAGAGCGACATAACGAAAGAGCGACGTAACAGGAGAGAGACATAAATACCGTATCAAAAGAGCGACAACCTAATTAATTAAGTAAAAATTCGAAAGAGCGACATAACAGAAGAGCGAAAAACATCTTTATGGACTCATTTAAAAGCAGTAAATCTAGACATCAAGTCAAAACATTACATAGGTTATAGGCTCTGTGTCTAATAGTGTCACAGTGTCTGATTCTTCTGCCACTCAATGACCTGAGGTTAATACGAGTCTAATATTGTGGGGCGCGGTGGTGTAGGGGTATGTTCGGTGCCTTGCAGCCGAAGGGTTGTGGGTTCGAATCCACCTCAAACCGCCGCGTAAGGACCCTGGGCAAGTCCTTCACTCGCAATTGCTCATGCGCTTCGGCGTGAAACTCCGATTCAGTGTCCGCGCTGTAGTCGGGAGCGCCTCTGTGTAGACATCTTGGAGGGGCGCTATAACAAGTGACCTTAATAAATAAATAAAATAAAATAAATAAATAATAATGTACGACTTTCTAGTCCTTAGAAGTTGTTCATAACGAACCTCTTAATAAAACACAATCCACACATTCTTCAAACAAACTCTCTTTTGCAGACATGTAGGCTATATAGAACAAAATCAAGTAACTTATTGATAAACAATTTGAATAGCCAATAATTTCTGGCTACCAGGGACCCGGGAACCTATGGCGCCACAGCCGCCGATGCTCACCCAAATATTGACCCTGTGGCGCCAAGGCAGGGTCATGCTCACACAACTTTTTGGAAACAGTAATACAATGAAAATAACGCAGTAATGGAACCTAACCAAAGCCGGCCAAAGCTGGCCCTGGCATTAAGCAAAGGACAGCAGACAACTGTCAAGTCTTGCAGGATGACAAATTGTGCGAATCATGGATACTTGATACTTGGCTACTCTTTGGGCCTAAACGGTACCACATGTGTAAATGTGTTTGTCGGAAGTCGGAGGTACTGAAGTGACGGGGAACGGACATTGTCCCCCTGGACATTGTCCCCCCCGATTTTGCGTAGGACATTATCCCCCTGGACATTGTCCCCCACTCTGTGTAAAATAGCCTATAGTCTGCATGTCATTGATAAACCTTAGTTGCCGTTTTTGGGTAAACTTGCGCTTTAGGGGTCCCGAATAATGACACCCATATTCGAGGGAGTATGTATTATAATCAGCCTAGTTCAATGGAAGAAGTTTAGCACTAATGGCGTCGTGAGGGTCGGTTAGGGTCAGTTTAAGCGTCGTGAGGGTCGGTTAGGGTCAGGGTTAGGGTTTGTGTTGTCATTAGAAAATCTAAATCAAACTTCCATTTAGGCCAACAATTTAGGCCAACAATTATTTTCAGCATTTTCCTGCATTTCCGCAAGAATATTATACGATTATATCTTAGACTGGAGGGGGGGACAATGTCCTACCCTGGGGGGACAATGTCCAGGGGGGACAATGTCCAGGGGGACAATGTCCGGGGGGACAATGTCCAGGGGGACAATGTCCTACACCCTGAAGTGACACGGGCAATATATCATTCTACTAGACTGCATAAGCGGACTGTGGTTGCAGACAGGACAGCTAATTATCACAGGACAGCTGTGATATATATTAATATATATATATATATATTGTGAACTAATGTTTTGCATATATAATGAGCACAGGTGTTCTTTAGGTTGATATATATATATAATGTGTATCGATTGTTAAGCGTTTTAGTCTTAGGCCTTAGTTGCGCTGTCGGCTCGTGGGCGCTTGGCCTAAAGTAGCCTAAACATTGGCTGACGGTAGATTGTTTTACACGTGCAGTTAGCGCGCCAAACTTAGAAACTGCTGATGACAGTGAATTTGAACTATACAGTGTAGTACAGTTGTTTTAATGCAAGAGTTGAGTTGTTGTTATTAAACTGTGTTTGAAGAAAGAAAGAAACATTCAAAGAACTGTGTCAATTTAATTCTTAAACAGTTAGAAGACGTTGAGCAATTTATATGTAGAGATAAGGAAAGTTCTTGAGGTAGGTCACAACTAAGAAAGAAAAGAGTTGGTGACATATTTGGTGACAGCGGTGGGATTCGAAACAACGTCTGGGATTCGAAACAACGTCTGGGATTCGAAACAACGTCTGGGATTCGAAACAACGTCTGGGATTCGAAACAACGTCTGGGATTCGAAACAACGTCGACTGGTGAATACGCATTCAAATCATTGGTAAATCTACGACAACGAAAGCCTCAACGACAAAGGTATAAAAGTTTGTTGTTATCAAACAAAGAACAATCCCCAATACTTCAAACACAAAAGAAAACTCGTGTTTTCCAGAAAGGACAGCACTGAAGTAAAGAAGTAAGATGGAGAAATTAAGTGTCAAAAAACAAGCAGAACTGAAGAAGATGTCTTCTGAAAGATTAAAACAGCGCTTGTTGAAGGCTGGTTTTGAAGAAGAGAAACTGGAAGATATGTCACGTGAGGACATGCTAGAAGCGCTAGCTGAAGTCTGGCTTAAAGAAGAAGCAGAAGAAGAAGAAGGTGCTGTCGGCGGTGCTGTGGAAAAGGTTATTGAAAAACCGCCTGGACTTATGTCTATGGAGATGATGATGCAGTGGATGATGATGAAAGAAGAAAGAGAGGAGAAACGAAGACAAGACGGAGACAAGAAGAGAAAGAAATGCGACAGGAAGAATTACGTCTTCAGAGAGAAAAGGAAGAGAAGGCAGAACGTCTTCAGAGAGAGAAAGAAGAGAAAGCAGAAAATGTACGACAGGAAGAATTACGTCTTCAAAGAGAGAAAGAAGAATTGCAAAGACAGCAATTTGAAATTCAATTAGAGCAATTGAGAAAAGATAGAGAAGATGCTGAAAGGAGAAGATTAGAGCAGATGATTGAATTTGAAAGGGCGCGGAAAAGTGACGAAGAGATACGTCAGCAACAGATTGAAGAGAAGAGACTACGTGAAGAAGAAAAGGAAAAAGTACGAATTTCAGAGTTGGAGCGAGCAGAACAGGTTAGACAAGAAGAACTGAAATTACAGAAAGAAAGCATGGAGAAGGCGGAAGCGGAAAGACAAGAACGTTTAAAGTTGGAACAACAAAAAATAGCATTAAAAGAAGCACAACTCAAAGAGGAGAAACAAAATAGAGAAGCACAAGAACAAAGAAGGCAAGAAGAACGAGAAGAACAGAAAAGGAAACAGGAAGAAAGTGAAACGATGGTTTCGAAAATAAAGAAAATTGGTGATGCCATGAAACACGTGTTACCCAAAATGCCAAACGATATGATGGAGGTGCCATTATATTTCGAAACGGTTGAGAATGCGTTTCGTAGTTTCAACGTGCAAGAACAATTCTGGGTGAAGTTACTATTGCCATTGATGACTCCGAAAGCTAGAACTGTTCTAAACAGATTGTCATTCGCTGATTTAGACGATTATGAGATCGTGAAACAGCACTTGTTAAAAGAATTCAAGTTGACACCGAGAGAGTACAGATCGAAGTTTATTGATGCGAAGAAGACAGCTGAAGAAACGTATACAATGTTTACAGCTAGGCTGAAGAACTTGCTGAACTATTATGTGAAAAGTCGCAAAGTGGATAAGAATTTTGAGAAACTGTTTGATTTGTTAGTGGCGGATAAGTTGAAAGAATCACTACCACCAGGTCCACTACAGTTTGTGTTGTCGAAGGAAGGAACTGATTGTTACGAAGCTAGTGTTGTGGCAGACCTAGCGGACATTCATGTTAATAATCGAATTGGTTTGGCAATTCCGAATAAGACAAGTTTTGGTTTTGTTCCCAATGGCAAAAGAAATCAACAGTTCACTCCAAATTTTGGTTTTCATTGGAAGAGCAATCAAGAAACAGGAAATCAGTTCAGAGGTGCAGAAGTGAAACCAAATTCTCCGGTTGTTCACGAGAATAGAGAGTCGATGATGACCAGACAACGTCCGGTATATAACAAGTCACCACCAAGGTTTGTCGCGAGAGAAGGCAATGCATCGTTTACTCCATATAAGAGAAAAGAAAGCATTGAACAACGAGGTGCAGTGGTGAAACGTTGTCACAACTGCGGATCAGACAGGCATTTGATGAAATTCTGTCCAGTTCCTGTTACAACCTCAAATTATGGAAAACAAGAAAATTCGAGGGTGAATCGAATTCAAGTGGTTGATAATTCAGAAAGTCAAGCCACAGAACATCGGTCTCATTATTCTGAAGAAACTGAAGTAAAGTCAGTGATGAAATGTCACCTTTCACCTGATATTCAGAAAGAAATTCTATTGCACAATGGAATGCAGAAAGAAATGGTTGGAAGAGATGAAAGTACAGCATTGAAGAAAGTGTTATTACAGTACGTCGAGGTAGAAATTCGTGGAACAGCAGGAAAAGAACCAGTGAAAGTAAAAGCACTGATTGATTCTGGAGCAGAGGTTCCGGTGATTAGTGAAGAATTACTGGAAGGCATGAAGGTGGAGCAAATTGGAAAAGTGAATTTACAATGCGTGGCAGGAGATGCCATTCCTGCAAAGTTGGTGAAAGTTGATGTAAGGCTGTGTTGTAACGATGTGGAAGAAGAGGTAATTCCGCATAAAGTCAAATGTTCACTTACACCGTATGTGACATTGATGTGTGCTAGTATTGCAAAAATGGGAAGCACAGAAAGATTCTTGTTGCATCCAGAAATCATTGCAGAACTTAAAGCCGTGCCACAAGTGAAAATGATACAAGGAGATGTGCAAGCAAATGTAACGACGAGATTGCAGAGTCAGCGAAAGAAAGTGGTAGATGTCGAAGAGGAAAGTGAAACTGAAAGTTCAAGTGAAGAGGAAAACGAAAGCGATGATCAACAAAGTTTAATGCAAGACGGTATAACAGCAGAGATGAGTGAACAAGAGATGGCTGCATGCAAGAATGGTAATCTAAATGAAACGAAAGAGGATAATGAATGTGATGTGGAGATAGCAGATTTGTTTCAAGAAGATGAGAAAGATGAAGAACAACAGATGCAGATTGCAGACGCAAAGAAATTCGAAGAACAGCAGAGACAAGATGAATCATTGAAAGCATGGTGGAATTTAGCGCCAGATAAAGAATCTGAATTCTGCGTGGTAAATGGCTTACTGTACAAGAGATATCGAATATTAGAGCAAACGATATATCAATTGGTGTTACCAAAAGAGCGACGAATGAAAGTGATGGAGTTGGCTCACGAATCAGTATTTGGAGGACATCTTGGAGAAGAGAAAACTAGAGAACGAATAAAGTTGTCTTTTACGTGGCCAAAGATGAGAAGAGATATAGTGAAATTTTGCAAATCATGTGAGAAATGTCAGTTAAAGGCAAGAAGTTTGGTGATGGACAGGGTTCCTATCACTCCAATTCCAAGAGAAGATGTAGCCTTTAGAAGAATTACAATGGATTGTGTAGGACCAATCGAGCCAGCATCTGCTGCAGGTCACAAGTACTGTTTATGTATTGTCGATTCTTGCACAAGATGGCCTACAGTGTTTCTGTTGAAATCATTAACTGCGAAAGCTGTGTGTGATGCTTTGATGGAGTTGTTTATGAACGTTGGTGTACCTTCAGTGATCACAAGTGACCAAGGAACAAATTTTACTGCGAGTCTGACAAGAGAATTTCTGAATTTAATGGGGTGTAGTCCAAGATTTGACACGCCAGGTCATCCAGAGGCAGCTGGATTAGTAGAAAGATGGAATCAAACATTCAAGAAAATGATCCATCATGTAATTGTTGACAATCCAAGGCAATGGCATAAAGTAATTCCGTTTACAGTGTGGGCATTACGAGAAGTACCGAATGCAACTACTGGAATTGCTCCTTATATGTTGGTGTATGGAAAGATTCCGCGTGGACCACTGGCAATTCTAAAAGAAAGTTGGACAAGAGAAATTAATTTACCACCTCATATTGGAATCCAACCAGAAAAGTACTTGAAAGACATGAAAGCAAATATGGAAAAAGCATTACTGTTTGCAGAATCATATTCACGAGAGAAGCAATTACAGTATACGAATCAATACAACAAAAGAGCGAAACATAAAGAATTTGAACCGGGTGAAAAAGTCATTGTGTTATATCCGACTTCAACGAATAAACTGATTTCACGATGGCATGGTCCATGTACTGTCATACAACGAAGATCAAAGTACTCTTATTTGATTGATATGGGTGACGATTGTCGAAAGATAATTCACGCAAATAAAATCAGAAAGTACATTACAAGAGCAATGAGTTGTGGACTAATCGTCGAAGAAGATGAAGACTTTGGTTCAGTGGTTGAACTGCTGACAAAGAATGACTTGCAAGATGAAAAGAATTCACTGAATCTTGATCCTGAACAGATTAGTCATTTAACATTATCTCAACAAAAACAATTGCTGGAAGTACTAAACAAATATTCTGATCGATTTTCTGAAAAGCCTGGATTATGTACATTGGTTGAACATGAAATTGAACTGAAACCGGAATTTCGTGAAAAAGAATTTATGGCTTACCGTATTCCACTCATCTATCGAGCAGAAGTTGAACGACAAATTAAAGAAATGCTTCAAGCCAACATTATAAAACCATCTTCGAGCAGAATGGCAAGTCCGCTGGTAATTGTTAAAAAGAAAGACGGTTCTCTGAGACTTGCCTGCGACTACAGATACATTAACTCGTTCACTGTGGATTGTAAATATCCGATGCCGATTGTAAAAGACGTGTTGCACAAAGTTGGAAAATCAAATGTGATCTCGATTTTTGATTGTCGAAGTGCTTACTGGACTTGTCCTGTTAAGCAAACTGATCAATGGAAAACTGCTTTTGTTACTCACAATGGACTGTACGAGTTTACTCGTGTTCCTTTCGGAATGATCAACTCAGGAAGAACATTTGTTAAAGCAATTAACATGGTTTTACAGCCTATAAATGAATTTGCTGAGCCCTATGTAGATGACATTGCTGTGCATTCAGATGACTGGAAGATTCATTTACAGCATTTAGATGCATATTTAATGCAAATGAGACTGCATAACATTACTCTGAACTTAAAGAAATGTATCTTTGGTAAGAGTGAGGTAAAGTTCATCGGTCATGTGGTTGGTTCTGGAACGATTCAAATGAATCCAGATAGAATTGAAAGTTTAATTAATTTGAAAACCCCAGAAACGAAGAAACAAGTTAAGCAATTGCTGGGATTTTTTGGTTACTATAGACAGTTTATCAAAGATTTTGCACAGATTGCGAAGCCTCTATCTGATTTGACAAGCAAACATGTTCCAGATAAGATTGATTGGACTGATAGACATCAACAGGCATTTAATTTACTTAAAGATGCTGTACGCTCTAAAGTTGTTTTATATGTTTTTGATGTTGGAAAACCTTTTAATTTGTACTGTGATAGCAGTGATTTTGCAGTAGGAGCTGTTTTAACACAGATGGATGATAAGGGAATAGAACGCCCTGTATCATTTATAAGTCAGAAGTTGACTGACACCCAGAAGAGATGGGCAACTGTGGAGAAAGAAGCCTATGCTATTGTTTGGGCTCTAAATAAGTTGAAAGAGATAATAATTGGATCTAAAGTTCACATCTTTACCGATCACAATCCTTTAACTTATCTGACTGAATCTATGTCTAAGTCTGCTAAACTGGTGCGTTGGGCTTTAGCACTGCAAACTTTTGATGTAGAGGTTAATTATAAGAAAGGACGATTAAATGTTGTAGCAGATTGTTTATCTAGATTATAAGATTGTTTATTTTACTGTATTATATAGTATTAAGTTTATTGCATAATTTAGTACGATTTTCATAATTTAGATGATTTTGCAAATTTTTAAATTTAATTTGCTCAATCCAAAGAAAGGGAAGGAGGTAATGTGAACTAATGTTTTGCATATATAATGAGCACAGGTGTTCTTTAGGTTGATATATATATATAATGTGTATCGATTGTTAAGCGTTTTAGTCTTAGGCCTTAGTTGCGCTGTCGGCTCGTGGGCGCTTGGCCTAAAGTAGCCTAAACATTGGCTGACGGTAGATTGTTTTACACGTGCAGTTAGCGCGCCAAACTTAGAAACTGCTGATGACAGTGAATTTGAACTATACAGTGTAGTACAGTTGTTTTAATGCAAGAGTTGAGTTGTTGTTATTAAACTGTGTTTGAAGAAAGAAAGAAACATTCAAAGAACTGTGTCAATTTAATTCTTAAACAGTTAGAAGACGTTGAGCAATTTATATGTAGAGATAAGGAAAGTTCTTGAGGTAGGTCACAACTAAGAAAGAAAAGAGTTGGTGACATATATATATATACATGTTTAGATATACACATACCTATAGGTCCTTTATATATATATATATATATATATATATATATATATATATATATATATATATATATATATACATATAGGCACAATATTTTGTGTGTCGGCTCTCAGAGTGCCTGGAGAAATAGAGACTAGATCAGTTCTTCTCGAGACTCCATTCGAGTGTATTCACTATTCAGAGGATAATAAAATTTTGAATAAATAAAATTAATAATATAAACGATGAGAAATCTCTGCAACGAAGCTAACATTCCTGTGATGCTCTCCCCCCGCGAAGCGGGGCGAGACCTGCCCCTATAGAGGAAGAGTTCTGTCTCTGCCTCCCTCACTACCTCCCTCGCATCCATCGGCGAAGCCGATTACCCACCAGCATACCGGCATACCTCTACGAGCCCCTTGGCTAGCCGTGACAAAAGGACGACGGCAGGGGGTGGACGGAGAGAGGGACTGACGGCTGAGACGGACGGCAGGGGCCACTTCTGCCACCCTGCCTCTTTCATTTCCTTCATGCCTGTCTGCCTACCTGCCTCGAAGACAACTATAGGGTTTGATATCTGCCTGCCTGCCTGGGTGGCAGAGGGGATGGAGGGAGGGTGGTAGGGATGGATAGAGGGCTGTAGGAGAGATGGACGGACGGTTGGAGGTAAGGAAGGGAGGGAGGGGATGGGCGAATGGTTGGAGGTAGGTAGAGAGGGACGGACGGACGGACGGAGAGAGGGAGGGAGGGTTGTAGGCAGGGTGAATGGATGGAGGGACTAAGGCAGAGGCAGGATAGAGGGAGAAGACTTAATCAACATATCCCGTGACCACGCATCTCTTAACATTTTCGAATTGTTTTGAACCGTCCTAGGACGGGAAAACATCTAGTTGGTAAATAAAGAAAGTGCAGCAATGTCTAGCGGACCGCCTTTGAAGGCATTTAAGCAGTCTTTTCTTTCGTTTTGTAAGTCAGCTGGGATGTCTGATGGTAAGTAGGCTACAACTAAATAAATTGCATTTCACCTTTATAAGCAATTCGCCACAGCGCAGTTGATATGTATATTCGTTTCTTATGCAGAACAAGTTGGCACACACACCGCAACCTATAGGACATTAACGATGCTGATGATATCGTTGCATAGGGCCTACTGTGCGGTTTAATTTTTCTCTATCGTATTATATGTATAGGCCTAGGCCTACAGACGCTCTATAAACACTGGCTGGCGCTTTGTATAGGCCTACAGACGCTCTATAAACAGTTAAACACTGGCTGGCACTTTGTATTTTTGATTGCTAAAGCAGTTATTGACTTATTGTGCTATTGTCGCCTTTTATGTTATCAATATTGAGCGTAATAAACCACCAGTGGTTGCAAAAATGACAAAATATTGTTATAGATAATATCAGGCATAATGAATAATTTTATCCACCTTAGGTCTGTGGCCTACACGGCTGAGGTTGGCTCACACAACTTTTAAACACTTCCCGGGCCTCTGCTGGCTACGACTACACGACCATTCTATAGTACATTTTCAAGAAAACAGACTACAAAGTTAACCAATTTGTCGATCTTCTGTTATGTCGCTCTTTCAAATCGGCAATAATTCTGGCGCTTTTAAAGCTGCTCTCAGAATTGTCGCTCTTTTGTTATGTCGCTCTTTCGATGCTAACCCGAACCAAGGCACACGATCAAAGGTAGATCTAAAATCCAGTAGCAAAAGCGCAGTGACGAAACCAAAGCCATGATAAGTTTTATATCATTATAAACTTTAAATCTTTTCTGCATTGATGTATGATCGACCAGAAATTTCTTTTCAACGGAAATACTGATTTCTCTCTTGATCCCTTGTTAATTATTGGCCTATTAAGCATTACAGGATAAGATTTCAGTGGTTCTATAACATACTTTATTTCTTCAAACCATGCAAATCCGTGACTTTTATGCATATTATTAGTATCACTCGATGTTTGTCCACTGTTATATTGCTCTGAGGTGCTCAACTTAGAGAATTATGCTCTCATGTTTCGCCACGATACACAACTGATCGATTGTGTATCGATCCTTATAAAGCCAAGAAGTGATTCAACAATAAACGAATATGCATACATACACCATATTGAACTCGTTTCCAAGCCATAATCATTTATTCGACTAGGAAGGGCTTCAGCCAGTTCGACGTCAAGCACTGATTTCATATGAGGTGCTGAGGTTCCTTATCACTGAGATCTGTACCATGATTGACTCTGTCGAACGCCTCACTTACGTCAAGAAGAGAAAGCAGCGTGACACGTCCAGAGTCCATTGATAGCTTACCATCTGCTGAGCCACAATCTTCTAGATAAACTTTGACAAAAATCAAAGATGCGATGTTCGAGATTGGAGATGTTGCTAATATTGTCCCTTTCCAATTTCAGTTACTTCAGCAAAGTTGCAAGGATTTCGCGCTTTTGAATTATTGGTAGAACACCTTTGCCCAAGATGAATTGAATAGCAGCACAGATAAATGAAGCAGCTCGTCAACAAATTCACGAAAGAACGGTTTTGACAGAGAAGATAGTACAAGCTTTTCCTGCCATTGCTCAATCAATATATATCGAACCGACCCTGATGACACTGTGTTAGAAACTAACTTGTAACCGTTTCATGCTTTTGTAGCGTTAAATTCTGACGAGAAATACAGTTCAGCAGAGGTCGATAAATAATTCCTCTGGTGGAGTATTTCCATGGTTAGAACAGTGCTCTAGAAACTCCTGCTCTATTTCAAGCATTTCATCGCATACCCCACATCCATAAGCTCTTGCCACAGTATACTTCAATGATTTCAGTTTGCTGAAAGAAACGCAATCACCAGATTTAATCTTCTTCGGCAGATCAGAAATATTGCAAGCATAAGAACTGCGTAGACATTCATTCCCAGTAAAATCCGAATATTTCCCAACAGTATTACTTGCACCATTTAATGCGACAGATCTTCCATTGAGGTTGCTTATTACACGTCTCTCTGTATCAGACAGCATTACTCCATCATGCCATCTTATGTGCTTGGCAAGTGTTCTTCTGTTGCAAAAAGATTTACTGCATAAATAGCATATGTGTGGCTTTTCTCCTGTATGGACTTTCATGTGACGTTTTCTATGACTATGGCTTCTAAATGATCGATTACACAAATGGCACAGATACGGTTTTTCTCCCGTGTGTACTCTCATGTGATTCTTCAGATAAGAAATATCTGCAAATGATTTCTCACATAATTGGCAAATATAAGGCTTTTCTCCTGTATGGACTTTCATGTGTCTGGTTAGATAATCATTCTGTGTGAATGATTTTAGACACACCTCGCATTTGTATGTTTTTTCTCCTGTATGAGTTTTCATGTGTGTGGTTAGATTATTACTCTCTGTGAATGATTTTAGACACAGCTGGCATTTGTATGGTTTCTCTCCAGTATGGGTTCTCATGTGACTCTTCAGATTACCATTTTGGGCAAATGATTTCTGACATAACTGACATTTGTAAGATTTTTCTCCCGTGTGAGTTCTCATGTGACTCCTCAGAGTACCACCTCCGGCAAACGATTTCTGACAAAACTGGCAAATGTAAGGTTTTTCTCCTGTATGAGTCTTCATGTGTCTGGGTAGAGACTTATGATCTGTGAATGATTTTAGACACAAATGGCATTTGTATGGTTTTAGTCCAGTATGGATTTTCATGTGACTCTTCAGAATACTACCATAAGCAAATGATTTCTGGCACAAATGACATTTGTATGGCTTTTCCCCAGTATGAATTCTCATGTGAACCTTCATATATCCTCCATAACTAAATAATTTCTGACAAAATTTACACTTGTGTGGCTTTTCTCCAGTATGGATTCTCATGTGATCCTTCAGATTACCACCTTGGGCAAATGATTTATGGCATAACTCACAATAGTAGGATTTTTCTCCTGTATGTGTTTTCATGTGCCTTTTCAGAGAAGGACTAGCTGTAAATGATTTCTGGCACAACTGGCATTTGTATGGCTTTTCTCTTGTATGAATTCTTGTGTGATTTTTCATATATGCTGCACAACTGAATGATTTCTGACAAAATTTACATTTGTAGGATTTTTCCCCAGTATGGATTCTCATGTGAATCACTTTCGAGCTACCAGTGGTAAATGATTTATGGCATAACTCACACTTGTAGGATTTTTCTCCTGTATGTGTTTTCATGTGCTGTGTCAGACTAGATCTGTCAATAAATGATTTCTGACATAAATGGCATTTATATGGTTTTTCTCCAGTATGTCTTCTCATGTGTGACCTTAGGGTACTATTGAGTGCAAATGACTTAAGACAAAACACACATTTGAAAGGCTTTTCCCCTGTATGGCTTCTCATGTGTGATTGCAGTTGGGAGTTCTGTGTAAATGACTTCAGACAAAGTACACATTTGTAAGGCTTTTCCCCTGTATGGATTCTCATGTGTGACTTCATACGGCAGTTCCATGTAAATGATTTATGGCATAACTCACATTTGTAAGGCTTTTCCCCTGTATGAATTCTCAAGTGTGTCTTCAGATTGGAGTTCTGCGTAAATGAGTTCCCACATAAATGGCATTTGTATGGTTTGGGTCCATTGTGAATTATTGCATGGTTTTCAGGCACCGACCTTTGGCAAACGATGTCTGACATAGCCGCCATTTATACAAGGTTTTCTCCTATCTTTGCTGTCATGTGTCTCTTCAGAATTAATTTATCTGTAGAGGAATTCTGACATAACTGGCATCTGTATGGTTTTCTCCAGTATGAGTCCTCAGATGGCCAACCTCTTCATACGACTTGCTACAGATTTTGCACTCCTGTTGCTTCTCTCCAGTATTACATATCGTGATTATTCAGTTAAGGCAATTGAATGAAACAATGTAGAGCTAACTGCAAATGTTCATGAAACAAACAGGTATTTCTTGTCGGTTATCCTCTTCTTCCGTATTGAGTCTATAAAAGAACAAAATATGCATGTTAAAGTTACATGAGTTCTTTCAACTACATTAATAAGTTTTAGAATTTTTACAGCATTATATAAATTCTTCATTTGGAATGGTCAGCACTAGTCCATGTCTTCTCATATCCACAAGCAAAGGAACCAGATGTAAGAAAAATGACATACAAATACTATTATTTCAACTGTGACTGGCTTTCATGAACCTTAGCTTAGTCACCGTTGCTGAATTCTAAAATGATAAATAAATAGTAAAGATGATAGACATTTCGTGAAAGCATATTCCAAAAGAATTTGGCTTGTGCAACTGCATCAAGGTAGGACATAAGATAGCGATGAATTCCTTGCAGAACATTATAGGTGCTATTCTTAACGTTAATATTATTATAATTAATACCATCTCATCGTCATCATCATCATAAATGTATTATTATTGTTAAACTATAATTACTTAGATACTAATCTTCTCCTACTTTCTTAATGAACCGTACAAACAACTGTAAATGCAATTAATAAATTTAAGGAATAATAAAAATTAATATGAGATGAGAACTTTAAGCGTCACTTTTAGTAAAGTGTTGTGGAACCCAGATTCCTGGATGAGTCCCGTCTGAACCCATGGAGGAATCTAACAATACACGGAAATATCCTAACCATAACCAAACCATTCGTTTATTGTTTCCAGTAAAACCAGCCGAAGACAATTAACACAGTATACAGTAACGTTGGGATACAGCAGGAAGATCCAGAAGGGACCAAGGTAGAATGATAAATGATTGACCTTATTAAGTCCAGCTGGACTATGAGGTATAAACATACCCAGAAAAAGAAAGACAGAAATCTCAACCAGTAAAGCAGAATATCATACAGTAATTAATTATTTATTATGATCACTTAAGTATGCATGCATTGATTTTTAAATGATGACAGGTTGTGAAAACTATGGATATCATGGTATAGACTGTTTCAAACAGAGGGTCCGACACATTAAATTGAAAACAGTCGAGTTAGTGTGAACAAAATTTCCTCTGTAATCACCCCGTGATCTAGTATCGTGAGCGTGGAGGTCAGATATGTACTAGAAAATTGCCTGTAAAGAAGGAAGAAATTTGTTTCACTGTAGATCCAAAGGCACAACAGACTTTGGAAAAGAAAGCTATGTCATCATTTGTTTGAAAACTATGGTAAAGGAAAGAGAATTGTGACACAAAGTCAGTAGTCGAGAATTCCACGGACTGGTCAGTGTGTAAAAGGCTCAGAAACCAAGAGTCTCTTTGGTAAGTTGTGACAAAGAGATAGGTAAAAGAAGCTGATCTTACATTCTACCCTAGTGGGAAGAAAATCAAGTGGAATGAACAAGACTGCAAGGCATATAGCAAACATTCTATTTCTTTATCAGCCCGAACGTTCTTGGGCATTCTTATAGTATCGGGGATAGCCAGTGATTGTACAGTGGGTGTGGCTTGAGAATGCTTGTGTGCTGTGCTGTGATTAGTTAACACAAGACAGACACGGATTATACAGTACAAGAGGTACAGCGAGTTGAATATGACACAAAAGCCGTTATCGGTCCCGATGGAAACCATACAAGCACCTAGGTGGAAGATTAACCTATTCATTTCTGCCTACAATGACGTCTGAAATATACTGCTACAAACAATCCAAACTGAAATTGGTTGCATAAAATAAAAGATATGTAAATAAGAAGAACATAAATCATGACCTCATGGAAGTAGACAGAAATAGACATCCCACTGAAAACTGACAGTTTTTGCTTATAATTATATGCAGAATTAATGATAGATTTAATTAAAACAGTCTGTTGTAATCCTTCAGTTTAGGTGCTTTAATAATTTGTCATTGGTATATCTGATGTGGTCAATTAAAATGGAAGCTGGATTGATGGAAATAATTCTTTGCCTAAATGGGAGCTGGATTGATGAAACCAAGTCTTTATTTCAATAGAAGCAGAATTTATGAACCTAAGCCTATGCTTCAATGGAAGTTGGAATGAAGAGAAAAATTCTTAGCTTAAATAAAAGATGTAGGCCCTATCGAAGAAAAGAATTATTTGCTTAAATAGAAATTACATTGGTGAGAATAATTCTTTGCTGAAACAGAAGTTGGATTCATGAAAACAATGTTTCCTTCAATAGAATTTCTAGTGGTAAAAGTATATTTTAGCATATTTAATTTGTGATGGAGGTTGCCATCTATTTTAGCAAACTTAATAATTTCAATGATTTTCATGATAACTGTCATCAATTAAGCTTCCATTTAAGCAAGATTCTTTCCATCAATCCCACTTCTATTTAACCTAAAATTATTTTCATCAATCGCACTCCTATTAAGCAAGAATTCTTTTCGCCAATTCAACTTGTATTCGACAAGCGCGAACACCCAAGCAATGGCGAGTCATTTACGGCGCTAAACTACACGCTTTTTTCATCAATCCAGCTTCTATTTTAGCAAATGACTAGTTACATCAATCCAACTTCCATTTAGACAAACAGTTATTTTTATCAATCCAACTTCCATTTGCGCAGTCTCATAAAAGAAATAATAAAATACGATAAAATGCACTTTTACCTAAGCAAAAATTATTCTCATCAATCCGTCAGACGTTTATTTAGCAAGAATTCTTTTCGTCAATTCAACTTTTATTCGACCAACACTGAAACCCATGCAATAGCCAATAATTCACGATGCTAAACTACACGTTTACCCAACATCCGATAAGTGGAATATTATCACAAACTCTTACAATTTCCGCCTAAAACATCGAGAAATGTTAGTTCCACGACAAATATTGGTTGTAAATTGCTCAAAATGGCGAATGATTAAAACCTATACTCACGCAGAATAAAAATGGCTAGTATGAGCAAGCGTTAAATGATAGGCTACATTGCCATCTACCGATCGTTATCGTAATCTCCAAATTTCTAAAGCGTTGGTCGAAAACAAGTTGGATTGACGAAAAGAATTCTTGCTAAATAGAAGTCGGATTGATGAGTAATTGTTACCTAAATAGAAGTGGGATTGATGAAAAGAATTTTGTTTAAATAGAAACTGCATTGTTGGAAAATAATTCTTAATTAAAACGAAGTTGTAAGCCTATTGATGAAAAATAATTCCTGCTTAAACGAAAGCTATAAAATACAATACAATACAATACAATAAAACTGTAATTTGATAGTGCCCTCCTTACAATGTTCAGAAGTGCACATTGAAGCTGGGCAACTATTAAGAATTTAAGAGCCATAGACTGAAAGAGGTAAGTGTTAAGTTTAGAGGGAAGCTGGAATGATGAAACGAATTCTTGCCTAAATCGAAGCGGTGTTATCCCGTAGTTTAGGTTGCTAAATAATTCTAATGTCTTCAATGCCGTACTTGACGTTGGTAGTAAGCACTCTACCTATGTCCATTATAACTATAATCAATCCCGCGGTAATCCTGGAAACGGCGGTCCCAAATTATGAAATGAAAGAAGTCTACAAAGTTATTTGATACTAGATGTTTGCCCGTCCTAAGACGGTTAAAAACAATTTGGAAATGTCAAGAGATGCGTCTTCTCGTGCTATGATTGACATAAGTCTTCTCCTTCTCACTCTCTATCTCCGTCCGTTCGTCCCTGACTCCCTCCCTCCCACCCTTCCTCCCTCCCTCCCTTCCTTCCTCCATCCACGTACTTCTCTGCCGTCCGCCCCGGCCACCCGTACCTCCTTCTCTCCCTTCAACGTCCGTCCGTCCCTCCCCCACGTCTCTCGCGGCAATCGTGTGTGTCTTCTCCCTCCCTCCATTCCTCCCTCCCTCCCTCCCTTCCTTCCTCCGTACCTCCTTCTCTCCCTTCAACGTCCCTCCTCCGTCCGTCCGTCCGTCAGTTCCTCCCTCCCCGGACTTCTCTGCCGTCCGTCCCGGCCGTCCGTACCACATTCCCTCCTTTCAACGTCCGTCCTTCCCTCCCCACATCTCTCGCGGCGATCGTGCGTGTCTTCTCCCTCCCTCCCTCCCTCCCTCCCTCCCTGCCTCCCTGCCTCCCTGCCTCCCTGCCTCCCTCCCTCCCTCCAGCCAGCCAGCCAGCCAGCCAGCCCTTCCTCCGTACCTCCTTCTCTCCCTTCAACGTCCCTCCCTCTTCCTCCATCCCACCCTCCCTCTCCCTCCCTCCCTCCTCTGTCCCTTCCTCCTTCTCTCCCTCCATCCTCTCTCCCTCCCTCCATCCCTTCCTCCGTACCTCCTTCTCTCCCTTCAACGTCCCTCCCTCCGTCCGTCCGTCAGTCCCTCCTTCCCTTCGTACGTCCGTCCGTCAGTCCCTCCCTCCCTCCCCGTACTTCTCTGCCGTCCGTACCTCATACCCTCCCTTCAACGTCCGTCCTCCCTCCCCCACATCTCTCGCGGCGATCTTGCGTCTCTTCTCCATCCCACATGTCGTGTTGCATTATCTCGCGTTACTATCATGACAACTTCTGTATTGGGTTATTGCGATGACGTGGAATGACGTCAGCGTTACAGGCTTCAGATACACAGATGGACGCACGCACATTAATTGTCACTTTAAAATGGAAGCTAGATTGATGAAAAAAACTGTTTCCATAAATGGAAGCTGGATTGATGAAAACATTCCTGTGCTGAAATAGAAGCTGGATTGATCGAAATAAATTTTCCCGTTAATAGAAGATGGATACCAAGCTGGTTGCATGGATGAAATTAAGTTTCCATTCAATAGAAGCTGGATGAAAATAATGTTTTCAGTAATTAGAAGCTGGATTCCTGAGAATATACAGGGTGCGGCCGAAAAAAATAACCCATTACGAAAATTGCGATTTCTCGAAAACCGCTGAATATTTTGTTACAAAACTTCGCCAGTCTATTTGACACATATCTATCTACAGCTTTGCTGAATCTAATGAAATTCGAATCGTGAAAACCAAAATGGTGCAACCCTGAACTGAAACAATGTCATTTTCGTTTCAACGGACAGTTACTGACAGCAATAAGTAACAAAGTAACGACGCAAACAGTGATGTAACAAGGTTCAAGGTTAGGCCTACTTATAATTATTGACAAGATTAGGCCAAGTGTTAAGTTTTGTGCAAGGAATGTTCGAAGTGACCGCCGTTTGCTTTTATGAGGGCTTTCAGACGTTTTCGAAAGCCCAGAACAGACTTCTGAATGGTCTCAAGTGGCAAGTCATGCCAGATGATTTGCAGCGTATTTTTTAGTTCAGGAATGTTCTTCGGCTTTGTGGTAAGTTTGTTGTAGGTCTCAAGCATTGCACCACAGACAGCATAGTCGAGTGGGTTAAAATCTGGGGAATTTGGCGGACATGAATCCTAGTCGATGAAGTCCGGGCAGTGACTTGTTAACCATTGCAATCTTTGGCCAGCTTTGCGCCGTGAGCAGGCGCTCCATCTTGCTGCAAAATGAACTGATTTCCCAAGACAGTGTGACAGTCATCGACAAGCTTAGGCAAAAGATTCTCCACGTAGTACTTAGCATTGACTTTGGCCTTCTCGTCAATGAAATGCAAGCGTCCCTTACCCTCATAGCTGACACCTGCAAAAACCACGATGTGGGGAGAGAACTTGCAATGGGTCTCTCGACCAACAGACGGATATCTTGCCCATGTTGAATAAAACTGTTTGCTTACAATTGCAATTTTACTCAAAATGTAAACAAAACACCGTCTGCAAAGCGGAAATGACGTAATTATGGCACCACGCAGGCTACTTTATGTAAAAATATGATTTCCTATTTCGTGAATGCCGTGTTCAGTTGAAAAAATGCAGTTCTTTCTTCTGCCTGATGTCACTATCACAAATATAAAGATACTGACATAAAATTTTCAAATAATATGTAAAAATATGTTACGAATAAGAATGAAAATATTTGTAACAAAATATTCAGCGGTTTTCGAGAAATCGCAATTTTCGTAATGGGTTATTTTTTTCGGCCGCACCCTGTATAGTTTTAGCGAAACTATAAGAAAGCGGCCTCTGTTGAATTCTTTCATTTCATAATTTGGGACCGCCGTTTCCAGGATTACCAATCCCGCTTCCATTTCATCAAGAATTTTTTTTAATCAATCCAGCTTCCATTTAATGAAAAAAATGACCCAACTTCTATTTAACCAGAAAAATATTTTCATCAATGGAACTTTTACGCAAGCAAAGAACTTTTCCCATGGGTCCAGCTTCGACTTACGGAAACAATTATTATAATTATTCGAGCTTCTATAGCATCAACAACTAAGTTTCATCAAACCAGCTTCTATTTACGGTAAAAATTATTTCCATCAATCCAACTTCTATTTAAACCTAGAAATGGTTTCATCAGTCCCACTTCCAGTTAGGGAAACACTTTTTTTCCTCAATCCAGCTTCCATTTCAATTTGACAATATAAAATAATTTAGCAACCTAAAGTACGGATTTACCCGAAGCGGGATTGATCATAAGGATTCTTGCCAGAGTAGAAGTTGGATTGATGAAAAATAACAATTCTACAATGGGAGAATAATTTACGACGCTAAACTACACGTTTACCAATAATAATTTAGTAACGCATTTTCTTGTGAAATAATTAGCAACGTAAACTATGGTTTAACCAACTAAATTAGGTTATAAATTATATACCCAGAGTTATAGAATCTAACCAGGGTTGGCATTAAAATCGAATTTTTCTCTAATCTGATTTATACTTTTATCAGCACAAAATGGCGAGGAATGAAAGTATTTAACTACAATAATATTCAAAGTAAGCTGGACTTCCTAAAAGTGTAAGCTGACATCTTGCGAATACATTTCAAAGTGTTCTATGAACTGAGATCTTAAGGCGTATTTAAATTTAAAATGTTCTATTTAACCCTATGACGCACACCTGGGGTCTATTAGACCCCATCGATGGAAATTCCTTGAATAGCTGCGTTGATGAATTATGAGTAGTAAAAATCTGAAATAATTAAAACTCCTCATCAATTCATCCCTCTACATTATACGGAAAAATTCAAAGAGTTTAGAATTCTAGGTTCAATGATACAAAAATAAGAATGACACTCGGGCATATTTAGCACACCTGGGGTCTATCAGAGTATCAGACCCCAGGCTGTAACATTGACTATAACATAAACCAGGCTACGTTACATGCACAAATACACACAAACATACACACATACACACATGCATACATACATACATATATACATACATACATATAAGCATACATACAAACATAGAAATAGACATCCATCAATACACAAACATATATATAAATACAAATAAACATCCCTATATATATAGGCTACATGTACATGAATAAATGCATATACACACATAAAAAATATATACATGAATGCATACATACATAACACATACATACATACATACATGCATACACAAATATATACACACACATATATAAATACATACCAATATACAACCATACATATAATACATGTACATGCGTAAATGTATATACACATACATACAAATATATACATGCATGCATACGTACATACATACATGCATGCATGCATACATCCATCCATCTATACATGTATGTATAGGCATACACAAATGCACAAATATATATACATACCCGTATATATATATATATATATATATATATATATACGTATATATATATATATATATATATAATATGATGGCCTTCCATTGAGTCGGATTGGGCGCTTGGAGTGAGTCTTGCGCGGGGCTGCGCGATTAAGTGATTGGTGGCATTCTTAAGGCGGGTCATGTTTACGACTATATGCGTGATGGCATGCACTGGTTGCCACTACCCCAACGCATCTCGTTTGTGGTCTCTGCCTTCGTCTGGTGCATCCTCGTTGGTACCACAATCATCTTCTTATCTGCAGGAGCTCTGTCGCCCAGTATCTGCCAGTAGTGGTCGCCAACCTCTGCGCTCTGCAGTCCGCGGTGACCTGATCGATTGTCCCCTTTTGCACGCACTTCTATAATGCAACATCGGGCCTTCTCGGTCGTGGGACCGAGTATCTGGAATGGGCTTCCTCTAGAGCTCCGTCTCCTACCTAGGAAGTCTTCACCTGCATTTTATACCTCTCTGAAAACTGCTCTTTTCTGTCGTTTTTGGGCCGGGAGCGCCTCTGAGTAGATCTCCTGAAGGGGCGCTATATCAAGTTTATTTTATTGATTGATTGATTGAGCAATGCTGATAACATCGGAAACAATTGGTGTAATTGTCCAATCTGTCCCTGTCCAATTATATTTTCGATCTAACAGACTGCACTATGAGCAATGAGCTTTGCTTTCGAGGCTAGTCTTAAGAGTTTGCAGATTAGGCTACGACTAACCTACGATTCTATTATAGCTTCAAGAAGTATTTTGAGTTTATGATATCAAAGATGTCATACTGAGGACAATTACACACTGCGGTATTGCGTTTTTGTGTGCAACATCTCCACGTCTTTCTTCTTGGTATTAATTAGTAAAAAGACCAATTTTAGAAATAGGACTGTGAGTAATTTGCATAAACAAAAATCTCAGTTCGTCTTGTACTTTCCATTCGCTAGATGGCAGGCCGTACTTTCTAATATTCTAACGTTCTTGTGATTGTAGCGAAACAATTTAATCGTCGCCATTTTGTGCTGGTGACAATCATGGTGTAAGAGTAGACCATGGTGACAATTAAAACCAGACAACGCAGATTATTCTACTTTAACGCCAAACCAGGTTAGATTCTATAGCTTTGTGCGGCTATCCCGTAGTTTAGGTTGGTAAATTATTTGGTTCCGCGACAACTCGTCGAACGACATTTCGTATAACGACACTTCGTCTACGACAATTCGTATAACGACATTTCGTCTACTAGTGTATCTGTATCCATTACGGCTAATCAACAGAGGCCGCTTTCTTATAGTTTCGCTAAAACGTGCTATATATTCTCAGGAATCCAGCTTCTAATTACTGACAAGATTATTTTCATCAATCCAGCTTCTGTTGAATGGAAACCTATTTTCATCCATGCATCCAGTTTGATTTCCAGCTTATTTTTACGTGAAAAATTATTTCGATCAATTCAGCTTCTATTTCAACACAGGAATGTTTTCATCAATCCCACTTCCATTTCGGGAAACAGTTTTTTCATCAATCCAGCTTCCATTTTAAAGTGACAATATCAAATAACTTAGTAGACGAAATGTCGTTCGACGAATTGTCGCTCGACGAAGTGTCGTAGACGAAATGTCGTTCGACGAGTTGTCGTGACACCAAATTATTTGAATGTCTTCAATGCCGTACTTGACGTTGGTAAGTAAGCACTCTACCTATGTCCATGATAACTATCATCAAACCCGCTTCCATTCATGGAGAATTTTTTTAATCAATCCAGCTTCCATTTAATGAAAAAAATGACCAAACTTCTATTTAACCAGAAAAATATTTTCATCAATGGAACTTTTATGTAAGCAAAGAACTTTTCCCATGGGTACTTCGACTTACGGAAACAATTATTTTCATTCTTACAGCTTCTATTGCATCATAAACTAAGTTTCATCAATCCAACTTCTATTTAAACACAGAAAAAGTTTCATCAATCCCACTTCGAGTTAGTGAAAGAAATTTTTTCCTCAATCCAGCTACCATTTCAATTTGACGATATAAAATAATTTAGCAACCTAAACTACGGGTTTACCCTTTTATTTAAGCAAATGACTATTCTCATGGGTCCAGCTTCTACTTATGGAAACAATTATTTTCATAAATCCAGCTTCTATTTGGAAGATAAAACTTAGTTTTATCTTCTATATACGGTAAAAATTATTTCCATCAATCCAACTTCCAGTTATACACAGAAATGGTTTCATCGATCCCATCTATATATAGGATAACAATTTTTTCATCAGTCCAGCTTCCATTTTAATTTGATGATATAAAATAATTTAGCAACGTAAACTGCGGTTTAACCGTTTATAACCTTGTTGGTCCACATGCATAAATAGGTAATATTAAGTTGGACAATTAATCAGTCTTACGCTTTACCATGACTTCTAGATATGTATCGGTTGATTTATGATTTTTAGTACATTTACTTGTATGGATATCATCTAGGTCGATAGATACGCATTATTGTGATATACTTACTGACTTGATTAACAATCATTATTTGAGTGCAGGACATAATCCCCCATACAAAATCCCCCGGATTTTGCATAGGACATAATCCCAACCTCTGTGCAATTAGCCAATTTCGGAAAAAATTTATGTTAGCATAGTCAAAATTTCGCCCCTAGTAGGATCATTATTTTTCATCAATCCAAGTTCTACTATGGAATCTTTCTCATCGATCCAGCTTCCATTAGGCAAGAATTTGTTTCATCAGTCCAATTTCTATTTAAGCAGGAATTATTTGTCATCAATACATCTTTTATTTGATTAAGAATCATTTTTGATCATTGATTCAGCTTCTATTTAAGAAAAATTATTCTCATCAATCGGACTTCTTCTTCACAAGAATTCTTTTAATCAGTTCAACTTGTATTCGACCAACGCTGAAACCCTTGCAATGGGAAATAATTAAATATGCTAAAATATATGTTTAACCCTATTTCCTGCATTTAATTGATGAACCTTAATTGCCGTGTCTTTTGTTTGTCAGCTTGTTAATGTCACTAAGGTATAAACTTAGGTACTTGTCGGTTTTACGACCCCCAAAATTCTTCATATATTACGTAATTTAAAATTCCTCATATCCATCAATCCAACTACTATTTACGCAAAGAATTATTTTCATCAATCCAACTTCCATTTACGCAGGCAGACAAGATAAATAATAAAATACGCTAAAATACAGGATATATTCAATCGAAAACTTAGTTTCATCCATCCAGCTTCTATTTACAGGAAAAATTATTTCTATCAATCCAGCTTCTGTTTAAACACAGGAATGTTTTCATCAATCCCACTTCCATATCGGGAAACAATTTTTTCATCAATCCAGCTTCCATTTTAAAGTGACGATATGAAGAATTTTTGGGGGTCGTAAAACCGACAAGTACCTAAACTTAACCCATTAGTGCCTCGCGTCCCCGCTTGGAAAGAGTTATTTGTAATATCAAGCAATATTGAGTGTTACAAGCTATTGCTACCAACAGTCTACTGAATTATCTTTCATTTGGGATATAATTGGGCAGATATTCATTGTTTGCACGTTTTATAGAGATATTAAGGGTGAATATCTGATTTTAAATTTTTTTTTAAAGTTATTAATATAAATTTGAGTTATCGTGCAAAAACACTTTGCAATCAGAAATATGAGTATATCCCTATTTTATTTTGTCTCTTAGCTATCTGCATCTGTTTTTATAGTGTTGATAAATGGTTGGTTGATTTTTTATTATACCAGAATATACCGTCCCCATTTTGGGGACACTAGGCACAAGTGACCCCATCAACTTCCAAGCTATAACAGGCGACTTTGACTGTTTCTGCAGCTGCAGTGACATGTGCATATGTGTTTTCTCAGCATGCCAAGAGCAACCCTATCTGCAAGCCCACATGAAGCCTATTTAGTACCCATTTTCCGTATGGGACCTATATGGAGCCCATTTGGGTCCCATGCAAAACCCAAGTAAATTCTGGTAGGGAAGAGGTATAACTGTCCGTGACATTATCACAATAATTGTGACAATGTACAATTATTATACTTGAGAATGACAAGTACTTCTGGGATGCAAGAATTTGCATATAAGAAAACAACTGCACACTAAACTACCTGTAGAATTCAACAAATATGTGATGTTTTATTTATTTTATTTAGGGGCGAATGTTCCGGGGCGAAACTTCCCGAGGGCGAAATGTGGGGAGCGAATCTTCTGGGGGCGAATCTTTTGGGGGCGTATTGTCCGAAAACCGTAGAAACATGCTAAATATTGAGGTTTTACTGTTTTTTAGCAAGTATATGAAGACCACAAGCAAGATTCTGTTGGAGCTTCAAATTTTAGTTGCAAGACAAAGTCCACATCTCGTTAATCTTCATCAAGAACATTGCAGTTAAAATCTTACTGAAGGTTGGATAGCTTAAGTATTGTGTTTTACTTATTTTACTCCAAAAAATAACTACTACTGACAGAGGAAACATGAACCATTCTTGAAAGCATATGAAACGAGGACTTCAATGAAGTCATCATAAAAGTCAGAAACTGGACACTGCTAGTTTGCAAAAGGCTATGACAACAACAATTGGAGACACTTTTTACACAGGCAATTACTTTGAAATGCATAGTAAAATTCTTGCTTATCAAAAGCCATTCTAATCCCAGCTGGTCTAGAGTCTGATTATTGGAGAAGCACACCCGAATCCACACAGGTGTCAGCTATTTCAGAGACTGTGTGCTCAAGGTGATCAGCTGACGGTTCGTCGAAGAGCCAATACTAGACTAAAACAGTGAAGTAATCGATTAAGCAAGTATCTGATGGCGAATACGAGAACCCATACGGGAGAGAATCAATACAGGTGCCAGCTATATAGGAAAACATTCACTCAAGGTGGTGATCTGAAAACACACATGAAAACCCATACTGGTGATAAACCATACAACTGTCAGTTATGTCAGAAATCATTTGCTCATGGTGGTCATTTCAAAACACACATGAGAACTCATACTGGAGAAAAACCATACAGGTGCCAGCTATGTCAGAAATCATTTGCTCGTGGTGATCATCTGAAAACACACATAAGAACCCATACTGGCGAGAAACCATTCCAATGTCAGTTATGTCAGAAAACATTCACTCTAAGTTGTGACATGAAAATACACATCAGAATGCATACTGGCGAGAAACCTCACAAATGTAAGTTATGTCAGAAATCATTTGCTCAAGGTAGTAATCTGAAAACACACATGAGAATGCATACTGGCGAGAAACCTCACAAATGTCAGTTATGTCAGAAATCATTTGCTCAAGGTAGTAATCTGAAAACACACATGAGAATGCATACTGGCGAGAAACCACACAAATGTCAGTTATGTCATAAATCATTTGCTCGAGGTGGTAGTCTGAAAACACACATAAGAACTCATACTGGCGAGAAACCACACAAATGTCAGTTATGTCAGAAATCATTTGCTCAAGGTGGTCATCTGAAAACACACCTAAGAATTCATACTGGTGAAAAGCCATACAGGTGCCAGCTATGTCAGAATTCATTTATTAATGGTGATACTCTGAAAACACACATAAGAACCCATACTGGCGAAAAGCCATACTTGTGTCAGTTATGTCAGAAAGCATTTGCTCAAGGTTGTTATCTGAAAACACACATGAGAATCCATACTGGCGAAAAGCCATACTTGTGTCAGTTATGTCAGAAATCGTTTGCTAATCAGAGTTATCTGAAAACGCACCTGGCAACTCACGCAGGCGTAAATGAGTACAGATGCCGGTTATGTCAGAATACATTTACAGTAGCCAGTACTCTAAGGATTCATATGAAAACTCATACACGGGAAAAACTATACATATGTGAAGTATGTGATCAAGGATTTAAACATATTGGAAGTCTGAAGAGACACAGAAGAACTCATGAAACTGAGAAGCAACACACGCGCAGTAAATCTGATACCAAGAGCAGCTCTTCAACGAAGCATCTTGAACTCCATGCAGAAACAGAGCCACAAAATCTTAGCACAGGAAGTGAAGTATTTGCTAACCAATCTGATGATTTCATCACATTTAGTAGTACATGGGCTATTGATAAACCAAAATAACGTTTCTCAAATAACATATATCCGGATTCTAGTGGAATTTCAGGTCCTTTACCGAAAATTAAAGATGGAGATTGTCTGAATAGTAGCAAATTCAAGCCTACTGTAGTGACAAAAGCGTCATTGTCAAAATCGTTTGGATGTGGTATATGTGATGAATTGCTTAAAAGAGAGTCAGAATTTCTTGAGCATTGTTCTAGCCATCGATTTTCTCCACCTGACGACTTGTTTGCTGGCCTGTGCTGAAGTATGATTCTACTTACTTACAGTCTAAAACAATTGTAATCAGAGATGAAAGTGCTATCGATGTGCTGGGATACATACATATATGAATAGTATTTGTACCACCATAATTTCAAATTACTTAGACAGGACTCCCAGTAGTCTTCTGATATACGAGAATCCAGAGATTTCTACTTATGAGCATCACACGTCTAAGGTGTTGCCTTCTTTCTCAAACAATTGTAAGACTATGATTGCTGCAGGTCATCAAAATATGAAATGTTATGCTATCGTTTCTAAAGACGCAGTAAAGTCTTTCGTTCTGGCTTCCAATAATTCACAAATTTATTATTAAAGATTAGATTTAGCTGCACAAATACTTCTGTTGGACTAGATATTTAACAGAGGTGTTAGCATACAGCTAACATCATTTTGTGAGACTATTTTATAATATAGGCCTACTTATAATACTTGGCCTATTATCATTGCATTCATGATGTACTATACATACTTAATTAGTGTTGGACTTTATGTTTTATCATTTGTAAAGATAATTGTTTAATCAAGTTTGTTAATTATTCAGAATATTTGGTGTTGTGTTGTTTGTGGTGATTTTTATGATAAACTTAATTCTGTTCTTAGCCACTGAATAAATAAGCTGGATCATATCCTGATTTGAAACTAACGTAAGTGCTCAACATAATTGAAGTTTAAGAGTAAATCGCATAGACTTCAAAATAATTGATGAGAGGAGTGGGGTCTGACTCATGCTATCTAAGGGGCCGTCCATAAAGTACGTCACGCTATTTTTGACCATTTTTACCCCCCCTCCCCTGTCACAAACTGTCACAAAACTCGGACCCCCTAAAGTACGTCACACTTTCAACATAGAAATAATAATACTTCCGAAAGCAAGGCTAATACATAAACAAGGCTTCGCAACAGCATTATTACTAGCGCTCCTAGCGAGAGGAATCGTGAAAAACACATTCAGGAGATATGCATTTCATGCTATTTTGACATAAAACTAATTAAAATGTTTCAGAAAATTTTTGAAAATTATTTTTAAAGCTATGAAATTCTGCTAAAAAAATAAAAAATAAATTATAAATAAAATAAAAAATAAATAAATGTGTGACGTCACACATGGCCTGACCCCCCTCCCCCTGCCACAAACTGTCACACTTTCTTAAACCCCCTTCTCCCCCTGGAGCGTGACGTACTTTATGGACGGCCCCTAATGCGTATTTAGATGCTGCAGAAATTGGTCGAAATCTCTCCCACTCACAGGGGCGCAACCACGTTCCAGAAGTTGGGGGGACCTACTAGAATGTCTGAGTTGGGGGAGGCGGAATTGCGAGCGCCGAAGGCGCGAAGCTGCTACTGCCGAAGGCAAGAAGCCCATAACGACTAGGGGGTATGGGGGAGCGTCGTAAGCTCCCCCATCGTGGTCTGGGGCGGAGCCCCAGAAGCCGGCGCAATTTTGAGCATTATGATGCCAAATGGAGTACATTTTGGACTTTAATTTACCTCAAATGTGTCACCGATGATTTCGGTATAAAAGTACCTAAATAGGGTTGCCACCCGTCCCGACTTTGTCGGGACAGTCCCGATTTCGAGGGAAATGTCCCGTGTCCCGACTTGACCTAGTCGGGACAGCGAAATGTCCCGACTTTCAGATGTGTGACCAAACTAAAAAATGTTTGTGACGAGGGCTTTTTTTGGCGTGCAGTTCTACACAATGTGCAGTTGGAAATCAATTTGTGCAACTGTAAAAGCAATTTTGTGCGGTGAAAAATTGAGGAAAAGTGTCGTTACTACCCCCCCGGTCGTGAACTTTTTCCGTGATTACCCCCCCGGTCGTCAACTTTTTCCGTGACTCCCACCCCCGGTCGTCAACTTTTTTTAAAGAGGTTATGCAGTTCTAAAAATTCCTGTTCGTGAGCATCGACGGCGATGATTACGAGAAAGTTAAAGTTGCGTCCCGACTTCCTAGTTCGAAAAGGTGGCAACCCTATACCTAAATCATCTAGATCTGTGAAAAATGTGACTTTATTATATTATGAATAAACTGGACGTGACAAGAGTTAAAGAGAATTGAACGGAAAAGAGTAGAATAAGCTCTAGAACAGTGTTTGTCAAAACTAGAAAAATCGGCAGAGAGGAAGCCTGAACGGGTAAATTTTCTCAGAATACCGTTAACCTTCGCAGGACCAAGCGGGGTAAATAATTACCCCAGGGGTATTTGGATGTTGATTGCGGAGCAACTGTGGGGAGTTATCATTTGACGTTTCATGTGTTTACAAGTTAATACCCCAGACATATTCTGAAAGCATAACCACCTTGATGTCATGTTGTGGGGAAAAGTAATTTGAGTCCAAAGTGTCATGGGGTAAATATTTACCCCGCTTGGTCCTCGACGTCGTTATTTTTTCGAACATAGGAAAAAAATATTTTTTAAATATCTGAGCTCAGAAGTAACTTAAAATCATAAATAAAGTGTTGAATCTACCAAAGAATTAAGTTATGATAGTTGCATAATAGTGGAGAGTCTACTTTGCAAGATGGCGGCCAATATGGTCGCCGAAACACAATTTTAAATATGCAGATCCCAGCTCATAAGCAAGCTATAATAACAAACGTAGTGTCGAGTTTAATATTTTCAAGGTCACGGATTTGATCTGTCGTAACGGCAATAGTATGAGAGTGTTAATTTTCAAGATGGCGGCCAATATGGCCGCTAAAACACAAAACTATGTGTATCTCAGCTCACAGGTAAGATACATTGACAAATGAAGTGTCAAATATAGTATATTCAAGGTCTAGGAATTGACTTATCGTAGTGCCAATAGTGTGCGAGTGTTACTTTTCAAGATGGAGGTCAATATGGCGCCAAAACACAGAAATTTGTATATCTCAGCTCATATTTTGCTTATGGCGGCCATAATGGACGCCATCTTGGATAGTAACGCTCCCATACTATTGCCACTACGAGAAATCGATACGTTGATCTTGAACATATTAAATTTGACACTTCGTTTGTTATTTTAGCTAAACTTAAAGCTGAAATATGCATGTTTTGTTTCTGCGGCCACATTGGTCGCCATCTTGGATAGTATCATCCCGACACTTTTCCTACTGCGAAAAAACGACTGCTTGACCTTGAAATTATAAAATTTGACACTTCATTTGCTATCGTAGCTTACCTATCAGCTAAGATATTTATATCTGTGTTTTGGCGGCCATATTGGCCGCCATCATGGAAATAAACACTCGCACACTATTGGCACTACGAGAAATGGATTTCTTGATCTTGAAACTATTAAATTCGACACTTTATTTCTTACGGTAGCTTACCTATGAGGTGAGGCATAAATATTTTGTTTTGGCGGCCATATTGGCCGCCATTTTGGATAGTATCAATCTAACACTATTGCAACTACGAGAAATCGATTTCTTGATCTTGAAACTATTAAATTTGATACTTCATTTGTTATTGTAGCTTACTTTGATCTGAGATATACAAATTTTTGTGTTTTGGCGGCCATCTTGTCAGCCATCTTGATTATGAGCATTCCCACACTATTGCTACTATGAAAAATCGATTGACTGACCTTAAAATTATTAAATTCGACGCTTCATTTGTTACTGTAGCTTGCCTATGAGCTGAGATATGCATTTTGTGTGTTATGGCGGCCATATTGGCCGCCATCTTGGAAAGTAACACTCGCACACTATTGGCACTGCAATAAATCGATTCGGTGACCTCGAATCTATTTAATTAGACACTCTATTTGTTTTGGTAACCTACCTATAAGCTGAGATAGACATTCATTTGTTTAAGCGGCCATATTGGCCGCCATCTTGGAAAGTAACACTGCCACACTATTGGCACTACAAAAAATGGTATCCTTGGCCTTGAAACTATTAAATTCGACACTTCATTTGTTGCTGTAGCTTGCCTATGAGCAGAGATATTACAAATTTTGGTGGGGTAAAAATTACCCCGCTTGGACCTCGACGTATCGTAAAATGTTTTGGTCCTGCGAAGGTTAAGTCGTTTATGTTCCCCTACAGTGGCAAATCCCCACCAAACTAGGAGGCATAAAGTAGCCGTGCGCGGGTAGTAGCCCTAACAACGTAAAAGAGACGTTGAACGTGGTGACCGTGGGCGACAAAAACACGTAGCCGAACAATGGATTTTCGGGCTTTGCAGCATATGTTGTCCATGTGTGCCCCAAAGCCAATCCCATCAGAGATGGTGACACCCAAAATGACCATCTCCTGGACCCGCTCTGTAATGTTTGAATGATTGTTGCTCACTAACAGTACTGGTTATTTGAGCACTAATCTGAACAATATTCTTGGTGGTAGCGGTGTGGTTTCTTCTAGTCTCTTCGGGGTGATACGCGGTGATCGTTAAAGTTCAAACCAGTAACGTACACTCTACACGTTTTCTTCAGTATATTATTTCAACTTTCAACGTTTAATTTACAATCTATTTACAGAAATCAACTTATTTTGACTACACATTTCGCTTATCTTTACACTCTCGGACTGTCGACTTAACTCTTTGCTCATAGATGTCGTTCCAGTCCCTTCCTCGAGAGCGGATTCCTCTGGCAGTCGATGACGTCCCTTGTCTCGAAACTGACGCCTCCCGAGAGTGAATCCCGACTCCTGATTTCGCCCCTTTTTATTCCCGTCCTTCATCCTCCTGTCCCAGCCCCTTTCTACCATTTCTCTCCTTATTTGGTTATTTCACTTCCGGCCTTTCCATCTATCTCCGCTCAGCATTTCGCTCTTGCCTTTTTTGTTCATTTAACTTCCGGCCTTTCCACCTATCCAGGCTCAGCATTTGGCTCTTGCCTTTTTTGTTCATTTAACATCCGGCCTCTCCACCAATCCCGCTGTAGAGGTCAGACTGTGCTGATGATTCATCTGGCTGTGCCTCTCCAAGCCCTCGGTTCTAAGAATGCAGATGATTGGAAACATGCCATGGAAGAAGAAATCAAGGCACATGTTGAAAATCATACATGGACATTCTCTGATGTACCTGATGGTAGGAAAGCTATAAAATGTAAATGGGTGTTCAAAACGAAACTGAAAGTAGATGGTACAGTTGAACGTTACAAAGCTCGTTTGGTGGCTAAAGGCTGTTCACAAAAGCCAGGCATTGATTATGAGGAAACCTACGCACCTGTTGTACGTTACACATCCATCCGTTTTCTAATGGCACTTGCAGCAAAGTATGACTTGGACATCGATCAAATGGATGTCACAACGGCATTCTTGAATCCTGAATTAGAAGAAGAAGTTTACATGGAATTACCAAGTGGTTATCGGCTAAATAATCGAACTTGTCGGTTGAATAAGTCAATTTATGGCCTGAAACAAGCCAGCCGAGCTTGGAACAAGAAACTAGACAAGTTGCTGAAAGATCTTGGATTTCTGCAGTCAAATTTCGACACATGTATTTATTACAAGAATGAAAATGGAAAGATCTTAATCATTGCTGTGTATGTTGATGATCTCTTGATTTTCTCGAACAATAAGAAAGAGAAACAGAAACTGAAAGTGGATCTGATGAAACGTCTTAAGATGAAAGATCTGGGAGAAGCGCATTATTGTGTAGGCATACACATTCAGAGAGATCGTGAAAAGGGAACAATTTCACTTGATCAAGAGAAATATATTGAAGAAATGCTGATTCGTTTCAATATGAATGAGTGTAATGGTGTATCAACTCCACTTGATCCAAACCAAGACTTGTTCGGGGAAGAACTTCTTCCAAACAGTCAAGCTGAAAAGGAAGATATGCTGAAGGTTCCTTTTCAAGAAGCGGTTGGGAGCTTAATGTTTGCAGCACAAGCTACAAGACCAGACATTACGTTTGCAGTGGGGGTCATGAGTAGATTCAACAACAACTATGGCCAAGCCCATTGGGTTGCAGTTAAAAGAATCTTTAGATATCTACGACAAACTGCAAGCTTAAAGTTGGTATACAGGAAAAATGATGAAGATGTAGCTGGATTCAGTGATTCTGATTGGGGCGGAGACAAAAGGGATCTAAAATCAACTACAGGATACATTTTTGTGTTGAGTGGTGCTGCAATTAGTTGGAACTCTAAGAAACAGCCAACTGTTGCAAAGTCAACCACTGAAGCAGAATATATGGCTCTGAGCATGGCTGCTGCAGAAGCTGTATGGTTGAAGGGACTTCATCAAGAACTAGTTCCTCAAGCCTCTAGTGTTGTGAAGATCTTCTGTGACAACAAAGGTGCAATTGATCTCGCAAGAAATCCTGGATATCGAGCCAAGACCAAGCACATTGCTATCCAACATCATTTTATTAGAGATAGAATCACTGTTGGAGATATATGTGTTGAACAGATAGCTACAACAGACATGGTTGCTGACTGTCTGACAAAGGGACTGTTTAAAGATGTACATGCAAAATGCATCTTAGGCATGGGGTTTCTGAAATAAGACTCTGATCTATTTTTAGAATGTGTATAAAGTGGGGGTGTTGGAATTAAGCCTGTGTTGTACACATTCTGGACAATAGGTGGTGTGCTAAGAGGACTCTTTAGTACTCTATGTACTCTACTTCCGGTTTCCGTTCTTCTTTGCTCGTTGTGCTAATTAAAATGTTTAAACTCTGATCAGTTCTATATCTAAATAATCCTAAAGAACTAAAGTGAACTTCAACAAAATCTCTACTTCACAGGAATCACGGAACATGCACTTCGCATAGAGCGTCATGTCGGTAAGTAAGAAAATTGCCACCGACCTGTGTTGATTAGTTGAACGTGTTTGCCGTTGCATGTTCTGAAAGCGCCTATTCAGATTTTAATTAATTAATTAAACCAGCCATCCGTCTCATCTACAGCTCTGTACACACCGGAAGCATTTGCCTATCTGAATAATACGTACTTATACCCACAGGCAAACAGAAGAACGCCATTTGTTCAGACAGCGTCGACCTTTTTCAGCGCTGCAGGTATCGAAAGAATAATTCGTTAAAAGAGATCTCTTTCCAGGTGGGTTCAGTGGCGCCCACAACGGCATCACCACTCAACAGTAAAAGATGATATTGGATCCACAGTTTAACGGCAGCTTATGACAACATAGGCCGTTACCCACAGGCAAACAGAAGCCGCCGACAAAGATTATTTTTTGGCATATTACAGCTCTTTTTAGTAAGAGATAATATTTTAGCAACTCGCCTTTTTAAAGCTTGCGTTGTGTATCCCGTGAGACGCTGCGACATCATTTCGTGCGATAATATCGTTGGTCTGAATGTAGCGACATGGAGCAGAAAGATTTTCCAACGTTGTCATCTTTTGCAGAGGGACTGACTGACTGACTGTTTGAACGATTGAGGGACACAATAATAATAATGCGTATATTCAACCGAAAATTTCTAACGCTCTATGTATTGCACGTCTGCGTTTCTTCGTAAAGCATATCGCAAAGGTGATGACGTCGCACAAACGTGTCACTTTCTATAAATAAAAGCTATCGATATCTATATTTAGACTGGGTTGCGCTAGCGGGCTGAGATAATTACGAGGTCTACGAGCTGCTATCTTGCCACGCATAGTGTTATATTGACATCGTTCGTTGGCCTTCGTGCGCGGCTATAAACTGTAGTCTAGGCCCAAAAAAATGGAAAATGCCGTGTAAGAAGCAAATCACGTTCATTTTTGGCAACATACTTTTTTTACACTACTTCGACCCTGCAGATTACGAAAATATGCTGTTGCCAGGCTGGATTTTTGGCCTGAAGGTCATTTCAAGTTCAGAAATCTTAAATCTAGCAAAAATCAGATAATAATGGCCAGATCTCAGCCAGTAATATTTGAATTCGGCTAATTCTTTCTTGCTTTTCTCGAATTGATAAGGACTACCTGTGGTAAGAAACAAGTTTGCTAAATGTAAGACGATCCAAGGTTAATTTAAGATCAAAAAGGGCAAATTCAGAGGAAAATCTGGGGAAATGGTCATAACTCAGTCAAATATTTTTCTATTTAGGTGATTCTTTTACCCTTTTGCTCGGGCCGATAGGTTCCACATTTGAAAAGACAGAGTACTTAAAGGCTAACATGATCCAAGGTCAATTAAAGGTCAAACGGTCAAAATCAAGGAAGAAAAGCCATAACTCAGCCAAATAATTATTGTTCCATTTGGATGATTCTTTTACCTTTTTGCTCGGGCCAATAAGGGCTACATCTACATAGTACTTGGAGGCTAACATGACCCAAGTTCAATCCAAGGTCAAAAGATCAAAGTGAACGGAAAAGGTCATAAATCAGCGAAATATTGTTCTATTTGGGTGATTCTTCTGCCTTTTTGCTCGGGCCAATAAGGGCTACATTTACATAGTATTCAAAGACTAACATGACCCAAGGTCAATACAAGGTCAAAATCAAGGGGAACAGGCTATAACTCAGCCAAATATGTACGACGCCGTGTCACACCTTGAAATTGCGTGAAATGCCAATAGTGAGGACAGAACTTCCGGTGGCAATTTGCAATGGATGTCGTGAATTGGTATGAATCTCCGCTTCTTGGATTTTCCGACCATCATCCATAGTTCCTTGCATCGCATCTTAAGGTAGGATAACAGCGTGATAAAACATCGGTATCCCTGGCTGGCACAACTACTGTATCACAGGAACTGTTAGCAGCATGCAACAAAATTCATGTGTCGGCTGCTTCATGGGCTACTGTTAGCATTGATACGTCAATCAGTACAGTACATTAGTCGATTGGACCTCCGTTCCGTCGTCAAAATATCCTCCTGCTACTACTACTTCAGTGTATAAATTGCCTTGCCTGGTGATCTCCTGCGAAAGGAACCGTGCCACGTCTGACTTGTTCTCAGACATGCATACAAAATTACAGCGTGTGAACTTCAGCAAATCAGAAACCATGCTGATGTACTCCCGCCAAAGCGCAAAGTTTACGTTAACGTGAGACTTTGACGTGACATTGGAAATTATCAGATGCGACCAGTTCAGTAAGCTGCCACTGTAAGCATTGCTGGAGTACTATTGCCTGATCAATATCATATCGTCTACCATAACTGGGTGACTGTCAAGGTCAAAAATTCAAAATCTATAGAAAACGGCCTTAGCCCAGTCAAATGTTGTTTTATTTCGGTGATTCTGTGTAATCGTCAGTTTCCTTGATTTTGACCTTTCACCTTGAAATGACCTTAGATTAACTTTATCGGTCTGAGCAAACAGGTAAATAAATCACCCAAATGGAGTAATAGTTGGCTGAGTTATGGCCTTTTTCCCTTGATTTTGACCTTTTGACCTTGAATTGACCTTGAGTCATGTTAACCTTTAAGTACTATGTAAATGTAGCCCTTACTGGCAAGAAAGAATTAGCCGAATTCAACAATTACTGGCTGAGATCTGGCATTATCCTCAGATTTTTGCTACATTTAAGTTTTTCTGACCTTGAAATGACATTCAGGCCTAAAATCCAGCCTGTTTTTAGTGTTCTTCCTGTTGAATCTTTGTAACAAGGGTATGCATAGCTTTAACAACTGTTTCTTCTTGAAGTAGTTTCGTAATGATTACATTCATGCCTGGTGCTTGATCTTTTTTCATTTTGTTGATAGCATCTCTTACCTCGTCTTGTAGAAATGTTGGCGTCTGTTCTTCAGTGTTGTTTATGGACAACTCTGTGAGAACCGTATGGTATGAGAACCGTATGAGAACCGCATGACTCATCATCAATTTCCATGAACTGCTGAACTCTCGTTAAGGTATTCCTATATCTATGATTGTAACTTCAAATCTGTGTGAAGGGAATATACGTCATGCTCCCTCTAGCGCTTATAATAGCCTATATCTCATTGACAAGACCGAATCGTTCATTCTACTTAAATCTTTTGCATTGACGCTAGCCTTCTACTCTCTGAAGGCATGCAAATATGTCTGCCGTACTTTCTACTTTGCACTCCCTCATCCGTCAACCCTTCGTCAATGGTACCAAGGGGTAAACGGTCAACCGGACTTTACTGAGGAAGCATTCACTCTGTCGTCCGTGTTGAGGCTAAACAAGGAACATAAATCATTTACGCTTTGATGGTTGACGAGATGTCATCAAAATAACATATTGAGTGGGATGGTAAGACATTTCTCGGGCATCTTCATATTTGTTCTTCTTTTGATGATGAGTCATACGGTTCTCATACGGTTCTCATACCATACGGTTCTCACAGAGTTGTTCATAAACAACACTGAAGAACAGACGCCAACATTTCTACAAGACGAGGTAAGAGATGCTATCAACAAAATGAAAAAAGATCAAGCACCAGGCATGAATGTAATCACTACGAAACTACTTCAAGAAGAAACAGTTGTTAAAGCTATGCATACCCTTGTTACAAAGATTCAACAGGAGGAAGAAATACCAGAAGACTGGGCAAAATCGACAATCGTCCCAATACATGTAATACAAAAGAAAAGGAGATCCACAAGACTGCAAAGATTACAGAGGCATTAGCCTACAGAGCATTCCAGGAGAAGTCTTCACCAAAATGATACAAAACAGAATGAAGCAGTACGTTGAAGTGCACTTGGAGAAGACCAGGCGGGGTTCAGGCCAGGAAGAAGCACAATTGATCAACTCTTCTCAGTGAGACACATACTTGAAAAAAGCATAGAACACGACCAGAAAGTCTTCATGAACTTCATAGACTTCAAAGAAGTATTTGCCAGCATATGGCATGATGGAATGTGGAGAATGATGCAAAATGCAGGAATGCAAGAGCAACAGTTACTGATCAAACTTGTACAAGGGATATATCAAAAATCATCAATTGCCTTCAAAGTAGATAAAAAGTTCACAGAATACTTTCATACAAAAACGGGAGTACGACAAGAATGTATCTTATCCCCATACCTATGTAACCTGATATTAGAAGCAATAATGTCACTCAGCCTTAACGACACCGAGACAAGAATCAAATGAAATGAAGGGCTTTTGAATAATATCCGATTGGCTGATGACATTGGCCTCCTCACTAGAAGCGGACCAGAACTACAAGATAATTATTACGATACAGATAGACGAAACCAGCAGAAGATTCGGCCTAATAATCAACGCAGAGAAAACCAAAACAATGATGATTGAAAAGACCAAAGAGACACCAATAAGGATTTACATCCAAGGAGAAGCTATTGAGCAGCTGAGCAAGTACCTAGACGGGCTAATAAACGCATGCAGTAGCAACGATAAAGATATACAAAGAAGATTTGAAAGCGTTTCTCAAGCATTTGGAATGATGAACAGGATATGGAGAAGCAAAGAATTGACACAGAAAACCAAGATTAAAATATACAAGACGATGATACAACCGATTTTCCTATACGGATCGGAATGCTGGACAATGCGAAAACAGGATGAGAAAAGAATTCTTACAGCAGAAATGAGTTGGCTACGGAAGATCGCAGGGATTTCAAGACTGCAGAAAATAAGGAACGATGACATTAGACAAGCATTAGGTATCCAAACAACTCTGCTAGATAAAGTCGTTCAACAAAAACTCAGATGGTTTGGACATGTAGAAAGAATGCCAGTTAACCGTATTCCACACAACGCACTACACGCAAGATTCGAAGGAAAAGGAAACAAAGGCAGACCAAGACAACGCTGAATAGACAATATAAATGAAGACAAAAAGTCATAACATCACTTGGACTGACACTAAGGGGAGCAATGGACTTGACAAGAGACCGATGGCAATGGAGGTCATTTATTCGTACCCATCGCCGCCAAGTGGCTGGCGTAAGGAACTGATGATGATGACGACGACGACGACGACGACGACGACGATGACGATGACGATGATGATGATGATGATGATGATGATGATGATGATGATGATGATGATGATGATGATGATGATGACTCAATACCAGTTGCATCTTAGGCCCTTGTGCTTACTCTATGTTAGTCTGTTTGAATGGCAACTGAAAGGTACCATTTGGCTACTTCCTGGTGGCATGACTGGCGATGAACGAGCCAACATCATTAATCAGTGTTTATTGAAGTTGCATGATGTTGGTGTTTATGTTGCATCAGTCACTTGTGATGGTCCCTCTTGCAATTTTTCCACGATGAAAGCACTCGGAATTACGCTCGAGCCCAATAAGATAAAATCTTGGTATGTAAACCCTGCTAATCTCCAGCTTTGTGTTCATGTGAATCTTGATGTGCGTCACAATGTCATGTTGAAGTTGATGTGAAATTGTTTTGCATCTTATAGATTGATGAAAGTAAGTTTTTCATTCAATTCATTCATTCATTCAGGACATTTATATAGCACCTCTTCAAGGGAAATACTCAGAGGTGCTTCCGACTCCAGCATGGCCAAAAAGAACAGTTTTAAATTTAGTATAGAACGTGTCAGAGAGCGTTCTGGGAAGCAGGCGCAATTCTAAAGGCAGCCCATTCCAGACGGTTGGGGCCACCACTGAGAAAGCACGATTTTGCATAGTAGCTGAGCGGGCAAACGGGACTATAAGCACCACCTCCCAGAGGAGCGAAGGGAGCGACAACCCTGGACGCCCGATACGGGACGATAGAGATCCCGCAGATAGGTTGAGGCAAGGCCCAGCTGACATCGGCACACTAGACAGACGATCCTCTACACAATGCGCTGTTGCATAGGGAGACAGTGTAGGGTTACCAACTTACCAGTATGTAATTAGATGCATGACGAAATTCGGGTATTCGGCCAGTATAATTGCGCGCCTCAATCGATGCACGCCAGCCAACTAGAGTAAAGAGAAAAAACAGTAGTCAAGTCGAGCACAGACAAATTAATGCACTAAAGTGGTTGCAGCACTGGGAGTCAGTGAGCGACCAAAAGGTTACCGCAATAGAAGCTGGTTTGATGAAAATAATTGTTTCCGTAAGTAGAAACTGGATCCCTCAGAATAGTTCTTTCCTTAAATAAAAGTTCCATAGTTTAAAAATAATCTTTCTTAAATAGAAGCTGGGAAGTTTATTTAATTTAATCGAAGTTGATTGATGAAAACAAGTTCCAATGAAATGTAAGCTGGATTGATGGTAGTTATCATGGACATAGGTAGACTGTTTACTTGCCAGCGTCAAGTACGGCATTGAAGACATTCAAATAATTTACCATCCTAAACTACGGGATTACCCATTTCTAAACTTAATTTTGACCGCAAATTTAAAGAATCGCCATTTCTACATTCATACACACATCAGGCTTACCCACCGAGTTGTTACTGCATCAGACTGAGCAAAGCGTCGTCTAGCTCTAATGTAGCGTCTGCACGTGTGCAGGACGCTAAAAAGGGCGCGAAATCTTCCTTCCAGGTCTTCCTCCTTCTTTCACTCTATCTTGCGGTAGTCGAGCGACCGATCGACCTTCTGCGCTGTTCCGTTACCATAGCAACCTATATTCCCGTCTACGGCAATGCGTCTTTGAGGCTAAGCGTCCGTGTACGCGTGTGTGTCAATATCACTTGTGTATGCGTCGATGTATCTGTTTTCCCCGTCGTCGCCTAGCGCGTGTCAGCTACGACTTAGGCCGATCATTGCCCGCAGCTGTCGACGATCTAGCGAGGGAGAGACGGCGCTTCTTATGAAAAGATCTGCATGACATACAGACGTCGCTAGTCTTCGGTGTATCGGTCAATGTATCTGTCGATATTATTTCTGTGGCGCGTCGACCGTAGATGAAAGGCGAGATTGGCCTACATGTCCATAGCCCCACCATCCCAGTCGAATCGTAGACCAAAGATACCGCCATTTCAATCTACTCATTAACCCTTAATTTGCAGATTTATATCGCTAGTTCAATACCGCTTATTCGATAGAAGTTTGAAACGATCGTCGCTAGATAAAGATGGCGTCTTCATTGGAAGTGTCTAAACTACGTAACGATGGTTCTACCGTCGTTACAGAATGTCACTATTGCAAAGGCAAACAATGAAATTGCATTCTCATGTCAGTCATAAATTTGTTTGATTGAGTAAGCTTAATAAATATAATCTATAATAAAAACGGATATTATTTTGTGTATTTTATATGCAGCTTCAGGGACTGCTGTGTTAAGTGGTGTATTATTAACAATGAAACTTGAGGCACCGGTCACTTATCACATGAGGGAAGGATGATTGGATCAGTTCCACAACACATAACAATAGCACACACACACTACATTATTTTAAATCATTCCGGTTAGAGGCATAAAACTCCGCAAACTGCGTACGTACATTCTCCGCTGACCCCACCACGCTTGCATACGCATACCTGATGCCTCTACTCCTGTGCGTACATAGTATATGGACACCTCTGAGAGCCTTACTAAAGACTCATTGCTAAATAACACATCATATTAATTTTGTACTAGTCGTAGTAAGACGTCTGAACAACAACTACCGGTTGGTTAGCTTGCAGTGAATGTGGAAATGCTCTTTAATTGATAGAATACGAGTAACAAGATGGCGGAAGGGTCTGTACGCCGACCGCGCCGCGCCGTGAAGGGCGAATAGGCTAAGCGCAATCCAGTCTAAATATAGACATCGATGTTCACACATCGTCACAAATTTCTGACCCCCTCGGTCCTCGTTATTTATGGATGATCAATGAAACTATGATATTGATGCTAAATTACTGCAGTAAAACTAGAAGTTGGATGAGCCATGAAAACGTAGATGCTGCAGCTTCCATTCTGGCTGGAACAGACGGTTTATAATGTCCTGATGACACGACTACGGCCCACTCTCCAACTAACTGAGGTCGATCCATAGTAGGCACTGCCTCCCCATCCGTGCCTACTCTAATCAAATATGCCATTAGACGTTCATTAGACATTTTCTTAATCACCGTCTCCTTATCGGGCGTGAATTTGTCTCCAGTTTCAGAGAGAAAACCGACATCAAACCAAAGCACAATCGGATTTCAAATCAGACAGCAATAGAAACTAATGACTACGCAGTACATCCACTGTCCTAATTATGCAAGAAATAACAACAGAATCTGCGCAGCCAATCCTTAACCGGTGATTTCCCCAGCTGACCAATCGACAACCAGTCTTCCTTGAACCTCCTCTGCTAAGTTCGATATTCGTGAGGCGCTGACTGGAATTTCTTGGGATGTCACGATTTCGTCAACGAATGAACGTAGATCGTTCCACTGCCTTCATTCGAGGATGAATATAAGCAGATCTCTCTGCCATCAATTCTGACCCCTTCCTGTGTACTTCTGATGACGATCCACTGCTCTACTTCCGGTTGAACTGTCGTCCGAAACTGACGAACCGCGTACGTACGAGTCACAGTTCTCGTTGGCAATTGGAGTCTCTTAGTAAGTCTACTGCTTCACTGCCATTAATTCTCTGATTTGCCTCCTACGTTGATCACTTTGAACTGTCTCGAGCAGGGTTCGCTGCTGTAGAACAACCACCTTCGTCGATCTCAATCTCTATCTCGATCCTGCTTCTGAACCACCAGAATGTCACGTCCTTGCTCCTTCTTTACACTGGAAAGAGAGATACGAGACATATTTCTTCTAACTCGAAGCAATAAATTAATAACAATATCTCTGAAGTTTAGCGTTATAATCGAGGTTTTATTAGAAAATCAAACATCCCTAGCATTTCGCTCTACTGTTCTCTTCAATCTGCTGCCCCCTTCACTGTCTACCTACCTATCTATCTACCTATCTGCCTACCTATCTACCTACCTATCTACCTACCTATCTACCTACCTATCTACCTACCTATCTACCTACCTATCTACCTACCTATCACCTACCTATCTTCCTATCTACCTATCTACCTACCTATCTATCTATCTATCTATCTATCTATCTATCTATCTATCTATCTATCTATCTATCTATCTATCTATCTATCTATCTATCTATCTATCTATCTATCTATCTATCTATCTATCTATCTATCTATCTATCTATCTATCTATCTATCTATCTATCTATCTATCTATCTATGAAACTTATATAGCGCCCATTCAAGAGTCATATGAAAACTCATACAGGAGAAAAACCGTACACATGCCGTGAAGTTTGCAATAAATGATTCAGGCAAATTGGAGATCTAAAGAAACACACAAGAACCCATACTGGCTAAAACTGCCTAAAAGCCGTATAATATATGTGCTATTTTTGTCCGAAATCATTTGCTCCAATCTAAAATCTATATTTAAATAGATAAATCTAAAAGGCTGTGACTAGCGGACCGCCAGGCGGTCCGCAAGTTTCCAATACTAGCGGACCGCCAGTCTTACGTGACTCCAGAAAGAGACAGGCGGCCCTCAAATTTCGAATAGGCCTACTAGCGGTCCGCCAAGACGGAAAATTCACAGAGAACCTTAATTTAAGCTTTATTACGCTAAGGTGGAAACATTTAGTATCGGGATGCGTAAGTCTACTGGCGTTTTACGGTATCTTTTGGCATGGTGCTAGGATGGTTCCATGTTTTTAATGACGACACTAACCCTAACCCTGACCCTAACCGACCCTCACGACGCCTAACCTTACCCTAACCAAGGTAACTACTCCTAAGCACTCCAATGCCCAGACCCAGGGAAATAGGTACGTTTTCAGATGTCAATAAAAATAACGGGGATAACATAAGAAAAAAATTCTGCCCTGCTGGGATTCGAACCTGAAACCGTTGAACTTACATTCCAGCACACTAACCACTCGACTACGGAACACTTCACAATCGTGACGAATAATATTGGATCTTATTATGCATGTGTGGCCTTCATTACTGCATACTTTTTCATAGATTCAAAAGTCTTTGCATCACGCATTGTTAGATTATTTAAAATAGTAGTTTCATACACTTTCTTTCAATTTTCTAACTCGATAAAACTAAAAGAAACACTTTTTCCCGACATAAATGATCTGACACGTGACTGGCGGCCCGCTAGTTTTATAAACTTGCGGGCCGTCTGGCGGTCCGCTAGTCACTTCGAATCTAAAAACGCACATGAGAACCCATACTGGTTAAGACCATACAGGTGCAAGTTATGTCAAAAAACATTTGCGCTTATGGTAGTGATGTCATAATCCACATGAGAACCCATACTGGTGAAAACCATGCATATGCAACCTATGTCAGAAGTCATTTGTTGACAGTAGTACTCTGAAAAGGCATATAAGAACCCATATTGGCGAGAAACCTTACAGATGCCAGTTTCGTCAAAGTCATGTACTAATGATAGTAATTGGAAAAGGCACATGAGAACCAACAGCTCTCATTTTACATCTAAAGTGAATAACCCTAAAGGTGAAAGGCCGTATGGGTGAAAGCCCCTAGAGGTAAATCTACAGGAGATGAAACGTCCGGAGGTGAAAGCCCTGGAACCAGATTTTCAGGATATTGTTGACAGTTTTTCTATTATGAAAGAACGTCATAAACCAGAGGTGTCAAACAGCTGACCGGTGGACCATTTCTGGCCCGCTGGTGATGTTTTTCTGGCCCGCGGAGCCCTGCCTAAAAGACTACACAATTTGAGAAAAAAACTTATAAAAATTTGTCCTGTTCAAGGCTTAACAAGTTTTATGTGATGTTCGTGACTGGTAATGAATCAAAAAGTAATATTTTTAAAGCCTAATTTGACTGTGCTACAAAAATGCACCATTTAAGATTTAGTTTGGCAATAAAACTCATGCGGATGGACTCATTGAGCCTCTCTCTCCCAGACCCCTAGGACCATACCCCATTTTTGCTCAGGCGCCTTCGGCATCCTGGCCCGCCACTTGCTCGAAAATATTGCCAATGGCCTACCATTAAAAAAGGTTTGATACCTCTGTTTTAAATTCATACATATCAATTCTATAATTTCAATTTTGTCAACACTTGTGGTTGAACATAATTATTATATTTGGGACATACTGTATAATTTTGGCACCAGGCCTACAAAATGTTAACCCGACCCTGCAACAAATAGGTAAATTTATCCACACTAATGAGAAAAACCATTGTGTTCCATGACACATTAAACATGTACATTGTACAGTTACTGCACTGGTAGACTGGCCGTTTCCTAGGCTATGCTTTAAAAGTGATGTCTTGCTAGAGCACCACTAACATGACTATACATGTAATGCCAATGCACATATTAATTGCATGGTATCGACGGTCACTACTGTCTGGTATAAAACAACATTAACTTCCTGGCTTCAGGCCACCCTGACCTCATTGACTCATTATCTTAATAATCATTTAGCTTATTGGGTAATTTGAGAAAAAATTCCATCCACAAGCTTATCTGTCTGATATTTGAATTTGATAACTTCTAGTCGCACATTGATAAATCAGTGCTTCCTATCGTTTTTTGTCTATGGAACCCTTTGGATCTCACATTTTTCGACCGAACCTAAGCTAAAAAAATATATTCTGGTATAATGGTTTAGAACAGTGAGCAGGGTATTTAAATATAGCCTACATTTTAATCCGTAAAAATTTGAATATAATTATTTAAAATGAAATTTTCCCACAGAACCATTGTCTTCACCTTGGAGTCCGATTTATGATGTAGGCCTAACAGCAAATTGAAACAACACTTTTATCCTATTGTCTTCCTCCACTGACCTCCAGTGGAACCCTAAGGTTTTGCAGAACACTGGGAAACACTGGTCTAGATACATCAGCAGTGTCAACTGAATGCAGTCATTGTTGCACAATGAACGATGATGTCCCGTTGGGTCCAATGCAACATAAAATGCGTTATTATTTGGCTTATTGGTTGTTTTCATATTGCTCTGGCTGCTAATAATTTCCCGGCTAAACATGAGATGACTGTTTGAAATAATGAGAGTTAGAACGAACACATTAGCTGACCCATTTCTTATGGTAGGCTATATCATTATATCGGTAAGTGACGTGACTGAGTGAGTTGGGTGTTCATCCCTCCCCCGTCTTGGGTACGTTTGTGGGCCCCTCGTTTACGTTATAGCGTTCATCAACAGTCCTATTTATAATTGGGTTAGAATTTGGTATTGGCCTAATATGAATGTTAGCAGTCTATATACATTCAGGTTGCATTGTTACAGCTGTTACAGTGTTCTTGAGGTTATTAACAGTGGCATATAGTTCTTGGTTTGATTTAAGTGCTTCCTTATTTTCCACACTGATCTTATTGCCAGAAAAGTTGTGTTTGATTGGTCGGTATGAGAAATCGCCTGTGATTGGTCGGTATGAGAAGCCGTCTGTGATTGGTCGGTATGATATTTGCCACGTTCTGTTCACGAGTCGAACAGCTTTGCTAAAAATAGACGCCAACCAGTTTCCATCCTGATGCATCATCCACTCACGGATTAAGACTTTGTACTAGTTTTAGATAAGGACACGTAATGTTTCTCGGTCAACCTCTAGCTATATACGTTATGCAGAAACTGATTAGGACGTTCATCGTTTCTTCAAGCAAATAATATCCAGTATAAAGACCCAAAATCTTACTGTAGACCCTATGCGAACACAATGGAGACCCGCGCAGGAAAACGCAAACGAATCGATAACGAAAGTAAAAGTAGTCTGCAGAAACCTACATGCGGATCTTCTACAACGCAAAGAAGAGGTAGGCCATAGACCAATAGCCGAGTCTTTATCAATCCACTAGTATAAGTACACATCAGTGAATCTACCTCCCATTGCAACAATTCTTTTCATCAATCCTCCTCTCATTGAAATAAATTTGTTCATCAATCCAGCTCCCATTTAAGCAATTATTTCAATTAATATGGCTTCCATTTAAGTAAGCAATGAATTATTTTCATCAATCCAGTTTCCATTTGAAATTGAGAGCACGTGTAACATTTTCCCAAGATTAAAATAATTTACCAACCTAAAGTACGTGATTGATAGCATGGTCTTAATTTACCAACCTAAACTACGGTTTCACCATTATTTTAATGTCTTCTGTCCCGTACTTGGCGCTTGTAAGTAAGCAGTTTACCAACTGTCATGAATCTAGCTTCCACTTAAAAGATTTTTTCATTTATCGAACTTATGTTTAAGCAACAATTATTGTCATCAATTCAACTTCTATTTAACCAAGAAGTTGTTTCTATTTATACAAGAATTATTTTCGTCAATCCCACTTCTATTTAAGCAAAAAACTTCATCGATCCAGCTTCTATCGAAGTAATGACTTACTTTAATCAATCTAACTTCTATTTGCGGAAACACATATTTCCATCAATCCAGATTCTAGTTAAGCAAAGAATTAGTTTCATCAATCCAACTTTCATTTTGGCCAACAATTATTTTAATCAATCCAGAGTCCATTTAAATTTGACAATATAAAATAAATTTAGCAGCGTAAGCTACGGTTTTACTTAGAAGCTGGATTGTTGAGAAATCTTAATTAAATAGAAGTCGAATTGATGAAAATAATTTTTGGTTAAATGGAAGTTGAAATGATTACAAGATTTCCTGCTTAATTGGAAGTGGGATTGATGAAAAGAACTCTTGCTTGAGCAGAAATTGGATTGATGTAAAGTAATAATGCTATAATGGGCGAATAATTTATGACGCTAAACTACTGTAGGCTATACGTTTACACGTTTACCCCCGGTGGTCTCTCTGCCGATGAGACGATGCTGGCGACATCCGTCGAGGCGGGAACCGGAGCGACACATCGACTTTTTAGATGTTTAAAACAATAACCCTATGGTATTTCTCAATGTCATTTACATGACTGTATTATAATAGCAGGTCTGTCCTTATTAAGCAGCTGTTTTGTGTGTGTTCAAAGGTATAGAAAGGCAGTCATAATAGCATCAGAGGAAAAAGGGTACTGTACATCTTTAAAGTGTAGGCTACGTTAAGTAGTGCATTATTTTTCGAAAACCTTTGTGACCTTTAAAGCCTACATGTAAATTATAGGCTTTAAAGGTCACAAAGGTTTTCGGAAAATACAAATCGGGCAAAACGCCGCCTCCTTTCAACCTTTATTTTACCAACGTTCCATTTTTGGAACATAATGTGTAGTGCTAAAAAAAAATTATTCTGCCTTGGTAAATTTATTATATTTGTACATCAAATGAAAGATCTAAGAAAAGAGAATGTAAGACAATGGCAATTTTCTGATTGACTTCATTTATTTTTGTGCTACAGATGTGTCACTGTGACGAATTTTGTGATTTTTGGAAAAAATATTTGAATTAGTTGAAAAAATATTTGTGTTATCATTTAACAGGTGAGACACATTGCATTTTGTTGATTGATATCTATAGTCAGTGATAAAAATCAAAATTGCTGAAAAACAAGCAGAACTCTAGAAGATAAAAACCAGTTTTGAAGCATGTTCCATTTTTGGAACGTTGGTGCACTCCCATTAGTAAATTTCCAATATGAGGTGATTGTGTTCACTGTTCATAATTTGCCAGTAGATAATGTTGGATTGTTGCATGTATCATTAATTTGTTTTAATATTATGTTTCATTTAATTTATTTTTAACCAGGGGCGTAGCCAGGAAAAAAATTTGGGGGGTAAGTTTCGTGGTTTCCATTGGAAATGGTCGAAAAAGATCAGTTTTTTGTATTTCGCATATAATTGCATAGAAAAAATTTCGGCAATTTACTTGGGGGTGACCCCGTAAACCTCCTAAATATGCCCATGTTTTTCACTCTGATTTTATAATAAATAGGACATATTTTAAATTGGAGTTTTAGAAAATTACGCAATAACTGCAACACTGTAACACACTGCAGCGAGCAGTGGCAATTGTGATGGATGATAGTTGCATGCTGGCAACCGAATCAGATGTATTCTGTGGAAGAAGCAAAGGTGAGCATCCAGTAGCCTTAGTGGCAACAGCAGCCAAAACATTACATGGAAGAAACTCACAGAAAGTCAGAGGCAAGGAAATATTCTGACAGTTTGTAAATAATCCTATAGGAATGTAACTCAAAGACCACGCCAACAGCGGTACTTGAGTTAAACCGGGACATTTGACCAAATACACAGAAAACAAGAAATCAAGTTACCAGGAGCCTCCGATTTACCACAAGATTTCGATCCTCTGAAATGGAAAGTGATGGTTCTTCTATTTAGAACACGAAAAATTGGAACAATCCATATAACCGCTATGAGAATGAACACAGCTGAAGAAAAAAAAGCAGGTTCATATAGCCTATGCATAGAATCTGGTGCAGCTCAGCCTCTGACCTAGGATGTTCATCCATATCAAGCAACAATTTATTATGACAGGAGTAGGCAACCCACATAAACCCCTTTTGGTGAGCGCGTTGTCATGAATTTTGCCTAACTCATCACAAGAAACCATATCACATGCTATACTTTGCCAATTATCTTTACTAGTCACACTCTTCTGTCCAAGCTGAGGTGTGTGGCAGCAGTCATTCAGAGGTGCTGTTCCAGTTCGACCATCACGGACATTACGTCCGTGATGGTCGAACTGGAGCTCTGAATGACAAGAAAGTGTTTGAAAAACAAGAAAGAGGTACATTTGAATACGCATATCATAACAAAATTGTTGTTATTAGGTGGTCAGATAACAATGTAGTAGCATGTTCCAGTAGTATCAATACTGTAAATCCTGTGAAAAAGTACTCAGGCACGTCAAAGGTTGTCATGACACATTGCGATGGGATACATTCCTTTTATTAGTCAGTATCGTTTTTTTCATGTTTTGAAGAAAAACACTACCAAAGAATGTGTCTCGTGTCTCAAGATACTACGAGTGAACTGTTTTGAAAGTTTTCATACCTCAAAATAAACTGGTTTTGAATAAATTGTGCATGAGCCAATATTGTGTCGTTGATTCATGCTGAACTGCCATTATAATAAAATGCTAGTGGGAATGACCCAACGTTCCATTTTTGGAACATCCCAAAAAATGACCTTAAATGTGAAATATCACTAAAAGTTTATCATTTCTGTTTTAATACCATCAAAATACAACACATATCTAAGGGTCATCTCAAAATTTCACCTAAAAGGCATAGTGGGAAAATAAAGGTTAAGCACTTTGTGTTTAATTATTTATCAATGTCATCTTTGGAGAAATTTATCGAACACAGTTATACTTTATTTGGGACATACAACACTAGAGCCTACAATAATTTCATGCTTAAATTCTGTTACTCACGTTATAAATTAGCAAAACCCGTTACAGTCGGCGTTTTGCCCCACTATAATTTAAAAAAAAACATAGTCAGAAAGTGAGCGTTGCTTATGTTACTAGGTGAGTTACCACTGGTGGGTGCTTGCTCGCAAGAAATGCCCTACCGAATGAGTACCATCAAGAGCCAATGGTTGACACAGTGGTCAGAGTTCCTGGACCAAGTTGTATCAAAAATGCACAACGACTATGGGGATGATTACTGTTGTACACGATGCCTCTACCGACCAAGTTATCCGATGTCACCACTGCCTATCGATTATGTTTTGACTAAGCGCCTGTGAATAAGTTGGAGAATCTCGAATTACGATTACGATTACAACCATAATCAGTAGCAGCAGCATCTCTGAAGCCACTTTCACGATTCCGCAAACGCTCCCATTTCTTGAGCTTGTCTCCTGGCTGTATGTAGCCCCAACTTCAATGGGCGGGGATCTGACTCCACAGTCCGGTCTTTGGGCTCTCCTACAAGTCTCTTCCAGTTTCTGGAAGCAAGAGATCAACGTTCGCAGTGCCCCTACCTGGTCGTATCCCGCCATTGCGACGTGCGAAATGGCCAGACATTAAGAGTCTTCTAGTTACGATCAAGTAGGCTACTGTGGAAACAATAATGGAAAGAACAGTGACGCTAAGCAACGTTGATGACAGTACTTAAAATGACTAACCTTCCAAGGAATACAAGACAATCTGTAGGAACTCCACCTGCATTCTAATAACAGATTGCAATCGTGAATCGTTTTTGAACTTGTTGCATTTAATGGTTTCTGGACACATAGATAAAGAATCCTTCCACCATCATCATATTTACGTTTATTGTGCTAACGACGGATGTAACGCTCTATGTGTCCAGACAAAAAGTAGATAGTATAGTATGAAGTAATAGCTTAGTAAGAGTAACTGTTAAGGAATAACATATATGTATACGAGATATAAACTTTCGTGCGTCTTTGTTAGGAAGGTTGAAGTTATGTGGTCTGGGTGTGAAATGTTGGTTGGGATAAATGAGGCATCCAATGACCTTCCAATATTCTTATGGCGCCTATGTTTAATTGGATGTCACCATACTTTTTTAATAGCATTCATGTCTCTTGATTTTATGGAAATTGTTCTGCAAACAATCAGTTTCAAGAAGGACTGGAAAGCGCATGTCGAATATGACCACGACTCCACGAGAATTTGCTAGGCCAGCATTCTGTATCGAATATTTTATGCTGAATTGTTCTACATCGGTTGTGGTCAAAAGTGAGCCAAATGGGAAACATCATGCTGTACTGTGCATAAGATGGCATCTTTTAAGTTAGGCCTACATAGATTTCTACTTAGGAAGTATGGGTGAAAGCTCCTAGTTTGATTCTTTCCTTTCGAAATTTCTATTCATCGACTGAAGAATGATAAAGCAACTGCTTGGAAATATATTTGTCTTTCGCACCTGTTTGCGGAGTGATGTTATGTCTTCGAACTTTGGCGTTTTTATCGGCTGATTTAAAAAACAATTAAAGATCGATTCTGAAATACTAGATCTCACAATTTTGCTGTTGGGTGTCAGTAGATCAATTACATTGTTTTCTTGTTTAATATTCTTTTAAAAACGAAAACTGAAAACGATAACGTTTTTCTCACAAAGTTCGTCTTTATCCACGAGTGATTGTTACGAACCAAATGTTTAGAAACTGGAGAAATGTGGAGCACCATTTAATGATGAAAACATTTAAATAATTTATTTTGAATATTTTTATTTTAAAGAAAAACGTGAAAGACTGCTGAATGAAAAGTTTGAACAGAATGAAGCTACGTCTAGTACAACGGTAAGATTGTGCTATAATTTATCTATTGCAAATAACAACAAGGTTAACAACGTCGTAAACACTTTGGCGATCTAACTTTAAGCGACCATCGACAAATGCTTTGTGCATTATGATACTGCGCTGTGGAAGACAATTTTATCGGAATACTGTTCCACAAGGATGACCTAATGCGCTGGAAAACGGCCAACATCGTCGTACTTGTGGAAAGCGGACTGGAATGCCTTACATGTTGCAAGCGATTATTCTTTAATTATGCTGAGTTTCCTGTAATATGGTCTATTAACTCTATTTCAAATATATATGAAATCGCGCTACACAACATAAAGCACGTGCGCTTGTCAGATGCAATTAAAAACTACTTACTTAGTTACTTGTAACACCTTGTGATGATTTGCTGGACGCTTTACTTTTACCGCTTCCTTCCTTCTGTCACTGGTCCTCACTTTTACCCTGTTCCTGTACTTAAGATTTTTAAACTGGTGTTCATCTCCGGAATGGGAACAAACTACAAGGTTTGGAGAATTGTAAGTTACATTGTTGTTAGGCCTAAAGAACTTACACGTTGATATTGTCGTTCGATTCAGCGTCTGTAAATCTTTGCACGGATTGTGTATTTTATGATAGATCACACAGCTAATTGTAGTCTATAATTGTCTCCTTTCCGACCTAAAGACTTAAAAGACATGGCTTTGCTTTTTCTTGAGCTTGGTCTTCTTTACTCAGCCAAGTCCAACATTCTATTAAAACTGATGCATTATAAGAAAAAAATAGCAATTTGTTTGTCGAACAAATTAGACTAAATATTAATTATAATTCAAGTTGATAGATTGACATTATTATTTCAGCGACTTCATAGACTTAATAGCCTACATTTTTTCCATTTAATTGTGAAAACAGTGAAACGAGAAAATTCCAGAAGACTACGATTTCTTATTGACATAAATTTTCTAATACCTTATTCTTATCTAGACTAAATATTGTACATTTCAGTCAGACTTGCAATAAGTCATTCTTTATTATGACTGATTCAAGTGAAAGTAATTTTCTTCTCCGCAAAATCTGATATGATATCATCATAGCAAAAACAAGAAGCAATGTCTTGCTAAACTGCAAGTATGACAAGACCAGGCAAACGCTCTTACATGTAGGTCATTGTAGACAGAAAATAGTTATAATAGGTTCCAATTCAAAAAGAATTCTGTCCCCGGAAGCAACTGTAACCAGAGCAATATACACATTAGGATAAATGTCAAACAACTTCCTTTTGAGATTGAAATGTATGCTGTCCAACATCGACTTAGCATAATAATTTGGTATAATTAAAATCAATGTATCCACTGAAAACTTAAACACTGATCTTTCACAAAATCAAGTCTTATTCTAAAAGCTACACTTCCTCTTGCCTCCCGTTCTACCTCAATTCTAAATTCATGCGCTAAACACCGCTGCCTTATGTCATTTTTCATATAGCTATTTTTTTATTGAGCACGTGTGAATAAGCTGGTTCCGTTACTTAGCTTTTGTTGGCGCTGAAGGAATCACTAGATTACAATTGTGATAATACATGTAGGTAAAAACTGCGAACACAATGATTTTTTGCGTGGAAGAATATAAAATTTACAGGAATTTGACCATCTATTATGTTGTCTGTCAATGTAGGGTGCATAACTCTAATGTGGGCAATGGGCATGGTCCAAAAATGGGCACCCTTTGCCTCTGAAAATATAGACGACAAACATTGGTGCCAAAGATTTTTAACTCGATAAAATCGTAGCTTACGTTGCTAAATTATTTTATATTGTCAATTTAAAATGAAAGCCGGATTTATCAAAAATAATTGTTGGCCTAAATGGAAGATGGATTGATTAAACTAATTCTTTGTTTAATTAAATAGAAGCTCGATTGATGGAAATAATTGTTTTTGTAAATATAATTTGGATTGATTGAACTTCATCTTTGCTTCAAGAGAAGCTAGATCGATGGAGTTTTTTGCTTAAATAGAAGTGAATTGAGGAAAATAATTCTTACCTAAATATAAGTTGGATTGATGAAAAAATTCTAGGTCAAATAGAAGTTGAATTGATGATAATAATTCTTGTTATCATTGACATTGGTAGAGTGCTTACTTACCAACGTCAAGTAGGCCTACGGCATTGAAGACATTGAAATAATTTAGCAACGTAATCTATGGGATTACTCATTTTAATTGGTGTTCATAACCAGAAAGTGAAGAAGCTACAACGTTTGTTGAATTGTAAGTTACATTGTTGTTGATGGACTTACTCGTTGATATTATCGAGTCAGCGTCGATCTAAAATATCAACATCTTTACTAATCGTGACTTTATTGATATCGTGTGCTTCTTCTTGGAGCCCTGTCTTGTTTACGCAGCCAAGTTCGACACTCTAGCCTGATGTAGCCTATCATAGGAATCTGGAAATTCTTTACGAAAAAATTAACTCAATGCATCAAGTTAGCCTCCTAGTTTAGAGTTGTCATTTTAGCGAAGTTAATTTAAATATCAAACTACCAAATTTTAAAATCCGTAAACTCATATTATATTGAATACACTTAAAATTCGTACTCATCGCATGTATTTCCTCAATGCTGTTGTTGTTAAATGAAGAATAGCCATTGCATATTCAAAGGCGAGAACCTGGCCTAGCTATATTGGCGATTTCTGCGTGTGAAGACTGTTCCTCGGCTGAGTTGTTAAGGAGGAGGGCGACTTGAACGGTCCTGGGAGACATACGTTGTCAGTAATTCCGTTAGCTATAATAATTGTATGTTATTTCTGATGAGTTATTAGTTTTCTGAAATGTTGAGAAAACGTTTCAAATACTTAAGATGGCGAACGACTTCCGTCTACTTTTCAAGTTGTATATTAATTATAGGCCTACGTCAGGAAATAGGCCTATGCGATCCTTCTAGGCAAAGTGGTTATTCTACTCGATATCATATCAGCTTATTTGCAAACTCACACGTGCACGCCGTCAGCACTTTATTAATATTATGTTATAGTAAAGTATTTATAGCAGAAGTAGAAGTTGGATGAGCGATGGTACTGATGCTAAGTTTTTTTAAAGTAGAACTAGAAGTTGGATGAGCGAAAAAATATTTATAGTAGAAGTTGAAGTTGGAAAAAGACAGGAAATATTTATAGTAGAAGTTGAAGTTGGAAAAAGACAGGAAATATGTTATGGTAGAAGTAGAAGTTGGATGTGCGATGAAAACATGGCTAAAATATGTTTTAAATAGTTATGTACTGCTGTACGGGTTGGGATTTTGGTAAATGCACGCCGTCATTTCTCATCTAACCCTTTTCAACCTTTTTGAATCTTTAAGATGGCGGATGACTTCCTGTTAGTTTCCAAATTATGTAGCCTAGGCCTACGTGAGCTAATATAGGATCCCTCTTGGTAAAAAGCTGTTCTTCTATTCGATTTCCTTGTCAGCAGATTTGCAGCACGCTGTCATTTTTCAGCCAACCCCCTTCAAACTGGCCTTAATGATTACATTGAATGCTTAAGCTATAAAATCGACAAAAATAAATCTCTGTATTTTAAGTCGATCATTAGGCCTATAATAGGCTGCACTCAGCTACCGAATCCACACAAGCACTTCTTTATCGATTTTTACACGTGGGCTATTATTCGATGCCTCCTTTTGTAGGCCTGTTGTCTCGAGGCCTTGCGCACTGGGACTGCTTGTGAACAGTTCACCCAACTAGAGGCGCGCCCCTTGTTGGGTCTCGAGACAATAAATAGGTTTTGAGAAGAGCAAGAGGAAGAGGGATTACTCGCTAGAATTTGAGAGCGAGTTGCACATTCCAAAGAGAGGGACCAATTGAGGTAAAGTATCGGGACTGAGCCATAGCTGTTCTAGTATGAGGAACGTGAAGATCAATGTTATTGGACGATGCGACGAAGGTGAAAGAGACCGGAGTACTACATCAGCTCGATATTTCCGGTCAAGACCCCGTTGTGTCTTGAAAACCAGAATCAGGATTTTGAATTTAATGCGTGCAGAGAGAGAGAGAGAGAGAGAGAGAGAGAGAGAGAGAGAGAGAGAGAGAGAGAGAGAGAGAGAGAGAGAGAGAGAGAGAGAGAGAGAGAGAGAGAGAGAGAGAGAGAGAGAGAGAGAGAGAGAGAGAGAGAGAGAGAGAGAGAGAGAGAGAGAGAGAGAGAGACAGACAGACAGACAGACAGACAGACAGACACACAGACAGACAGACAGAGACACAGACACAGACACAGACACAGACAGACAGACAGAGACAGAGACAGAGACAGACAGAGAGAGACAGAGAGAGACAGAGAGAGACAGAGACAGAGACAGAGGCAGAGACAGAGAGAGGAAGTCAGTGCAGTTGTTCAAACATGAAGATAGAAATGTGAGATTTGCGTGGTAGGCGTGCTATTAATCTGGCAGCCGCATTTAGGACCGACTGCAAAGGTGAAAGACGAACCTTGGGAAGTCCAATGAGAAGAGAATTACAGTAGTCAATTCGGGAGCATATGAAAGCGTGAACCACCGTGGCGAATAACGATACGGAACGCGGAGCAACTCTAAGTAAGTAAGTAAATAGTTTATTCACCACCAACTAGAGCAAAATTACAATACACAAATTATACAAACTGAGTGGTGGGCTTATGTAAGGATAAAATTAGCATGTTTTAATGTTACAGTTTTCAACTCAGTTTGATGTCATCATCCAGGAGTGGAGAGTATTAGAGAGGGCTTGAGAACGCTCAACACTGGGATGAAGGAGACCCATGGACGAATGCCTGTACTTCATCCGTAGAGAGATGACCAGCGGCTCCACAGAGTGGGACAAGAAGGAATGTCAGCTGTATATAAAATGAAGAGCAAGGGACCCATGACAGAGCCTTAAGGAAACCCAGTTTAATGTGGATCAATTTAGTTCTTAAATCGCTTGGGATACCCAAGTGGGTTCCCACAGACAAATATAATCGAACCCAACAAAGAGGTTGCTTCTTACGCTTAGGCCTATTTGGCAAGACTACCTTTGTTTTTTAATTTTTTAATTATGTTTCTTTTACATATTCAAGGATTTTATTTTATGGTCCACGAATGTTTGTCAAAATAAATTATTGTTCAAGTAATTAATTTTTTATTGTCAGATCACCGATCCATCGTGAAAAATTAAATATTATTCTGTTACAGGTACACTTGTATAGTTACATTTTACTCGTTGTACGTGTAACAAGCTACTCGAAATGATTAGCAATAAAAACCATTTTGAATTGTGTCATGGGGGCTCGTACAGTATACTCTGCACAAGGTAACCATTAACCCGTGAGCATCAGGAGAATATCCTGAAGCATGGAAACAGTCTGATTTGATTAATCACTCATACAATGTTCATGTAACAGAAGAACTGTCGATTGTGGATGGAATGAGATACTAATATCATTGGAGGTGATAATGACAAGAGAAAAACGTTAGTGTCTGGTAGAATATGTAGAGTGCATACACTTGATTGAAGATCATGACTCAACTCTGAAATGGAATATGAATAGGCTATGGGCGAACTTATAACCTTCAGTTAGCACCAATCAAGGCCATAATAGATATAAATTATGTAAGAAACCGAAAGATTATTTAGATTAAAAATCACTCAGTACAGGAGATGCAATCTTTCGGACCATTAGGAATTACATATCGCTTTGTCAATGGAAACAGCATAAGAAGATTTGGCGAATGGGTAACTCTTGTAAAATGCAGTGCTTCAAAAGTTTTCTGAACTGTTGAAATCCATGTTAAGCCAATTTAATTCAATCAATCAATCAATGAAACTTGATATAGCGCCCCTTCAAGATATCTACTCAGAGGCGCTCCCGGCCCAACCACGGCTGAAAAAATAGTTTTCAGAGAGGTATAAAATGCAGGTGAAGAGTTCCTAGGTAGCTCAAGAGGAAGCCCATTCCAGACACTCGGTCCCACAACCGAGAAGGCCCGATGTTGCATTAATTATTTGTCATCTTCACAGCATCGTGATATCTAATATAGTTTTCAAGTGCTAATTTGCATCCGTTTGCATTTCAGCTGTACGATCTTCCACTAGAGATGTTGGACATTATCTTACAAAAGTCCTATCTACATTGGATATTGAATTCATCAACAAAGCAAAGAGACGAAGAAGTTATCAGGACTCTCATATCAGTCGACGTTTGCTTCAATCGAAGAATTACCAGACAACGGTTCAAGAAGACAGTCTGGCGTCACCTGAAAAGTGAGATGTCTTCCAAATGTTACTGTCAAACTTATTTACCTCGACCACAGGCGATTACTTTGATGAAATATTCTAATAAAAATATGAACACTTTCGAGTGTCATTAACGTCACACATAATGTCACCTAGTTATCCAGACAACTGACACAGCGCAATTTAAGCTCCTCACAAAATTGCATCCTGAAATTCGTTAGAAACTATCGTTGCAAATATAACCAGAAGAGTGACCACTTGTGGGTCCTCGCATGCAGGAAATGCTCTACCGAATGAGTTACATCGGTTGGCACAGTGGACAAAGTTGTGTTGAAGATCACCAAAACGACGATGGGGATGATATCCGTGGTAATGCCTTAACCGTTCAGTTATAATCGTAGAAAGAAGACAACTAGGCATCCTGAAATCTCCCGACAAGGACAGGCATTTTCACTGCCAGTTGAAACACAAAAACCGTTCCGTTTGCCAGGCGACCAGAAGTAGGAGGTAGATGAGCTGTTTTCCCTAAAGCTGAGGCTCTATCTCCTTATTTTGTCCCTTCCACAGTGTCGCAATTTCGCTGATCTGAAGCGACACTGATGGTTTTTCCTGAAGTAGCTCTTTATAAGAATCAGATTACAATTAAAATTAAGGCGGATTCCTTTTGGGACGTGAAAGATTGGAAATCGGAGAACAGTGTGGATCTGGGTAGGAATTATGGAGGAGTTGAGACTTTACTGTGGCAGTGGAAAGCCTGAGTTATGCAGCTGCATAGCTCGGCTATTGAAATTCGGGCCTGTTGAAACTGAATAACTGTCACAGGTCACTTGTCACCTGATCGAAAGAAAAAACACTAAAAAGCTTATTTCACGCCACAATTTTTTAAATACATGGATAGCTATTGTTAGGATTTGAAATTCAAAAATGTAAATTTAACACCCTGTGGAATAAAAGACTATTTTATTTGATTTATTTGGAGCTAAGCTTTCACAGTTGGCTTAGGACTTTACACTATAAGGCGAGGCAAACGAGGGGATATAGTTAAGGTGACGTAAGTGTGAACTAATGTTTTGCATATATAATGAGCACAGGTGTTCTTTAGGTTGATATATATATATATAATGTGTATCGATTGTTAAGCGTTTTAGTCTTAGGCCTTAGTTGCGCTGTCGGCTCGTGAGCGCTTGGCCTAAAGTAGCCTAAACTTTGGCTGACCGATAGATTCTCTACACGTGCAGTTAGCGCGCCAAACTTAGAAACTGCTGATGACAGTGAATTTGAAGATATACAGTGTAGTAGTTGTTTTAATGCAGTAGAGAGCTGTATGTTAGAAGTTGCAGTTGAGGTGTATTGATAAGAACTTTGATATTGAAGTATATGTTTGAAATAACTGTGTTTGAAGAAAGGAGAAACATTCAAAGAACTGTGTCAATTTAATTCTTAAACAGTTAGAAGACGTTGAGCAATTTATATGTAGAGATAAGGAAAGTTCTTGAGGTAGGTCACAACTAAAGAAGGAAGAAGAGTTGGTGACATATTTGGTGGCAGCGGTGGGATTCGAAACAACGTCTGGGATTCGAAACAACGTCTGGGATTCGAAACAACGTCTGGGATTCGAAACAACGTCTGGGATTCGAAACAACGTCTGGGATTCGAAACAACGTCGACTGGTGAATACGCATTTGAATCATTGGTAAATCTACGACAACGAAAGCCTCAACGACAAAGGTATACAAGTTTGTTGTTTTCAAACAAAGAACAATCCCCAATACTTCAAACACAAAAGAAAACTCGTGTTTTCCAGAAAGGACAGCACTGAAGTAAAGAAGTAAGATGGAGAAATTAAGTGTCAAGAAACAAGTAGAACTGAAGAAGATGTCTTCTGAAAGATTAAAACAGCGCTTGTTAAAGGCTGGTTTTGAAGAAAAGCAACTGGAAGATATGTCACGTGAAGACATGTTAGAAGCCCTAGCTGAAGTCTGGCTTAAGGAAGAAGCAGAAGAAGAAGGTGCTGTCGGCGGTGTTGTGGAATGATGATGACGATGTAGATTATGATGATGACGTAGTAATAACTGCTATGCGATCTGACGAGGATAAAGATCAGAACATCGACAAAAGCCAGCTGGAGCTCTCGGTCCCGCGAGCCCTCTCCTCCATTACACAGAACAGTGTCTTTTCGTTTGTGGGACCTCCACTTGGATTCCAGCTTGAGTTGCGCTTGTTACCTCGGATCGATGCACCTACATTCACGACTGAAAACCGAACTCTTCAAGATATCCTATCCTGATTCTACTCCTGCGCCACCACACGACCACCATCATCACCGATTACCACCATCGCAGCACCATGCATGCTGTCTCCTCGGCTTGACCTCCCGGATTTTGACCTGGCACCGAAACGAACAGAGTAGTTTGGCTATTGCGGACTTGATTTGATATAGCGCCGATGAATAAGGTGGTCTCCCTGACGTGGCTTTTGTGGGCGCTGAGATATGTTCTAAGATTTACATTATATTCCATAGGTTGCTTAAATCTTTATTGTTTAGCCGTGGCCCGGCTGAAAGCGCCTCTGAGTAGGTTACTTGAAGGGGCGATATATCCATATTCAGAATAAATTAATTTTCAGAATGAAAAAATGCAAGGCACAAATAAGACAACATTGGCTTAGGTCGAATTCAAACTAATGGTGTTTGCTAGACACATATTGCCTCCAACTGGGCATTGTTATCCTACTGGATCCACTCACAGCAGCTATTGAAGATCTTTAACTGATGATAATTTTTGAACTTAATCCTGCTCTCGATTAGAACCCAGTGAAGCATTGCTCTCTGATGCCTATTATCTTCTCACTAGCTCTAAGTCTTATTTTTGCGTTCTCTATAAGCATATTGGGCTCGAACCTTGTTCCTACAGCTGTCCTTTCTAAAAATTATGGTTTTTATATCATTGGGGTCGGATAATGACATGCGTCGACCTATCTTTTGGTGAAAGTGGCTCCTCTGCCAGTTCTGCGAATGCCATAGATCTTCCAATTTCTAAAAAGGCCATTCCTCTTTCTCCTGATAACCGATCAATCTGGCACTCCATCTCTACTGTCAACTTCATTTCTAAACCCTAGAAAAATTCGTTGTTCATCTTTAAAGCCGTCATCTCTCTCCCTAACACCTATTACATTCATTCATAGCGGGATGCCACGTCTTTACCGTTTAAGGGCCATCCACTTAGTACGTACGCAGAAATCAGATAAAAATTGATGCATCCCCTCCCTATACGCACGTGTACTTTTTGCACCCCTCACCTGCGAACGTACGCATGACACTTACCCCTCCCCTCCCGAATCTTATAGAACGGTCCATCCGGTCTTGTGAGGGAAGTATTTCTTTCATGATTATAGGCTTTGTCTCTCTCTCTAGCGCCCCATAGAGATAAATATATATATATATATAATAATATTGCATATATATATATATATTGTTACGACTTTATCTAGAGGAACTGAAAACTGACCCGGATTCAAAATAGAACAATTTTAATACCTAGGCCTATTTACAAAGCATATTTACAAGCAGAAAACGATACCTTGACAGAACGGCAACAACGCACCAACGAATCACAACGACCAAAAGACAAACCAGCAGGACTAACAGAGACCTCCAAATGCCGAGAACGTGTAGAAAACGAACACGTGTTAGTCCCGAAGACGACGAAAATCAACATTAAAGAAGAGAACCAAAAACGTGGGTTACTGTCACAGGTTCATCAACAGAACACGAAACGACCAATCTTCATTTTCCGAAGTCCTTGCTTCATCATTTTTTTTTAATATCAACGAAAAGAATTGTTTTAATGTTAAAGTTGCATAGTTCAGACGTCCTTCAGGTGTCCTTCCACGACCACTCTCCTCCAGCTCCCCAGGTAAAGTGCGAATCGGCGGCGGGCCACTGGTGTCGCTCCAGCTACCATCAGTGAACACCAGAGGACACCAGCGGCCAAACGACAGGAAGGATGGGCGAACGTCACAGTTACGAAGAGCACCACAACACCAAGCGAGAACCAAACAGTGGTCTCACAACGACTTAATATCGTTTATTTAACGACGCCGGCATATCGACGATGATTGGCGTATCTCACAACGAATCGTACAGCCGGCTTATATACGCTAAAGATGGCGCCACTCGTTTAATCGGGAGACCCATTCTATCTGCCCTGCCCGTGCTAGGCATTACCGCTTACCAACAGTCCATTTATATGGTGCCTATATACATAAAGACACATCTATGCACATATAGGCTACTATTTGTGTGTAAGACTGTGGGTGCCTGCGTGTTTGTTGTTTGTGTGATTTTTATATGCGTTTGTGCACTGATCGGTTTTTGTGACAAATTGATGCGTTGCAACGGTTGCATTGTAGCCTACTGTATTAAATTCTGCTGTCTTGTCAGTTGTGCTGTAAACACTCGATCGGTGGCTGTGCCTCTGAGTCTGGTTTCTATTACAGACGAGTCTGAGACCCGTGTTAACTACTGCTCGGGTTTTATGATGATGACAGAGATCCGTTTCTTTTGATTCAGCTGTCACATAAATCTGTGGGCTCTGCTCTAAGGATCCTCCATTTCAGAACAACATCCTGGCTGAGCCTCGATGTCTGGCAACCAATTATTCACACTTCATCAGCTGCTCATTTAATTAGGCATCCAGATGCCCGCACTTTTACTAAGCCTTGGTTGTTCTCTGTTTAACGAAACTGTGTCATAACTTGGATGGATTTCGTCGCCCTCCTCTCTTCTCAAGGCTTGGGACTGGCACTGTCAGAGTACGCACAGTGGCGGACTTTTTTCCCTGCAGCTTAATACCCATAGTCAGGTTTATTTCACTTTGTTCACAAAATTAAAGAAAATAATGCTACAAAGATGAGGCAGGGTTACATGGATTTGAGCTTTAAAGAAAGGCTGAAATGGTGTATATACATTCGACTAACAGTAACTTGACGAAGTTTTCACCAATCATTTAGCCCGCTCTACACGATCATCCTTTGACGGGGCACGGTGGCCGATTGGTTAGAGTGCTCGGCCTGTAACGAGGAGAGTACGGGTTCGAGCCTCGCCCGAGACAGTGTATACTAGGGTGGTGTGAAAAAAGCGAAAATGATAAATCCGAAACATAATAGCAACCAAACGTTGCCTAATGGCATGGGGTAAAAAAATGTCAAAAAGTTTTTAAAAATTTAATGTCTTCCGCCGCCCCCAGAGGGCCAAAAATAACTAAAAGTAGCGTTTTTTCGAGAAAATTTCAGGTTTTTTTAACAATTGTTTGCAATATTTCATTGCGTCGGTTGTCATTTAAGCTGAATGAACACTTTGTCCGATGAATTGAGCGCTTGGAACATTCAATTTTGATCGTGAATAATTTTGAAATATCGAAGCATAAAAGCTACAATGCCTACTCGTTCTAAAACATAGTTTTCGATGTTCGAACACAGACAGGAACTACAGCAAACTGTTCTACCCCATATGGAAAATGTATATCTGTTCAACTGGTCCACTACCTTGACCTTCACTATGTAATGCCTTCTCTTCAGTTTGAACTTAGGAATCTCTTATGAAGAGTCTTCTGCTTCTGTAGTTTTCGGTCGTATACCCGCTCTCCCTGTATCCACTTATCATATGGCTTATACCTCAGGGCTCTGTGACTCTGTCCTTGTTCCTCTTCTGTTCATGTTGCAAGGGCCTACCTCGAATCTAGCTGGGGTTCTTGGTCCACTCGGTGTCTTTTTCCACAAATATGCCAATGACACGTGATCTATAATTCATTCTTGATCCTGTCCTCGCTCTGGCACTACCTCAAGGCCTATTGTACTTTAGCTTATGCTTTCCATAGGCTAGCCTTTGCTCCCTTCGGCCTTCAGCCTGTGGCCACTTGGTTGTCCTTGGAATGGCACAGTCTATAGGAATTTCGCTTTTGTTGGCCCTCCAGCTGGAACCGACCACCTCAGTCCCTTAGGACTGACTTCCTTTCTCTTTCCTCTGACCAGTTCCTCAAGCGCACGAAAGGTCTGTCTTTTTATCTGTGAATATACTTCCTGGGTCGGGAGCGCCTCTGATTTTAAGTAGAAATATGAGCGGGAGACGACATTGCTATCAGACAGAGAGAGGACATGATCGATAAAGAATCAACGATCACGCAAAGAGGAAGAAAAGTGCACATTGGGAAACCTAAGACGTAGGGAGTCGGCGTCAATCCTGGCAAGCAGGGCATGACTACCGAGCCAAATGTATACTGGGTCTTGTCTTGGTTTAGACAAAGACGATTAGCGGGCAACCATCAATCAAGAACAGCTTAAGCCTCTAGAATACGCTCAACCAGCGCAGCGGCTGTGGCGGCAAAGCCATGAAGGTAAGGAATGAATGGAACCAAAGAAGAGCAGACTAGCAGAGTCAACAATTCCGCACAACCTAGACAGCAGGTTTAAGAGGATGGTGTGATCAACAGTGTCAAAAGCGGAACTGATGTCATAGAGGGAGAGTAGAATTATATGGCTACGGTCCACATCATGAAGGCAGTATATCTGCTAGAAGACTCACCATAAGAGATTCCGTCGAGTGGAATTTCCTAAATCCAGGCTGAAGAGAAGGCATTAGTGAGTGATGATCAAGGTAGTGGACCAGTTGAACAGAGATAAATTTCTCAGATCTGGGTAGAATAGTCTGCCGTAGTGTCTGTCTGTGTCCGAACATCTAAAACTATGTTTCAGAACGAGTAGGCATTGTAGCTTTTATGCTTCGACATTTCGAAATTATTAACGATCAAAATAAAATGTTCCTGGGCATTTTCTGAAAATTGATACATCATTTTATTAAGTTTTAAGAGGTGTTACCAACGGTATATTGAATGGCAGTTAATTAGTTTTTAATGAGCATAGTGTAAGAGAAAACCTGCACTTTTCTAGAAAAACGCTATTTATAGTAATTTTGGCCCTCTGGGGGCGACGGAAGACATTAACTTTTTAAAAACCTTTTTGGATTTTTTTACCCCATGCCATTAGGCAACTTTTGGTCGCTATTACTTTTCGGATTTCTCACTTTCGTTTTTTCACCCCACTCTAGTGTATACTGTGCAGAGACCTTGAGCAAGTCCTTCGACCACAATTGCTCTGCAATATAATTGTATCTGCGACTTCGTCGTGTGTGCACTTCTGATTCTGAACTCTGTAAGGAGGGCAATATCAAAGTACAGCTGTTTTGTATTGTATTGCACTGATGATCGTGTTGTCAGGTCGGGAGCACCTCTGGGGAGTTTATCTGCAGTAGCGCTATATAAATTTTACGTTTACGATCCTCCTATTTCACTGACTTCCGTCCCCAGTCACTACTCGCCTCAAATTGTCCAACCGATCCATATCCCATGCCACACCTCAACTCTGGAACAAATTTCTTCTGTATTCCACCAATATTGCCACCCATCCATCGTCATCTGCGTCAAGCTTCTCTACTTATCACAGGCTTTCCACTCTAAATTGAAGTCTATCTTCTTGAATAATTCCTAACCTAATCCATTCATTCTTCCGCCTTCCAATTTTTCTCACCCTCAACGAAACCCACCGTAGCAGTTGCTCTGCCTCTTCTCTCTGGTCTTAGTGGTATACTGAATCGGGCCCCCGCGGGTAACGGTGATCGGTTCACTGAAAAATGAAGAGGGTTCATATAGTTACACAAGTCTCTTCTTACTTCCAACTTAGGTGTCTTAGAGCTATTCACAGATCTGTTTCATCATCTAGCCTACCTTCACCTCAATTGTCCATGCTTTTGTCTGTTCTCAAATTGACTATTGTAACTCTCTCCTTGTTGGCTTACCCAAGGTTCGTCCGTCTATCTCCTCTTCAGTCCGTACTGAATGCTGCTGCCAGACTTATAGCTCGCCTCCCTCGATTCTCTCACATCTCTACATTTATGGCCGAACAACTTCATTGGCTACCTCTCTCTGTGAGCATCCAATTTAAAGTTCTCATTCTCATGCTCATCTCTCAACCGGGTCTTGCTCCAAATATCTTTGTCACCAAATTCTCCGCCCCCTCACGTCAAAGTGTCCTCTCAGATCCTCTGACTGGCTTAACCTTTTTGTTTCCCGTGTTAGGACCACACTGGCTCAGTCCAGGTCCTCTGTGTCCATATGTCCCTCTCTATGGAATGCCCTTCCTCTTTCTCTGCGCTCTACAACAGTATGATTATCCTTACAGATTTTATTTTAGTTATAGTTACAGTTTATAGTTAATGGTTTTTTAAATTTTAGTTATAGTTATAATCATAGTTAGTATTGTTTCTTAGTTATAGTTAACTTATAGTAATAGTAAACAAATTTTTATTTTAGTTAATTTTAGTTACTACTTAGTTACAATAATTAAGGCTACAAGTAAAATTGTGCGCATTAACACGCTGTTTCACAATTCGCTAAGAGCTTTGAAAGCATTTGAAGCATGGGTGGGTGCGTCAGCTTCATGAATACACGACTTTCCAAAGTAACTGACAAATTGCATAATAAAAATATCGCATTTCTTCGTTCTCATTTGTGTCGAATCATCCATATTGCACTTCTTATTTTTATTCTTTGTATTAGCGAAAATAAAGATGAATTTTCGTTATTGTCATATTCGTTATAGTTATGTTATAGTTAACGAAATCATTTTATTTTTGTTAACGAACATTTTCGTTATCGTTATCGTTCACGAGAATCACACTGCTCTCTGGTAGCATCTCTTCCTGTTTCTCTCACCTTAAAACCTTGCTTTTTTCTGGTAGTACCTCGCACTGGGAGTGCTTCTGAAAGGCTTATGCTCTGAGATGCGCTCTATAAATGATCAAATACAATACAATACAATACAATACTAGTCGCTTAATGAAACAACGTGAACATTTTCATGAACAAATTCTCGTGCTACATATAAGCAGCTTAAGACAACATGATGATAGATTTATATTAAGAAATCGCGTTTCATTTTAACAGATTGCAGTCTTCTGAACAGCTTCAATCTACGTCGTGTTAAGTCATGCTATGCTATTTTATGTTATGTTACCTCTTACATGATGCTTGTGCTATAGAATGGTCGACCATAATCAGCAGAATAATTTCTCATTAATATGCACGACAGATGGATTAACGGAACAGCTGTAGATAATTACAGGAAGCAGATATCGACTGATGCTTTGTGAATTATGATAACGGCGCTGTGGAAGTCATTTTAATGGAATACTGATCCAGAAAAATGGTCAGATGCACAAGAAAGGCACATGGTCCACATCGTTGTACGGCAGCGACAACCATTAAGTCCTCTGAAGGCAACGAGCATTGACCAGACAAGAGAGAGGAACGCAGAGCCTCTGATGTTTTTAGGAGCCACACCAATATTATAGAAACCTTCTCACCGTGATAGGGGTGCTCGACAGAGTAGTGGTTAGCAGACGGGACTGTCAATCGAGAGTTCGGGGGTTCAAATCTCAGCCAGGGCAGACATTATTTTACGAGATTTCTGTTCCACCAGCACCCCTAGCCAACTCAGCTATAATGAGTACACTGATCGTTATAAGTTGCAGTAGGAATTCCACAATTATTAGCTTCCAATGTATCATTCGTTGAGGCGGATTAACTTACGCAGGACGGAGAGGGATAAATAATTGCCCCAGGGGTGTTTGATTGCTGATTGCGGAGCAACTGTAAGCAGTCATAATTTGACGTTCCATGAGTTTACAAGTTAATACCCCCCGACATATTCTGACAGGAAAACGTCATGATGTGGGAAGAAGATTTTTCAGTCTAAAGTGTCCTGGGGTAAAAATTTACCCCTCTTCGTCCTCGACGTCGTTATTTATTCGTTCTGACCCAATATGCATTTTTCAAAGATTTTTCATAAGTAACCTCTAATCAAACATAAAGTACTGAATTTACCGTGAAATTCAATTTCAATAGTTGCAATAATTTTGGGAGTGCACTTTCCAAGATGGCGGCCAAGATGGCCGCCAAAACACAGAAATATGCATATTTCAGCTCATAGGTAGGCTACAATGACAAATGAACTCTCCAATTTCATAGTTTCTGGGTCAGGGAATTCATTTATCGTAGTGAGAATAGTCTATCAATACGTCTTTCCAAGATGACGGCCAAGATGGCCCCCAAAACACAGAAATATGCATATTTCAGCTCATAGGTAGGCTACAATGACAAATGAACCCTCCACTGTTATAGTTCCGGGGTCATGGAATCCATAAATCGTAATGAGAATAGTCTATCGATACTAATTTCCAAGATGGCGGCCAAGATGGTCGCCAAAACACAGAAATATGCATATTTCGACTCATAGGTAGGATACAATGACAAATGAACCCTCCACTTTCATAGTTCCGGGGTCAAGGAATCCATTAATCATAGTGAGAATATTCTGTCAATACTACTATCCAAGATGGCGGTCAAGATGGCAGCCAAACACAGAAATATGCATATTTCTGTGTTTTGGCGGCAATTTTGGCCGCCATCTTAGAAAGTGGTATTGACAGAATATTCTCACTACGATAAATGGATTCCTTGACCCCGCAACTATGAAAGTGGAGGGTTCATTTTTCATTGTAAGATACCTATGTGCTGAACTATGCATATTCTGTGTTTTGGCGGCCATCTTGGCCGCCATCTTGGAAAGTGGTAATGAGAGACTATTCTCACTACGATAAATGGATTCCTTGACCCCGGAACTATGAAATTGGAGAGTTCATTTGTCATTGTAGCTTACTGATGAGCTGAAATATGCATATTTTTGTGTTTTGGCGGCCATCTTGGCCGCCATCTTGGAAAGCGGTGATGACAGACTATTCTCACTACGATAGATCGATTCCTTGACCTTGGATCTATTAGAATTTATACTTCATTTTTTATTGTGCCTTACCTATGAGCTGAGATATTAAAAATAGCTTTTGGGTAAAAATTATTCCTCTTCGTCCTCCGTGTACCGTAAAATGTCTTCGTCCTGCGAGGGTTAAGTTTGCCATTCATCTGGTATTAGGCTAGGATATTAGTTGTTTATTATAATTAACTGGCATCAGGTTAAGTTATTACCTATTATCAGACAGCCATAATCAGTTAATGGAAGAAAGTGTTGTGCAGAAGGGTGAAAATAATTAGCCGATGAGCACACCTCGATCTTAGGTCGACAAATAACTTGGAATTGGATCCACAGTTTAACGGCAGCTTATGACAACATAGGTCTTTGCCGCCGACAAAGATTAGTTTTGGCATACTCATTATTGGCAGCAAGCGTAAACTGCCGTATACACAATACACGCAATCCCTGTTACATTATCACTCCAGACAGTAAGTAGGCCAACTAGCCATTGATTTTGCGGCGTGTAATTTTACGAACTTCGTTAGTTTGCGCTTCGCACTTTTGTAGTAAGGCTCTTTGAAGTTTTATTTGGTCATGGTTGTGAACGAATTGGTTTCTGGAAGCGCAATTGAATCCGTCCAGTGTATCAAGCAACGTTTAAGCTGATTCAATTCTTTACCATAATAAAATACAAAGAAATGGTATATGGAGTGGTACCTAATTGTAAACCGTCACTTTTCCATTAAAACCACCATTGACTGTAGGCATACATAAATCATTTGTTATAAACCCACTCTCCCAGTGTTGGTCCCAGTTCAGTTCTTTGTTTTACATCGATTAGATTACATTCCACACCCTACAATCTGAGTCCATGGTCGCCATCATCGCGTTCGCTCGTCAAAACAGCCCCGTCAAAACAGCCCCGTCAAAACAGTCCCATTACCAAAATAGCCCGTTAAAAGATCCCCGTCAAATTAGCCCCGTAAAAGAGCGCCGTCAAAATAGCCCGCCGTAACCTAATCGTCAACTACAAAGCAGTTCCACGATGGCTAACTAGTTTATTGTTTCAATCAATGTGTCCATTTCAACCAAAAACAATGTGAAAATGTATTCAACTAGATTTATTCATTTTCAAGAACGAGACTACAAGCATGGAATGTTAAATGTTTTCCCTTACTATTTACCTTATACTCTTATCTTCATTCAGATAAGCCGTCGAAGTAGGCCTACTCGTTTGATCTTAAATTGGTAGCGACAGTCAAACGCTGGTTGCCGTGCCATCTCACAGCTATTATATGAAGAAGTTGTCGTAGTTGTATTTGGGGCGATAGCGCATTGGATAACACCTTGCACAGAGAGCGAGAGGTACCGAGTTCGAGTCCCGTAGGGCGGATATGCTTTGTAGGCTGCTATTAGCGCCGTGTATTGCAGGCTGTCTGTTCTGTTAGTAGTTAAGATTAAATTGCATAACATGTAAACGTACAGCGCAGTGCGTTTGTCAAGCGCTTCAATAAAGAAAAGATTATTATTAGTAGTATTATTAAGTGAGAAGCCAGTTTGCAGGAAGCATTCGCACAAAACAACAGGAATAACTTGCAATAACTGCAAGTCGAAAAACTAAGGGGGTGGTATCCACACCTCCCCTGGTACATCGGCTATATCGGGTATAACCTTTGAATGGCGTGAGCTACCACCATGATGTCTCAAAATGTGCGCAAATGAACCTCCTACAGCTACCTATTATGTCAAAATTATATTACATATGGTTACCACCCCCTACAAAAACGTAGGAAGATTAGTAGCCCGAAGGATAAGACAGTTGGGCGTCTTCATCAAGCGAGAGATAATAATTATCTGACTGGTAACTCCAGCCGAGATCGTCTACCGACGTAGGTCCAAAGGTGGTGTTGGTGAGGTTTCTAGGGGCGTTACCGAACTGGTCGGCTTGCATCTGGTGCAGTACGGTAGGTAATGAAGGGACTGAGCCTGTCATAGCTATGTTGTCGGCCTGTGTACCAGCTGGCGGTAACAGGCAAATCACAATATTCCCATATATTATATTGACTTTAAAGTGTTTTTGGTGTAAATTTAAATTGAAGTCTCATATACTGCAAATCTACAGTCAGGTATACATACGGCTTAGGTTTTTAACATAAGTAAGTAGCCTCTTATTAATGTTAAACAAAGACTCCCAGTTAGGCCTAACAAAAGAGACAGTTGTTGTAAAAGGTTAGGCCTACTCTTGCTGGACCAGGGAATGCTAGCAGCTGCAATAAGCGGCTCTGACGCTCGTTTCACAATGGTAAGCTATTCGAAGTATGATTAGTTTATCGGCAGCCGATTGATGCTGACGGTAAACTGTTCGTAGAGTAAGTTGTTCCCAGACCAACGTCTTATTAAATCAGAAGCATTATTTCATTATGTTGAAAATTCTTATAAAAAGTAAACTGTTTTAATTAGGAAAACATTGTTTAATACAGCAAATCGTTTCAAAAATTACAAAAACTCTTCAAATTCATTTCTGCAGTAAACGAGCACAATGGGCGCCTGCGCAGGAAAACACAAGCGAAACAAAAACGAAAGTAATCGTAAACGCCAGAATCCTGATTTACGATTTTCTTCATGTTTCAAAAGAGGTAAGTGGAAAGAAACAACTTTATTACTAACTCCAAAACAGAAAAGCATCGTCTGCGCAACTACTTGCTATATCATGCTATTTCCACATTCGCAGAATCCGACAAGTGAAACGCTGCCTTGACGAAACCTGCCTTCGTATCCTCATCCAAGATCATGTCATCTCTCGCCTCGACTACTGCAACTCTGCCCTATCCGGTCTTCCTTCATCAACACTTCAACCCTTATCCTCAGTTCTACACACCGCCGCTCGCCTAACAAAAGATCTTGGTCCAAGAGATCACATCATGCCTACACTGAAACAACCTCACTGGCTTCCCATCCGCGCCCGTGGTGTCCGGACAATTCGGCGCAAGATAATTCGGCGCCGGTCAGTTTGGCGCAAGACAATTATTCGGCGACAGACAGTTCGGCGCCGGACACTTCGGCGCACGACAACTCGGCGCATGGACAATTTGGCGCAAGACAATTCGGCGCAGCTATTTAGATTCAGGAAACTGAGATCGGTATCAGCAGCAAACAGAAGAAATCTATTGAATAAGACTTCCGCGCACACAAAACCAGATTGCTTTGGCCCAACTGTAAATGTAAATATATATTATAGGCCTACTGTAATTTGAAATGACCTTTCAACAGAAGTTGGTTTAGAGCATAGGCCCTAAGTCTTAGCAGATTGGAAATGTAATTTCAAAAGAATTGTCTCTAGCTGCGAACACGTTTTACAAAAAGAACTTCGCCGAATTGCATAGTATGCCTAGGTTACAATTATATTTATATTTATATAAAATACTAGAGTTACTAATGATTTAGAGAAGTAGGCCTAAATATTTCTAACTTTTAATACACAATCATTGTCAAGATATAGAATACAAGTCTATGCGTTTGATAACTAGGCCTACTTATTAAAGCGCATTCGCATTTACAACACTGCCTTAATTGTTGGCGATAAAACTGTAACTAGAAATGGGAGTAGAGTCATCGGTTAAAACGCTGCAAACTAACAGTCGAATTAGAATAGAAATAGAAGCGTTACCAAAAGGCGCCGAATTATCTTGCGCCGAACTATCCCACGCGCCGAATTGTCTTGCGCCGAATTGTCATAGCACCGCGCCCGTATCGCCTTCAAGATCTGCCTCCTCGTGTACCACATTCACGGGAAGTTTGGAAACCGTGCTTTTTCCGTCTGAGGACCATTAGAATGGAACAGTCTTCCAGCTTTAGTTCGACAGTGCATATCTGTTGCACAGTTTAAAACAAAATTAAAAACTCATCTGTTCACCTTGCACTATGACTAAGAATGTAGCGAAACGCGCTCTCGTGCAAGACCTGTCTGGTTAAAGCGTGCTATAAATTTTCATTTGTATTGTATTGTATTGTACTTATAAGGATCCGTTTGGAAGGAATGCAAAGTTTACGAATAAATAGGTAAAATATTGAATTACGGTAGAATTCCTATTTCTGAGAACTCACAATTTGCAGTTGGTGGTCAGTGTATGTATGTATGTATGTATGTATGTATGTAGGCCTATGTATGTATTTTCGTTTATTCGATCAAAGTTTTGTTGTCAGAACGCAATAAGTGACAATAATTGTTCTAGATTGTAGCAGTTATGAAACATATTTTGCCTAGTAACGTCAGCTGTCTGTGGGTCAATTAGCATGTTTTCCTGTTTAATTTCCTTTTTAAAACGAGAAGTTAAGCGTTGTCGTTTATTCATAAAGTTCGTCTTTTTCAACGAACGATGAAACTAAACACGTGTTTGGAAACTGAAGAAATGCAGAGCATATTATTTTTAAGATGAAAACATGTAAATAATTTCTTCTAAATATTTTTATTTAAAGCAGAATATCGAAGGCAGAAGAATGAAGCTTCGTCTAAAACAACGGTAAGATTGTGCACAAATTTATATAAGACAGATAGTAAGATGATTAACAACATCATAAACTTTGTGGTGATCTTAATTGAAGCAGCCATCGACTGATGTTTTGTGCAATATGATATCGGCGTTGTGGAAGTCATTTTTAATGGAATACTGATCCAGAAGGATGGTCACATGCATAAGAAAGGCAAATGGTCCACATCGTTGTACGGGATCAAGAACCATTAAGTCAACAGGTGCCACTGAAGGCAACGAGGATTGACCAGGCATGCAGGAGACAGGAACGCAGAGACTCTGATGTTTTTAGGAGCCTCATCGATTATCGAAGCTTTTTAAGATCAAAAGATTAACTCTGAGATGGAACATGAATATGGGAGAACTTATAACCTTCAGTTAGCACCAACCATCGCCATAATACAAGTAGATATAAATTATGTAAGAAACAGAGAGATTATATAGAAACCCGTCAGTAGGCTGCATGATTTGCAATCTTTTGGACCATTAGGGATTACATATCGCTCTGTCAATGGAATCAACATAGTTTAAAATGATGCTTAGAAAATTTGGTGACTAAAATAATAACCTTGTGAAATTATGCATATTATGCCAAGTTACTCATTTGTTATATTCATAGCATTCTAGATAAGCTTATCGTGATATCTAATATGTGACGCCAGGGGTCAAGGTACTTGTCGGTTTTACGACCCCCAAAATTCTTCATTACGTGATTTAAAATTCCTCATATCCATCAATCCAACTACTATTTACGCAAAGAATTATTTTCATCAATCCAACTTCCTTTACACAGGCAGACAAGATAAATAATAAAATACGCTAAAATACAGGATATATTCAATCAAAAACTTAGTTTCATCCATCCAGCTTCTATTTACGGGAACAATTATTTCTATCAATCCAGCTTCTGTTTAAACACAGGAATGTTTTCATCAATCCCACTTCCATATCGGGAAACAATTTTTTTCATCAATCCATCTTCCATTTTAAAGTGACGATATGAAGAATTTTTTGGGGTCGTAAAACCGACAAGTACCGGGGTCAAAACCCGTCACATGTCGGTTTCTGACCTTTTTATTTAGTCATATTCTACAATTAATCTGCTTCAAAATACTTTTTACAGAATGAAAATATATTTTTTCTAACTGAAGTTACGTGCGTTTGATTCTTTCATTGGTATTGTAACGGTCCCCTAACAATAGATTTTAATCTATTTCCGTGTATGCATTGATCGTGTGCACGTGTTACCTATAAAGTCTATATCCATTGCGATTGGATGAATGTATGTCAAGTTATATAGTTCAACCAATCAAATCAATGCAACACATTTCAAGTTTGAATATTAATTATCATCAAATCGTCAAACTAATGAAATTTTATCTAAATATGGTCTCGTTTTCTTGTCTAGGGTAATCTATTAAGATTGTTTAAATTCTATAAACTATTCTTACTTAAACCAGCGCATTTTACATGGTATTAAGCCTAAGGGAAATTAAATACCTCCCACGTAGATATTCTTGTAGTCACTTCTGTATAACCCCAACGGACTTTCACTTCGAACAAGCGTAGATCTCACTGTGGATGATGATGACGACGATCATATCTTTCGTTGAATGGACGAGTGAATCTCTTCTGTGAAGTGTAGAACTCACGTAGCATTACATCTTCTTGTAGTAAAGTAGAATATGGAAGATTTGTATGAATCTCTTCGCTCTTATATTCGACTCGCTATAGACTTTAATCCAATAGTCCAGTGCATTGAAGTTCCGACGAACTTAATCTGCTTACGTGAATTTAAACTTCTACCGGAATCGACCGACGTATAGTTCAGTTCGATTATAAGATTCCTTTTGACTGAATCTTATTTCCGCAACACTGTACTTATAGTCTTATACTCCTCGAGTATAGTTCTTATCGCAACTATAACGTTTACGAATAAGAGACACTTTCGACGCTCTAATGCCTTAAATTGCACTTAGAAACACCACGCAAAACGCCATTCTTCCCAGCATCGGGTGAAGAACTGTTAACGGTCCTTTTCACACCGTCTTCTTCTTGTAATGCGCATGCGCGGTCAAAGTCTGTTGATCAACCGTGACATCGTTTGAATTTGTCCAATGGCATGGTTTCATCGTAGCAATGTATCCATGACGTTCAGATTATAAAGACTATTAATTGCCTTATACCCCTGGATTGCGCTAGTTAATCTACGCTGATTGATTAATTAAAGTTTAACACAAAGAATGCTATAATTAATCATTAATGATACAATCTCCTACTGTACCTATAAAAATATATATACGTATATATGAATAGATGTGAATGTTTGTTATGATACTAAGGGAATCGTTACAGGTATAGAGTGAAAAAATCTAATTAAAAGTTTCGGAATATTCATGTCATTAAAGTCCTCAGCAACCATTACTTGATTATTCTGCAATTTTGCTGTGCAATAAAGGGCTCTATTCTGTGTGGAATAAAACAAACGGCATCAAAATCGGAATACTACTTTGCAAGTTATGGCAAATTCACAGGCTACTGCTTAATTGAAGAATATTCTATATTCTTGACCCCTCTCGACTATTTTCAGCTTCTAGCTCAGTATCTAGGAAGCGACAAGAGACGGGTTTTGAGCCCTGGCGTCACATATAGTTTTTAAGTGTTAAGTTGCACCTGTTTGCATTTCAGCTGTACGATCTTCCACTGGAGATGTTGGACATTATCTTGACAAAAGTCCTAGCTGCATTGGATATTGTATTCATCAACAAAGCAAAGAGACGAAGAAGTTATCAGCTCTCTCATATCAGTCGACGTTTGTTTCAATCGAAGAATAACCAGACAACGGTTTAAGAATGCAATATGGCGTCACCTGAAAGAGTGAGATGTCTTCCAAATATTACTGTCAAGCTTATTTACCTCGACCACAAGCGATTACTTTGATAAAATATACTAATAAAAATATGAAAACTTTCGAGTATCATTATCGTCCCAAATATTGTTAGCTAGTTATCCAGACAATTGACACAGTGCAATTTAAGCCCCTCACAAAATTGCCGCCTGAAATTCGTTACAAACTGTCGTTGCTCATACAACTACACTGTGTCCACGATAAAGTAGACCCCTAGACTTTGTTAAATATCTTGGTCAAGATTGTTGTACTATAGGTACTAAATTTGGTGCACATGAACTTCAGTCTATTCTATCTAAACCCTGCAAATTTTATGACAATTGATGCAACGGTTACGATTATATACCCTTATGAAATTGGGTGGTTCAGGAACCAAGTTACCAACACGTAAAACGCATAGAATTACGTCATTTTTCTGGCTACCGCAGGGATAGGCTGTTGTTTATAAGCGTCATTTTCGGAAACAATTAGACTACGAGACCTGTTTTACGTAACAGTAACAGTAACAGTAACAGTAGTTGGTTGTAAAGAAATGGCTTTCAGTGCAGAGGACAAGATTTTAATCAAGGAGTTGAGAGAGACGAAGGGGTATGGCGTAGGAGACTCATTACAGAATTTCCAATGAAAAATTGGTCCCTAGCTGGTGTCAGCAAGCTGTTAAAAAAGATTGCCACAACCGGATCAGTTGCAAGGAAACCACGAGACGCAAACAAAACCATGGACGCAAACAAATATCAATGCTGTCGGAGAACTGGTGCTGAGTCAGGATGATCAGCCGCGCACGCATCTGTCGATGCGTTTTACGTGTTGGTAACTTGGTTCCTGAACCACCCAAATTCATAAGGGTATATCATCGTAACCGTTGCATCAAAATAAAATTTGCAGGGTTTAGATAGAATAGACTGAAGTTCATGTGCACCAAATTTAGTACCTATAGTAGTACAATTGACCAAGATATTTAACAAAGTCTAGGGGTCTACTTTATCGTGGACACAGTGTAGAAGAGTGACCTTTTGTGGGTCATCGCATGCAGGAAATGCTCTACCGAAGGAGTACCATCAAGAGTTAACGGTTGGCACCAAAGTTCGACCGTACGTTACAGCAGAAAATAGCGTACGCGTACGGTACGTAATTTACTAAAAATAATAGCGTACGCGTACGGTACGTTCGTATTCCGTACGTATGAGCAGCCTTTAATATTAGTTGCTTCTCGTGACGTCACATTTTGTCTCCTCATTTTCTCGTCGTTTTTTTCTCGTCGTTATTACGTCACTTTACAGTTCTATTTTGTAGTTCCGTTTCAGCGAAGAGGTAAATTATTATTTTGTTTTTATTTTGTATAATTTTCCATTCTTTAATTTGTAATTTTGTTATTCCTTGTTAATTCTATAATGAAAAAATATAAAAATTAGCGTACGCTATTTATTAATTTAGAAAAATAGCGTACGCGTACGGTACGCATTTCAGCAGAAAAATAGCGTACGTTCCGTACGTACGGTCGAGACTTTGGTTGGCACAGTGAACAAAGTTGCATCGAAGATCACGAAAACGAGGTTCCGCGACAATTCGTCTACCGACATTTCGTCTACGACACTTCGTCTACAGACACTTCGTCTAACGACATTTCGTCTACAAGTGTATCTTTATCCATTACGGCTAATCAACAGAGGCCGCTTTCTTATAGTTTCGCTAAAACGTGCTATATATTCTCAGGAATCCAGCTTCTAATTACTGACAAGATTATTTTCATCAATCCAGCTTCTATTGAATGGAAAGTTATTTTCATCCATGCATCCAGGTTAATTTCCAGCTTCTATTTACAGGAAAAATTATTTCAATCAATCCAGCTTCTATTTCAACACAGAGATGTTTTTATCAATCCCACTTCCATTTAGGGAAACAGTTTTTTTCATCAATCCAGCTTCCATTTTAAAGTGACAATATAAAATAACTTTGTAGACGAAATGTCGTTGGACGAAATGTCTGTAGTCGAAGTGTCGTAGACGAAGTGTCGGTAGACGAAGTGTCGTGACACCAGAAAACGACGATGGGGATAATAACCGTGGTACGGTGGTACACGATGCTTTTACCGTCTAGTTATCATCGTATAGTTATCATCGTAGAGAGAAGACAACTGGGCATCCTGAAAGCTCCAGAGAAGGACAGGCATTTTCACTGCCAGTCGAAAAACAACAACCGTTCCGTTTACCAGGCGACCAGAAGTACATGTAGGAGGCAGAAGAGCTGCATTTCCCGAAAGCTGCGTCTCGAGCTCCTCAGTTTGTCGCTTCTACAGTGTCGCAAGCACATGATGTCTGTATTATTAGACAGCAATTTCACTGATCCCGAGCGACACTGATGAGTTCTTTCTTGAAGTAGCTGTTTAAGAAAATCAGATTACAATTACAATTAGGGCGGATTCCGTATGCGGCGGCAAACTACAGCTGCGGAAGACAGGATGGATCTGGGCAGGAATTTCCGAAGAGGTGGGACTTTGATGCTTCTTGACATGGTAGATCATGACATCCTCTTACGACGTCTCGAAATCTCCTTTGGTCTCAGTGGACCTTCTCTACACTGGTTTTGTTCCTATCTCACTGGTCGCTCTCAAATGGTCATTCTTGGTGATTCTCACACCCTATGGGTACCTGTTAAGTTTTGGGTTCTACAGGGCTCTGTACTGGGCCCACTATACACTGTGTCCACGCTAAAGTAGAACACTGCTGTTTCTACCAATTCGTCAATATTTGTGAAGTGATTTATTAACTATTTTGTACACCGTAACGCCGCCGAATTTGACGTGGGTCAGTGAATTGTCATAACATTTGGTTGAAAAGAGCGGTTTTGTTGAGTTCAGCGGTCACAGTTGATGTTCAAAGTGCCAGCCTTCAGCGCGCACACAGGCTCTGAGTCGCTGACGCCACTTATTGTCAGCGCCGTCGATGATTCGTTGATCGAACCGGCTCCACTCCTCGATTAGCCGCTCAAGGAGATGTTCCACGTCCCTGATTCTTGTCGGATAAACACGCTCCTGCAACACCCCGAGATCTTGTAATCCACTGGATTGAGATCTGGACTGTTCGGTGGCCAAAGTGAAGGAGTGAAGAAGGCTGGAGTCTCACGTCTCAGGAACACAACTGTCTCATGTGCTCGATGCTGGAAAATGAAGAATTCCTCTGATTGCTTGCGGGTGGCTGGCAGGAGTTGCTGCGAGAGAAGAACATCGCGATAATACGCGCCGTTAATCTTCACCTCTGGTTCCACAAACATCAGTTCTGTGGAGCCCAAGGAGGACACGCCAATAGACACCATCATCGACTTCGAAAAAGTTGTTCGGGTGTGCAGCAGTCTGTCTGCAGATATTGTCTTCTTCCTGGTTCCTGACTTGACTTATAATCAAACGTTCTGCGTATTGATAGGCGAGGCCACTGTAAAACCTTTTCATAAGTAAACCAGATGAATTGGGCCTGATGTTGAGGATACATCCGAAGAAGCTGCTTTGCACGGACGAGCCGGGCTTGTCAATTCTTGCGCGCGCTTCTTCTTCAGACACTTCAAACGGAGGTCTTTCTTAACAATGTTGTGGACGCTGGATTTGGATATACCAATCTCTCTAGCAAATTCACGGATCGACAGATGCGTGCGCGGCTGGTCATCCTGACTCAGCACCAGTTCTTCGACAGCATTGATATTTGTTTGCGTTCGTAACGCCCGATCTCGTGGTTTCCTTGCAACTGATCCGGTTGTGGCAATCTTTTTTAACAGCTTGCTGACACCAGCTAGGGACCAATTTTTCATTGGAAATTCTGTAATGAGTCTCCTTGCGCCATACCCCTTCGTTTCTCGTAACTCCTTGATTAAAGTCTTGTCCTCTGCGCTGAAAACCATTTCTTTACAACCAACTACTGTTACGCAAAACAGGTCTCGTATTGTAACTGTTTCCGAAAATGACGCTTATAAACAACAGCCTATGTATCCCCTGCGTAGCCAGAAAAATGACGTGATTCTATGAGTTTTACTGTTCGGTAACTTGGTTTCTGAACCACCCAATTTCATAAAGGGTATATCCTCGTAACCGTTGCATCAAGGGTATAGATAGAATAGACTGAAGTTCATGCGCACCAAAATTTACATGTAGTACCTATAATACTACAATTGACCAAGATAGCTCAACAGCTCATTAAATTAGACTTTACTATTCTTGCTCAGCGGTTCCCCTTGTTTACCTTCTCCACTGCTGTTCGTGACCTGGGTGTTACTCTGGATAGTACTCTGTCATTTTCTGACTACATCTCTAACCTTTCTCGGCCTAGCTTCTATCATCTGAGACGTCCTCGAGCGATTAGGCGATCTGTTTCCTCCTCCATTTCTACTACTCTGGTTCATGCATTCATTTGCACACGTACTGACTACTATAATTCTCTACTAGCTGGTCTTCAGATATGTCAGTTTTCTCCACTGAAATCAGTGCTTAATGCAGCTGCCCGTTTGATAGCTCGTCTTCCTCGCTTCTCTCACATTTCGACCTTCACGACGGAGCATTTACATTAGCTTCCTCTCATCGCCCGAATTCGGTTTAAAATTCTCTTTCTTACATCCAGGGTGCTCTTAGGTCTGGTCTCTCGCTATCTTTATGATTCAATTCGCCTACTCCTTTCGGCTGCCTGTGGTCGCTCACTCCGCTCTTTAGACCGGCATGACCCTCTTCTACCTCGGTCGCGGACTGCTACTGCCCAGCATCGCGCCTATGCATCTGTTGATCCTATGCTCTGGAATGACCTTCCTTCTACGATTCGATCTGCGATCTTAACTCGTGGTATTTCGGCCACTTCTCATTGTCTTAAGACGTTTCTCTTTTTTGCAGGGCTCTTCGCACTGGGTATTACTGTGAGAGGCTCTTTAAAAATTCTAAGTACAATACAATACAATGAGCAACGTCAGTCCAACAATGCCGAACATTCCAAGGCGCAGACGTGGAATTACATCGTAGTTTGGTGATAGCAAACATCAAAATTAAACTGAAAACGAAACGAGACAGTGCCGCAGATAAGAAGGAATATATCAACGCTGGCTCAAAGGGAAATACAGAGTGCATATCAAACTACAATAGAGGCAAAGATCAATGAATTTGGAGAAGAACAGAACATAGAAGATAGGACAGAGTGGCTAACCGTGGCGATACTAGAAGCAGTGTAGCAAACCAACCCAAAACAAGAAAGGATAACACAAAATGGAATACAGCAGAAAACTCAGAGTCTGGCGCAGGAGAAAAAGATAACTAAAATCAGAAGAAACAACTCTAATGGAGCAGAGGAACAATGCGAGAATGCAACGAGGTACGGAAAGCAGATATTTAAGCCAAATTGGTCGATGACCCCCTCAAAGTCCGACTCACACCTCATCGTGGTGAGGGGGTGAACAATCAAGTAGGGGATGGCCTGCTGGGGCTATGCCAACAGTGGTGAAGGTTTCGACCGAAGTACCACCTAGGGCGCTACGCGTGTTGGACAGGCTCAGCAGGAACCCTGAAAAAGATTGGCCAACGTGAGCGGCAGGTCTCGGGCAGCAGCGAGACTTCAGTGGACTTGACGGAGGATCCAATAGAAGGACAACGGCAAGTCCATATCAATGGAGGGCATGTCTGGTAAATCCGGAGCATGGCCTCCATACTGCGAGATGGAAAGGAACTGGGGAACCTACCATCTTACCATCTCCAAACAGCATCATGAAAATGGATTATTCATGATGCGGCCGACCCTCGAAACGAGGATGGCTGAGAACAGAACAGAACAGGTCGATTACCAATGCAAAGAAACAGAAAAAAAACTATGGAGAGTGCAAGGCAAGAGAGGTGTACAAGATGATTAGGAATATCACCATAAAATGGCAGCCAAAACTTACAGCAATCAAAACGAAGAGGGCAAAGTATTGAAGAACAGAAGTGACATTGTACAGAGATGAACTGACTACTGCAACAACCTGTACAAGGCACAGATGGACCAAGACACTGTATACGACGTAATCACAGAATTGGAAGAGATATTCCCGCCAAGAAAAGATGCTGAAAATGACATCCTAGAAACATAAGTCATTAGAGCTGTACAGCGACTCAAAAACAGCAAAAGCCCTGGTAACGACGGTTTAACCCTCATGCGACCAACTGGGGTCCTGGGGGACCCCAGCGCTGCATAGGCTTGTGCTACTTTTGGGCTATGAGATATTTTTACGGCATTTTATGAATTTGTCACCTGGATATCGCTCACTGTTTACGTCTAGTGTAATCCGGATTTGCTCTTACGGTTATTTTTTAAATAAATAAAATCCAGTGGGGTCCCGGAGGACCCCAGCTTTAGCAGTGCATTTTAGAGAACTTAACGGTACTGTTTGAACATTTATTATGACAGCGAGAATTTGTCTGGCGCGATACAGTGCAAATGAAGCACTACGAATAATTCTTGACGAGAGTGACGACAGCACAGATAATGACAATGACTCAGTTTCAGAGAATGATGATCATGTATCTGAGTACTCTGAACATAGCGATGTGGAAAGTGCAGATGACGAAGTCGACATAGGTGCGCAATGCCTACCTGCTCCAGCCAACAGTGGTCAAAACAGTAGGCCTATTTCAGTTGGAACAAGAGGTCGTGGTCGTGGTCTGCGTGGTAGAGGAGTGGGAAGACAGCAAGGTGTTGCAGTTCAAGCAAAATCGGCTTCAGGTCATCTGATGACTGGCAAAAACGGCTTTCTTTGGGAAACACAGCCACCGGCATCAGGCCGTCGGCGTGTTCAAGATATCATTCGAACACCTGCTGGTGTAACTGCCACATCACGGTGTGACACAATTTTTGATACGTACCAGCTTTTCTTGACCCCGGAAATTATTGACGGAATTGTTCTTCAGACGAACAGGGAGGCAAGGAGACGAATACGTGCCTGGAATGAACAAAATCCTGAAAATCAACGCGCTGAATGGAAACCTGTCAATGACAAGGAAATGATTGCGTTCATTGGACTCTGCATACTGGCAGGTGTCTACAGAGGAAATCATGAGCCACAGTCAAGCTTGTGGTCTGAGCGTGAAGGCAGGCCAGTTTTTGTTGCAACCATGTCTAGGACACGATTTCGCTGCATCATGAAGTACATGAGATTCGACGACAAGGCAACGCGTGATGAAAGGTTGAAACACGACAAACTGGCCGCTTTCCGTGACATATGGACAATGTGTACTGCTCAACTGCCAAAGTTTTTTGTTCCTGGTCCTGATCTGTGCGTAGATGAGCAGCTTGTGGCTTACCGTGGCAGATGCAACTTCAGGCAGTACATACCATCCAAACCTGCAAAATACGGTATCAAAATATGGTGGTGCTGCGACGCTGTCACTTCATATCCACTTACTGCGGACATATATCTGGGCAGACAGGAGGGAACTCAGCGTGAGACAGGACAAGGCGCAAGAGTAGTGAAACAATTGGTATCGCCATGGCGGCACAGTGGCAGGAACGTGGTGGCAGATAACTTTTTTTCATCTGTTGATCTTGCAGAGCAGCTACTTGCAGATCGAATGACATATGTTGGTACAATTCGTAGCAACAAACCTCAAGTTCCAGAGGCAATGAAGGCCAGGCGTGGGCGCCAGGAATTGAGCTCTTTGTTTGGATTTCATGACCAACTTACTCTTGTATCGTTTGTTCCTAAACCAGGCAAAGCTGTGTTAGCTATATCCACGCTGCACCACGATGCCACCACTGATGCTTAGATGAGCAACAAGCCAGAAATAATCCTCCATTACAATGGAACCAAAAGCGGTGTTGACAATATGGATCACCTGGCTACAATGCACACCACAAGAAGAAAGATTAACCGTTGGCCCATGGTGCTTTTTTTCAACATCCTTGACATCGCTGGAATTGCTTCTTACATTCTATGGGTGGGCAACAACCCAGACTGGCAGACTTTGAATGCCACACGTCGACGACGTCTGTTTCTGACAGACCTTGGGTATGCCATGGTAACACCTCACATGAAACAACGAGCAATGACTCCTACAATCCAAGCACCAATCAGAGCTGCGATGAAGAACTGTGGTGTAGAAGCTCAACCCCGTCAACCACACTCAGCTTCAATCTCCAAAGGCTCAAAGGCCAAGGCCAAGCGTCGGCGATGCTCATTGTGTCAACGCGGTAATGACAAGAAGGCAGAACGTGAATGTACTCTATGCAACCGGCCAGTGTGTGGCGAACACAGTCAGCAGCAAGCTGTTTGTGATAGCTGCTATTAAAACTATTCAGTACAACTCATGACAATGTTTATTTCAGCAATTAGTTAGGTCATCTTGTCCAGTCTTGACACTCAGTAAAACACTAATTTTATCTTATCAGACTATTAGATGGTAAGCAATACCCAGGTAAACAATGACAAGTTAGAACTTTAACTTCTAGCAAAATAAAGTGACGTTTCAACAAGAGCAGAATGCATAAACGTGTGAGTGACAATTGGGGTCCCCCGGGACCCAGTTGGTCATATTAAGGAGTAAAATATGTTGGTCGCATGAGGGTTAACAGGGGAGATGAAAAAATATGGTGGAGAAGCCGTAATATAGGAATTTTATAAGATATGTAACTCAGCGTGGAATGAGGGAGATCACCGGAAGATTGGAATAAATCCATTATAGTAGTCCTCCACAAAAAAGGTAATGCACTGGAATGCGGTAACTATAGAACAGTTTAGTTTCAGTTTATTGCTCCCAAATGAATGGTACATGAGATACATGAACAGTTTTTTAGCAACAAGTAATATATACATTAGAAATAGATAATAGTAGGCATTTTTTGGAGTCAATGGGTGCCCTGAAGGGAATGAAGAATCCCGCTAGGTAGGGTTCCTAAATACAAGATAATTAATAAAGATGGAGGGAGATTGAGAAGTAATTGTTGGAAGTATAGGAAGTGGGAGATCGATAAGTAATTGTTGGAAGTGTATGAAGACAAGCATAATAGGAAACAAAACTAGACAAGAAACAGAAACTAAATAGCAGTGCTTTCTGCTTAACTAAACATCATTTTCATTTTCCATGAAATGAATCAATTTCATCACTTCTTTCTAATCCACAGTTTAAGAGTACTAATGACGATATTCACGGAAAGACTCGGAGGCCAGACCGAGGAATACCTGGCAGACGAACAGGCTGGATTAAGAAAGGACAGAAGCACGGTACAGCCTCACACACTAGCACTATTCTGATGGTAGTATATTTCCGCATTGGTGACATGTGCTGTATAGGAATGCTTAGTATCTTCCTGAGGCACCACCGCTGGTAGGCATCGAGCTTCGTCTCCACATCCTTAGTACGAATCAAGGTCTCTGTTTCATAGAGGAGGACAAGTACTATGCATGCCTTAAATAGGCGGAGTTTCGTATCCATCCCGAAATTAGTCCTCCAAATCACTCTTTGTAGGCTGCTCATGCAGGTTTTTCTGGTTACAGTCGTTGCTATTATTCCAAGTTTCAAACATACTTATTTATACCCAGCAATAGTTGCCTAGTCGTCTCACTTTCCAGTAACCAATAATTATAATGCCCAATGTATTCTGTAATGAAATAGCGAAACATAGTTCCACCAGGCGCAATATAAATATACATACTCTAAATCCGCATCTTATGAATCACAGTGCGTGAAAAATGGATGAGGTTTTTTTCATTTAGACCAGTCAACAAACTTGGCTTAAATGTTGTTTTTGGAACTGAATCAATTTCATCACTTCTGTCTAATCCAAAGTCATTAGGGGTTTCTATTTACTTCGGACAAAAATGTTTAGCTGATGATGAAATGTTGTGATGTAATAAAGCTTTTATGCCATTCAAAAGTAGTGATAGTTTGTGTCTTTTTAGATTTCTATGGAAAAACCAAGAAAAGATCTGCAATCATTAGAAACAACAGAAATTCTCTCTTAGAAAATATTCAACCAAATGACGAGTTAATTGCTTCACTGTTGTCTCTCAACTGCATAACGGAAGAACAAAATCACTTCATTCAACGACAACGTTCAACACAAGATAAGAACGCAGAACTTTTGTACGTCGTGGAATCTTTCGAAGAGGCAAACTTTTCAAATTTCGTCAAATGTCTTCGACAAACCAATCAGAAGACAGTGGCAAGGATCATAGAAAACGGAGGAGGTTTAAAGAACAAACTTTACATTAGTACTTATAATCAACATAATTACCTTCATCATTATGATGATTGCAGATAAGCATTAGTATTGGAGTTACATAAAGATCGTTCCGAGACCTAAAATAATTTCCATAATTAATTGTGCCCTAGCGTGTCATATACTACAGACATTGTATGATCGGCTATATCATCACAACTGCAGTATGCCTACATGTGGTGATAGCACGAGAAAATCTTCATGTAAAGGTCGTAATAAGGTACTTTAAGAGCAAACTTAAATTCCAAAGAAACGTTGTAGATCCATTCTGAAACTTTGCTACGACCACTATGAAGAAAGAAATTTCCAAAGGAAAATCCTTGGTGGAGGTCGAAGGAAAAATAATAGGTTTCTTCTAAAAAATTGTGTTTAGATGTAGCCTGTCTCTATTTACATAATAATTTCAGCATTAACTAAATAATGCTAAACTTGAAGCTGCTCGTAGTACTGCATTAATTTGTTTTGTGAAATAGCATCGAGTTCCTTTGCTAACTTAGGTTTTCCACTCACAGTTTATGCTGCCAGGTGAAAATTGTCACCATCCTCAAACTGTCAGCTCTTTGTCCATATCGTCTAAAGAAACTTTTGAGGTTTTGTACATTTTTGCACACAGTGCACAGTATTCATTTCAATGACTCTGACATTGCTGATCTCTAATCTTTATCGCAACGTATTTCCGGGTTTTTGCATTTTTACGCAATTTAGAAATTGGCGCATAATAAACACCTGCGCAATGATGACATTTTATTGATTCTATTTTAAAAGCTTCTATTGTTGTTTATGAAAATGTTCAGTTGCGTGTTTAGCTTAAATTAGACGAAACTTTGTTTTGCTTACGTATCTACGGCCTAAACAATATTAAAAATTAAACTGCAGTTATCTAAAACTACGTCTGAGTAAGTAGTTTGACATTTAAAATACGTTTTGTTTCTTTTAGCGCTAATAAAAATCGAAGTGCAAAACGATGGTGCAAAGTGTACAACGTCAATGGAAACAGAGCTACTTCATCAAAAACTAGAAGATCTTCGAAACAGAACCAAACCAAGGTCACATGTAGCTGATAAACTCATCAGTCAACTGAGGGAGGAAGGCATAGAAATCCTCAACTCTCAGCTGAACAGACAGACTGTGGTCGTTTGGCTCTGGTGTCATTCACAAGCTGCACTTGAACATATTCAGAGACTGTTCGAATCGAATCACCTGAGAGATGTGCTCTTCGAAAATATTCAGCCATCTATTTCAAAAGTGATTAACATCGATGGGAATCAATTCCAGAAAACCATTGGCAAGTTCTTATGAACACAATCATCATAAAGAAACTTAAAGCTTGTAATCAATGCATAAGACTTCGAATAAGGAAATGACTAATACAGCGCTGCTTAATAAAATTAACAAGATGTTGGAGCGAACAAGAAAAGGCCGTCTTAGAAGGCGCACATTATCGTGTAGCTACATAAATTGTGCTTCTGTAGTCTACTTTGAGCCAAGACATTTGAATAAACCATAAGGTGGGATTGGAAGATAAAATGGTACAAGAGGAAAGTGGCACCGAGGCAACAAAAGGCTGCACTAAGTTGTAAGGCATGTAAAGAAGACAATGGTAAGACAGGAAGACAGGTAATTAATTAATTAATAATTATATTTGTAACGCGCGCACGGTCGCACCGAAATGTGAATCTGAGGCGCGGATAGTCAGCCGCCAGAAGATGCAGTTAGATATCCAAGTGCTTGAAAGCCAAGGAGAAATCATTAGTTTCGAGCCGTTTTTTGAAGGAAGGAAGTGAATTTGAGCCTCGTAGAAGTCGATTCCATTCCATGGTGGCAGAGACATGGATTGCACTCGAGCCCAAAACTGTTCAGCATCGGGGCTCAGCTAAAAGACCTGTATTTGATGATCGTAGGCAACAAGGAGGAATGCAAGGAGTTAGTAGTGACTGAAGGTAGGAAGGTGTACTGGTGCTGAGAGATTTGTAGGTAAAACAGGTAGTCAAACGGAAAGCATTAATTAAGGTTTGTTAATGCGCAGTAAAAACAGGCAATTGGACAGAAATAGTAGGTCGATGAAGTGAGGCTGTTTATATGGGTATATTTCACAACCGGAGGCAAATTAGATAAATTTCCGTCTTCTCCTTTGGACGGCTTACACAGAGAATAAAATTATAATTTAAAATTTTTAAATACATTGTAGGGCATGTATTAGTTATAAAAAATTATTTATATTATATTATTTAGATGATTCATATGAGAAAAAAAATTAGAAAGTCCAATTTTAACCCGAAATTGCATTGTCCTTTCTAATGGTGAGTCAATTCAACGTTACGTTAGGGTAACAGCTGAAACGCTTAACTGATGTTTTATAATTTTTAGATCATTAACTTACATATATCCATTGCTCTATATGGTTTTTATTAACTAATAACAAAGTAAATAATTAAAAAATAAATAAAACTGTCTGTCTTCAAATATTGGTTACAACACCGTTACGAATGGGTTTCTGCCATCTGGGGAATAAATTGAAAACTCTCGTTTTTTGAATTGGCATCTTCGATAGCAGGGAACCAGTCTGCATTGAATTTACCAACAAGAAATCAATATGGAAGTTTGCTTCTGTTGACAATTTTCGGAAATTTATCCGGTAATGTAATAGTATAAAAAGATTTACAACTCCGTGACTGTAATTATTGCACTTTGCGTATATATATAATTTTTTTTATTTCAAAAATAATATTGAAATTGACAGCCTCGCCACTATAAACTAACTATTTATTGTATCTTAATTCGTCCGGTAAGCATGGAGACCTAATTATGAATATTTTACAACTCCGTTACTACAACTCCGTTACATTATTTTCTATTAAAATTAATTTATTTAATGGTACATGTAGAAAATTTGTCGTAAAAATAGTTTAGGTTGCTGTGTAATAATTTAATGCACACTAAATACTAATTAATCACTAATTATAAACAGTGGCGGTATATATATTATGATGTGTATTTATTACGTAACGGAGTTGTAACGGAGTTGTAAATAATTAGGAATGTGTATGTGTTTCACATAGTAAGAAAACTAAAATGAAAAATTAGGCCAAATCTGTCAAATTTAAGCTCTGCTCAATATCAAATATGCTTCAGGACTGCTAGTAAAATATTTGTGTAAGAAATTTTTTTAATTTTTCACGACTTTATTTTTCCCTAATTCTATTTCTGAATTTGCCTCCGGTTGTGAAATATACCCATATAATGAGGCATAGTAAGAGGACAGTATAAAGCTAAAAGATCGGTTACGAGATATTAATGCAGCAAAAAACCAGCAGCAGACAAACTCAGCGATATACAATGAAAGAGACTATGAGCTGAGTTAAATTTGAAAATAGTAAAAACAGTACATAAAGAAATGTACAGTAATAGATTCGATGATCTACGTAGGCAACAGCACTCATTTTTAATTCCTATAGCATTAAAAACAGAATGAGTTAATAATAATTAGTTAATTATGTAATTGTATTTTAGTTGTGAGTGAGAGTCATACATACAATGACCAAACATCTTGCAGTTTCACTTTAATTCTAGTTAAATAATTAAACTTAAGGTAATAAACCTGCGAGAACTATGCTGCCCCTCGGGTATTCAAAGGTCGTCGCCCCATCCGCTCTGCAGAGAAGGGGGTGCTCTTAGTCCCATTTGCTCGAACTGCAACTATGCAGAATCGAGCCTTTTTCGTGGTGGGTCCAGTGGTCTGGAACGGGCTCCCCCAGGAGATACGCCTGCTCCCTGGGACTTTTATTGAAGCTTTCTTTACTAAGCTCAAAACTGTACTTTTTGGCCGTGCTGGAGTCGGGAGCGCCTCTGAGTAGTCCTCTGGAAGGGGCGCTATATAAATTTATGAATGAATGAATGAACGAATGAATGAATAAAGATGCAGAATTCATAAACAAAGAATTCAATATTGAAAACAAACTGAATATTAGCAGTCAATTATAATATAAATATTTATAAATAAAAGAAAAAGATATTATTAACAATCAATTACTTGCCTATTAATGATTATTTTTTTTATCTTAGTCGTGTGTCCGATTTCCATCAACTTTAGGCCTACTCAGAGAATCGAGATAGGAGGAGGAGGAGGTTATGTGCGTGGAATGACTACACTTCGAAATGAAATCTACATCCTCTGTCGATCGCTAACTTCTTCTTCTTCTTCTTCTAATCATGTAATTTGTGTATTTGAGGATCGAATTCCATTTAGTCTTCAGAAGACAATCGAAGTAAAGATTAAAAATCCCAGGGACATTTTATCCAGTGACAATGAAAATTGCCTCTACGTCTCTGATCGTAAAGAGAAATGCGTCTGGAAGATTGCAAGAGAAACAGATGACCAACACAAAATCATCAAATGGCTGACCACTGATTATGAGCCATTTACTCTGTCAGTGTCCAGTGACGGTCAGTTGTTGATGGTCAACAGATCATCGTCCACTCTGATGATCTACGGATCAGACGCAGAACTTATTCGATCCATTCAGATACCAAGATACATAGAACGACCAATTCAATATGCAGTGGAAACATCCATCGGGAATGTCATCATCCTTCACAAGTGGATGGAAGAGGAAAAGAGAGAGAGTGGGTCAAGTGGGAGAGAGAGTGTAATAAAGTGGGTCATAAGTGAATTGACCAGAGATGGACAGATAGTCGTCCGTCGTTTTATTCCTTCAAATAAAACACAACAACTGAAAGATCCTCGTTATCTCTTACTCGATTCAGACGATCAACTGTTTGTGGCTGACTCTGGGAATGGTAGAGTGATTCTCTTGGATTCCGATCTGAAATGGAATCAAACTATTTGTCCAACAAAAGAAGAAATAGAAGAAACGAAGATCCGATATCCATTTAGATTGTGTTACGACGAAGAAAAGAAACAACTGATCGTCGGAGGATATTATGAAGATGGAGTTTATGTTTACACTTTAAGTCGAAATTAAACTCACTTTTCATCAACAGAATCTGAAAAAAACAAATATCTTTTTAAAGCTTATTGTGTTTAATATTGTTTAAAAACAGGAAATAATTAACTTACTAATTTAGTGTCAAATCTCTACTTCACAGGAATCACGGAACATGCACTTCGCATAGAGCGTCAGGTCGGTAAGTAAGAAAATTGCCACCGACCTGTGTTGATTAGTTGAACGTGTTTGCCGTTGCATGTTCTGAAAGCGCCGACACGGAATTTAATTAATTAATTAATTAAACCAGCCATACGTCTCATCTACAGCTCTGTACACACCGGACGCATTTGCCTCTCTGTATAATACTTACTTATATCCACAGGCAAACAGAAGAACGCCATGTGTTCAGACAGCGTCGACCGTTTTCAGCGCTGCAGGTATCGAAAGAATAAGTCGTTAAAAGATCTCTTTCCAAGTGGGTTCGGTGGCGCCCACAACGGCATCACCACACAACAGCAAGAGATGATATTTGTAGGCTATTTTAGCGACTCGCCTTTATGAAGCTTTAGTTGGGTATCACGTGAAGTGCTGCGACATCATTTCGTGCGATATGCCGTTGGGCGATCACGCTGTCTGAATGTAGCGACATGGAGCAGCAAGATTTTCCAACGTTGCCATCTCTTGCAGAGGGGCTGACCGACTGACTGACTGTTTGAACGATTGAGGAACACAATAACAATGCGTATATTCAGCCGAAAATTTCTAACGCTCTATGTATTGCATGTTTGTATTTCTTCGTAAAGCATATCGCAAAGGTAATGACGTCACACAAGCGTGTCACTTTTGTATAAATAAAACCATCGATATCTATATTTAGACTGGATTATGGACTCAGATAATTACGAGGTCAACCCTACGCATCTATATAGTGTTGTTGACATAGCTTGTTGACGGAAGATGCCTTGTAAGTTGTTGCGCGGCTATAAACGTTCTAATCAGCAAATTAAAGGAGCTAAACAGTCGTTTCATGTGTGAGTAGGCCTAGTTACTGATTATTTTATTGCTCTGTGAGCGTGATTCTGAATAAAATGTAAATAAATTCAAGTTGAGTGCATGGGCGTCGAGAGCCAAATCGTGCCCCGGGGCAGACATCCATCAGGGCCCCTCGTTTTCATTATTAAGCCCAAGTCTGGTGTAAGCCTGAAAAACGCTATCAAACTACATTTAGCGAATAATAATAATAAGGGTAATAATAATAATAATAATAATAATAATAATAATAATAATAATAATAATAATAATAATAATAATAATAATAATAATAATATTAATAATAATAGCAGGGCTTTTTAGTGTGCAGTTCTACAAAAAGGGCAGTTCTAAATGAATTTGTGCAGCTGTAGAAGCATTTTTGTGCAGTTAAAGCTAGTTTTAAAATGTTCATTGTCATCCGATTTGGAATAATTCACTATGGCTTTTTAAGGGGTCATGGCCCCTGCCAGCATGCCCATATCGAGCCCATTCAAAAATTATATGGGCTTGTGGGCTTGGGCTAGCCCATATCAGCCCCATCTGGGCACGAGGTGAGGAGCCCATTATCAGATCAGTGCAGTTCTAAAAATTCCTTTTAAAAGCCCTGAATAATAATAGTAAAAGTAAATGTGAAAATCAATTTCTGGTTTCAAAGGTCCATCGATACCTCTAATTATAAATAAATTTACTGAAATTTAATATGAAAATGTGATTATGTGAATGTGATAAATGATTTGTTAAATGACATTTATGATTTATCACATTATGATATCCAATTTCAAGAGGTTCTCGTCAATTGCTGTGTTGCATTGTCTACATGGACTACGTCAACAACAGTACTCGCTCTGTAGCCTACCATGATCAACTCCACGTACATCTACTATCATAATAGCAATGATATTGTCAGCTTGATTTGCTGCATCATGCATTCGCTTTTGATGAAATTGAAAATGCAAGGCTTTGAAGGATTGTTTGTCTCTCGTTTGCAGTTCTGACTTTCACCAATCTTTCTTTCCTTTATTGAGCTCCAGATTTCTGATGGTAATTCATCTTCTAATTCGTTATCAACTTAATGAAATTATAATATTATAATATCAAATATTGGTAATTTGATATCAATTATTTATTGTGATAAATTACATCCAGCTGTAAGTTAAAGTATTATTTATTTTGACAATTACTCAAATTTCAATTCAGAAATTTACATCCAGTACAAATGTTATGCCTCCCAGAAAACGAATAATCAATTCTAGGCCGACTGCTGGTAAATCTCAAAATAGGCCCACTGATAAGCAGTGTTTTTCAAATTCAAGTTATTCAACTATAACGTGGCCTAGAACTTTGCAGTACGCACCGCATAATGCAAAGTTCTTGGCCACGCATACGATTCTGGTGGAGCATAGAATTCAGTCAGAATTCTAAATTTGTCTGCATCAGTTAACTTTGCATCAGCAGATAGTCCAAAACCATTATGATGAATGATGACCAACTTCTATTGTCTTCTATTGACTTCTATGTCACTGTGCTCACTCCTAAATCCTCTGACTGAGCAACCGAGACCGTTAAGTTTCACATTTTATTAAATCGTTTTCGTTAACAACGCTGCTAAGCTTTTCAGTCCCATTTCCACCATCACATTCGTTAATATTGGCTTACATTTTGGTAAAGAAATTCAATAGATCTAGTAGGCCTACCTCATTTACTTCATTACCTAGCTATAAAATTGAAGAAATTGGACTGCATTGGGCCAAAACCCACAGGTTTCTTCAGTGTGAAAGAAGTTTTAGACATTTCGGGCCCCTGCCAAGGGCCCCTGCCATGGAACCGGGCCCCGGGGCAGCAACCCCACCTGACCCTCTCATCGGCCCTGGTTGAGTGAATATGGACCTGTATCGCGCACGTGAAATAACCCACATTGCTTACGCCACCCAAACGCCATCCCAAACCATTTCATCGTTCACCTTTAAAGTTGTCAGTTTCCCGTAATAGAGCATTTTAATAACAATTCCTCACCCCAATTTTCTTATACAGAACGACAAGCTTATACTATCGGAATCGAACGGATTATAGTGCATAAGGTTACTTGCATCGTGAGTGTCGGTGGGCCCTAATGGCTAGGTTAGGCATCGGGAGGGTCGGTTATTGTTAGTTTCGTCATTAGAAAACCTGGTACCGTCCGAGGTCCGCGCAGTGTGCCCAAAGATAATGTATAATCCAAATAAGTTCGCTGTCACCTCTGAAGGATCGACACTCAATCAGTCCGGTCGACCACACCATCAACCTCAACCACGTCCTTAACCTCAACCACGTCCTTAACCTCAACCACGTCCTTTACTTCAACCACGTCCTTAACCTCAACCACGTCTTCAGTTGGCACATCGACGTACAAACTTTCAACGCAGCTCAGTAGGCCCCCTATTATTGGAACAACTGGAATTTCGACTATTTTTCCATGTAGCGAATGTCCTTGAGGCCCCACACAAATCATATGACTAAGCGTTGTAGATGCAGGTTCTTATATATATATGTGCATGTACAGTTAACCAACATATTTCACTGCTTAATATGACCAACTGGGGTCCTTTGGTACCCCAATAGCCATGGCGCGTTCAGTGCTTTCTGCTCTTGCTGAAATGTCCCTTTTATCTTGCTACAAGTTGAAGTGGCAACAGTTCATCGTTTACCTGTGTATTGTATTGTATCTATACATTTATATAGCGCCTCTTGCTGAGCCTTGCAGTGTACACCAACAGAGGCGCTGTCAAAAATAAAACAAATGTGTACTGTTATATATTCCCGCATCACAATATACCGTTAGAAAGGCGGTCCAGAGCTGAAGAGAATGACATACTATGGGTTGGAATATCTCGAAGGATTAAAAAGTTACAGGTGTCGCGAACCAGAGGAAATGGTAAAAAGTTGATAACTTCTACAAAAATGGGCATATTCTGAAAATTAATATATCATTTTATTCAGTTTGAATAGCTCTTTCCAACGTTTTATTGAATCACAGTTAATAAGTTTTCAATTAGAATATTTTACAAGAAAACCTGCAATTTTTCGAAAAAACACTATTTTTCGTAACTTTGGCCCTCTGGTGGGGCAGAAGACGTTAATATTTTAAAAATATTTCTGAACAGTTTTTGACCCCATGCCATTAGGCCACTTTTGGTTGCTATTACTTTTTGAATTTCCAATTTTAGTTTTTTCACTCCACCCTTTTGTTCATATGAATCCCGATTCGATTGCTGCTTGGATTGTATGAGTAATGAGGCTTTCACTGACATATATACATATATAATTGTATATACATTAAACGAATATATATATTAGTATCGGAAAGCCGCAAGTTTGTCATGGTTTAGCTTTCAATCATGAGTTGACTTGTCGTCGAATCTCATGCAAAAGCACAATAGTCCATGCAATTTAGGGTTAGACCTGGGCAATTGCTTCAGAAGCAATTCATTTGTTATTGTATCTTATCTCTCACCCGATACATGCATATTTTACTGTTTTGGCTGCCATAGTGGACGACATCTTGAATAGTAACATACCCACACTATTGCCACTATGAGAAATCGATTCCTTGACCTTGATAGTATTAAATTCGACACTTCATTTGTTATTACAGCTTACCTCTGACCTGGTATAATACATTTTTCTTTTTTGGCGGCCATATTGGACGCCATCTTGGATAGTAACATTCCGACATTATTGCCACTATGAGAAATCGATTCCTTGACCTTGAAAATATTAAATTTGACACTTCATTTGTTATTACAGCTTACCTCTGACCTGATATATACATTTTCGTTTTTGACGGCCATATTGGACGCCCTCTTGGATAGTGATATTCCAACACTATTGTCACTACTATAAATCGATTCTTTGACCTTGATAGTATTAAATTCGACACTTCATTTATTATTCTAGCATGCCCATGACCTGATAATACTTGTTTCTTGTGTTGGCGGCCATATTGGCCGCCATCTTGGTTAAAATGCATTTTTGGGGGTGATCCCGTTGTCGGATTTTGTGGTATTTTGGATATGTTATTGAGCAATGAAAACTGAGCGGGAAACCGTTTACAAAGGTTCGGAAGTAATTTTGCCCAGGTTCAAAGTATAGACGAGCGCCAGTTCAAGTGAATATATAATATTTCATCACAAAGAGTTGTTTGGGGAGGTTAGCTTAGGGCCTTGTAAAACATAATTTTAAGTAATCAATTATGCTGGTTCTAAGTAAGTATTGTAGCCAATGAACTAACGAATAACTAGTCTTTCTAGAATAGGTAAATATAGCATTAACATTATAATATAATTGTATTTAAATCAGACCTTTGTTGAACTAATTAATATTCAAAACTCAAGACTGTCTTAATTGAATTCTACTATAATGATAGGCCTTACATGCATTGCTATCTTCGCCATAGAGAGATAATAAAGTAACGTGAGTAAGATCCAACTCTAAGCTCCCCCTATAGAGGTAAGGGGACCCGTTACATTCCACAACCTTCTCTACCTGCTATGCTATTGTGTGACGCCCATCTGGTTAAGTAGGGAATACGTGGGCTTTTTCAGGTTCCATCTAAAATGCAACTATCGCCTAAAAACAACCCATTTAAAAACTAGTGGCTCCGAGTCACATTGTTGAGTTTAGGAGAAGCGCAATTTTAATTTATGAAGCTTCTGATCCTGCAATTGACGAATCCATCGTATTCCTGGCCGCAACCAGTGCATCGCAGAAGTTTACTTATCAGCACTCATCTGAATAAAGTCTACTGCTTGATGAAACAGACATGCATGTTCACAAACAACATGCTCAGGATGGTCACACTGAATCTGCTCATTTGGTTAGAATCCGCACCCGATGGAATCACAGACGTAGCACGTGTTAACAGCTTGTTATGTCGCACTGTCACAACGGCCCAGAATATCCCAAACGGCGTATAGGCCTATTGTAATTAAAATTATATATTTCTTAAGACTTTTCTTTTTTCGAGGGGTCCTTTGCACTGGAAGCGCCTCTGATTAGGTTGTACTGCGAGAGGCGGTTTTTTCTTAACCAGTCCTGGGATGGGCAAGGGATACGCTTGGGTGGTTTCCTTAGCTGAGGGGAGACCTCTAGTGGGAAATTCTCCTATATAAGGAGGTAGAGTAAGGGGCGTCTTCGAAGTCTCCGATGATACGGCCTTTGTGCAGTTCGTCTTGTCTGAGATCTTCCGGGCGCATGTTAGTCAAGTTCGTTTCGTGGCAAGTTCCACTTTTCTTGGTTACTCAAGGTTGCTTGAGTTTGGTCATGTCGTCAGCCTGTTGCTGTGTTGAAGACTTTGTTTCGTCGACGGTCTTGCTACAATAGAGCGAACCGTTTTCCACCCTTGTCTACGGGTCGGTAATGTATCGTTTTAATTTGTCTTTTTGTTGAGAATTATACCTTTGAAAATAGACAACGAGTTTGAGCTTTGTTATAGCTGGGGAACCCGCAACATATGAGGGCTCGCGGGATTTTTTTTCTCGTACGTTCGAAAGTCTCATTTGTTGGTAGCACATACAACATTTAAGGTTTCGTCGAAAATTTTGCGACGTTAAGAGAAAATTTGAGGGAAAGAAGAAAATTTTGAAATTAAGGGGCGTGTCTCAAGATAATTTTGAAATTTCGAAATTTTGAAAATGGAGACACCAGAGGTGGTGAAAGTGTTAAAAGGCGAAGACATTTTTGAATTGAAACAAGAGGACTTACGTGTTGAATTGGAGAAATTTGGGCAAGATGTAAAAGGTCTTACGAAATTGCAAATGCAAAAAGCATTATTGAAATTGGTTACTTCGCCATATGCGTCTCCAAAAGCAAAAGAATCTGGGGTTCAAGCTGAAATTCTAAAACTAAAATTGGAGAAAGAGCAGGCAGAAATTGCACGCATACAGCAAAAAGAAGACCGAGAAGCGGAAAGACAGTTTGAGCTGGAGAAGTTCAAAATACAAATACAGATGGAAGCGGATGCTAAGAAGGAACAGGCACAAATAGAAGCTAAGCTTAAGTTGGAACAAGCAGAAATGGAATCACGAAGACTTGAGAAAGAATTTGAAGCTAAGAAGGAACAAGCAGAAATGGAGTCACGTAGATTTGAGAAAGAGGCAGAAGCAATGGAAAGGAAGATACAAATGGAAGCACAGGTTAAGAAAGAAGAGGCAGAAGCAACAGAAAGGAAGTTACGAATGGAGGCAGAAATTTTAGAAAGGAAGCTGAGGGTAGATAACGAAACAATGACAGCAAGGTTGTCTATGGAAAACGAGGCTAAGAGGATACAGGTAGAAGCAGATGAGAGAAAGTTACAAATGGAATTGGCAGAGAAAGAAAAACAGAGACAGCACCAGGTACAAATGAAGGAATTAGGAGGTTCCTTTGAAAGATTAACTGGAGGTTACTTCGAGGAGGGAGCACAGGGTTTGAGTGAGGAAAATGCAGAAAGAACGGGGCATACGTTGAAATTTAATATCGCGTCGGCAGTGAAATTTGTACCTCGGTTTGACGACACAAATTTGGAACATTATTTACAATCATTTGAAAAAGCCATGGAGCTACATCAATTTCCGAAAGATAAATGGTCGTCGTTAATCCATACGAAGTTAACGGGGAAGGCGTTACAAATTTTCGGCGAGCTCTCATTGGAACAATGTAAGGACTATGAAGTTGTGAAAAAGTCTTTGCTTACGGCGTATTCAAGAGTGCCAGAGTTCTATAGGAAAAGGTTTCGAGAATTGCAAAAAGGGAATCTTGAAACTTATTCAAATTTTGCGTATCGTTTGAATATTCCATTTAAGAGTTGGCTGGAAGGAGAAGGTGCATTGTCTGATTTAGATAAGGCTTTGGAAATTTTCAAATTGGAACAGTTTGTGAATTGTCTGCCTGGGGATTTACATCGTTGGATAATCGAACGCAAAGTAACGACACTTTCAGAAGCAGCTCGTATGGCAGACGAATATGATCTGTTGTACAAACCTTTTAAGAAAGCTAGTGTAGCTCCAGTTAAATTTGAAAAGGGATGGGCAAATGACACTGCTAATGTGAAGAGAAGCGGAGGTCAAAATTCTTGGGGCAGCCCTAAGAATACAGCAAGGAATTATACAGGTGCGTTTGGCACTCCTGTATCTTGTGCGTATTGTCATGCAAGATCGCACAGCATTTCTAATTGTGAAAAGCTCAGAGAGAGAAATTTGGCTAAGGCAAATACAAATTACGCAGATAATAATGTTGGCTTAGTGAATTTGCATTCGGGCGATTCAACGATAAATCAACAGTATAGACCTTTTGTTAAGGATGGACTGATGTACGGACGACAAGGTTCGCAGCGTCATGTAGTGCTACTGAGAGACTCTGGTGCATTACAGTCGATAGTCAGCAGGGATGGGCTTAATTCGTGCGATTATGTCCTAACGGGTGAAGACAGGTTAATTCAAGGGATTGTTGGGGAAGCGGTGAAGGTTCCGTTGGTCGAAATTCAATTGGAAAGTGAGTTGGTTTCTGGAACTATTCTTTGTGGGTTGGTTGATAAATTGCCAAAAGGAATAAATGTTTTGATAGGCAATGACGTTGTTCAAAACGAAGCGATAGATGTAGCAGTAGTTACAAGGGCGCAAAGTAAACTAGGTGCGACGGGGCAGTCGAGCGTGGTGGAACACGACGCTGTAAACATTGACGATCCTTTAATTAAGAATTCTGATGTGAATGATTGTGTTGATTTAGAACTTGATACATTGTTTTCTGAAGGTGGTAACAATGAGATTGAAGATTCAGAATTTTGTTCGAGGGACAAATTAATTGAGTTACAACATAGTGATGAAAGTCTCAATGGTCTTTTTGATTTAGCACGGTCTCCGGAAAGAAGCGAGAGGTCTTTCTACGAGGTTCGTGATGGAGTTTTGGTTCGTGTCTGGAGGAGTGTGTTGGAGCCAGAAGGTTTCGGTAGAACGCAAGTACTCGTTCCAATTTCTTTGAGGTCTAAGATAATTCATGTAGCGCATGATGTTCCGTCAAGTGGACATTTAGGTACACAGAAAACGCTTGATAGAGTGTTGAGGCATTTTTACTGGCCTGGTATTTTCAAATATGTTAGAGAATACTGTCGTACTTGTGATGTTTGTCAGAGGCTTGGCAAGGGAGCTACAAAAGCTCGAGCGCCGTTGATTAATTTGCCGATTATTGATAAACCATGGTCAAGAATTGCTTTGGATATCGTTGGTCCTTTGGACATTTGTGATAAGTCGGGGAACAGATTTATCTTAACGATAATGGACTTGGCTACGCATTTTCCGTTTGCGTTTCCGCTTAAGGTGCACACAGCGGTAGAGGTAGCGAAGGCTTTGGTGTCTGTGTTTACGACATTTGGTTTTCCTGATGAAGTGTTAACTGATCAGGGGTCTGAATTTATGTCCGAGTTGATGCAATTGCTGATGAATGAATGTCAGATAATGCAGTTGAAAACTAGTGCATTTCACCCGCAGACCAACGGATGTCTCGAAAAATTTCATCATACTCTAAAAGATATGTTGAAAGCAGTAGGGGAAACTTTTCATGGTGATTGGGATGAAATTCTTCCTTGGGTGCTGTTTGCATACAGAGAGGTTCCGGTGCAGGGATTGGGTTTCTCTCCATTTGATTTAATGTTTGGAAGGGATGTGAAAGGGCCCTTACAAATGATTAAACACAGTTGGATTCGAACTGATGTTGTGCCTGAATTGAAAAAGACGAATTTGATTGATTTTGTTTTGGATCTTCGAGAGAAGATTAAGGTGTCATTACAAATTGCAAATGAAAATGAAATGGTGCATAAATCTAAGTCGAAGGAATGGTATGATTTGCATGCGAAGTCTGTTACTTTTGAGAAGGGTGAACAAGTGTTACTGTTGTTACCTTTGATTGGTAAACCCTTACAAGCAAAGTATTGTGGTCCCTATCCGGTACTGAAAAGACTTGGGGAGGTGGATTATCTCGTCGGTACTCCAGATCGGAGGAAAGCGAAGAGGGTTGTGCATGTGAACCTCATGAAGAAGTATTTGGCACGGCAAGGGGAAAAGGTGATGGTTGTTGATAGTGAACCTGAAGTGAATGTTTTGATTTCTGATACAGGCATGTCTACATCATTTTTGGAGTCTGTTAACATGGATCATTTAAATCAGAGTCAGATTGATGATTTAACAAATGTGTTGTGCAAATTTCAGAGTGTGTTTAGTGACAAGCCAGGGAGGACAACTGTGGTGTCACATGATGTGAAGCTGATGGACGGTGTAAGACCGATGAGGCAGTCACCATATCAACTTCATCCGGACAGGTTAAAGTTGGTAAACGAAGAAATAGAGGAGTTGTTGCAATCAGGCATAATTGAGGAATCTGAGAGTCCGTGGGCGGCACCAATAGTGTTGGTTCCAAAACCCGATGGTACACTAAGGTTGTGTACTGACTTCAGGAAACTGAATGCAGTTACTATACCTGATCCATTTCCAATGCCTCGAGTGGAAACTCTCATAAATAAAGTTGGGCAGGCGAAATTTCTTACAAAATTGGATATGACAAAAGAGTACTGGCAAATTCCTATAGCGCCATCAGCGGTTGAATGTACAGCTTTTGTAACACCTAATGGACATTTCCAATGGAAATACATGGCTTTTGGGCTTCGGAATGCACCAAGTTCATTCAGTAGGCTAGTTAAGAAGGTTTTTGCAGGTTTGGAGTCTTTCTGTGATGCATATCTTGATGATGTCATTATTTTCAGTATGGCATGGTCGAGTCACATTAATCATTTACAGCAAGTGTTGCAACGTGTGCAAAATGCTAATTTGACGTTGAATGTGAAGAAATGTGTATTTGCTGATGCTGAGGTGGATTTCTTGGGTCATCATGTGGGTCGTGGAATTGTGTCTCCACGTTCACAAAAGGTGGAAGTAATGCTTAACTTTCCAACGCCGACTAATAAGAAACAATTGCAGTCTTTGTATGGGTTGGCAAGCTATTACAGAAGATATTTGCCACATTTTTCAGATTTGACAAATCCTTTCACTGAAATTCTGAAGAAAGGTAATAAATTTGTGTGGTCTGCGGAAGCAGAAAGGGCGTTTATTGATTTGAAGTCAAGATTGGCGTCCAAACCAATTCTTAAACCGCCTGATTATAATCGACCGTTTTTCGTTGCTGTTGATGCTTCGCAGGTGTGTGTGGGAGCATGCTTGTTCCAGATCTACGAGGACGTCGAGCATCCTGTATGTTATTACAGCCGCAAGCTTCGGACGCACGAGAGACGCTATTCGACCGTGGAGAAGGAGGCGTTGGCTCTGGTAACGGCGATACGGACATTCTCCGTATATTTTGGTTCTGCGCCGGTGGTGGTCTTCACTGACCATAGCCCACTCACTTTCATAAACTCGATGGCGAACTCCAATGATAAGTTACTGCGATGGAGTTTGGAGCTACAAAAGTACGCTCTGGACATTAGGCATCGTCCGGGGAGAGAGAATCTCCTGCCGGATTTGTTGAGTCGTCCGTCGTTGGTAAATAGTGAATGATCATGCTTAGGGGCGACGTGACTGAACGTCGTAAGTGTGTAATAGATTAAATGTTTTCGATTCGTATAATATTGTATTTGTGTATATAGATTTTTGTGTGTTTGATTGCGATATTTGTTTTATGTGCATGTTAGTTAGGTAGTTAAGTCAAAAACCCTTCTGGTTTTTGCCTTTTTGGAAGTCCGGGGGTGTGTTAGGATCCCATGGCTTAACCAGTCCTGGGATGGGCAAGGGATACGCTTGGGTGGTTTCCTTAGCTGAGGGGAGACCTCTAGTGGGAAATTCTCCTATATAAGGAGGTAGAGTAAGGGGCGTCTTCGAAGTCTCCGATGATACGGCCTTTGTGCAGTTCGTCTTGTCTGAGATCTTCCGGGCGCATGTTAGTCAAGTTCGTTTCGTGGCAAGTTCCACTTTTCTTGGTTACTCAAGGTTGCTTGAGTTTGTTCATGTCGTCAGCCTGTTGCTGTGTTGAAGACTTTGTTTCGTCGACGGTCTTGCTACAATAGAGCGAACCGTTTTCCACCCTTGTCTACGGGTCGGTAATGTATCGTTTTAATTTGTCTTTTTGTTGAGAATTATACCTTTAAAACTAGACAACGTCTTGAGCTTTATTATAGAGGAGGAACCCGCAACACTATCATAACTATAATTAATCCCGCTTCCATTTCATGAAAAAAATGACCCAACTTCTATTTAACGAAAAAATATTTTTAATCAATGGAACTTTTATTGGTAAAGTCGTAGTTTACGTTGCTAAATTATTTGATAATGTCACTTTATAATGGAAGCTGGATTGATTAAATAAATTGTTTCCCTAAATGGAAGTGTTATTGATGAAAACATTCCGGTGTTCAAAATTGAAGTTGGATTGATCGAAATAATTTTTCCCGTAATTAGAAGCTGGATGGATAAAATTAAGTTTTCGATTCAATAGAAGCTGGATTGATGAAAATAATTGTTTCCGTGATTAGAAGCTGGATCCATGAGAACATATCTTTGCTTAAATAAAAGTTCCATTGATGAAAAATATTTATTTCGTCAAATAGAAGTTGGATTGATAAAAGTAATTTGTTCCAATTAAATGGAAGTTGGATTTATGAAAATATTTCTTGATGAAATGGATGCTGGATTGATGATAGTTAACATGCACATAGGTAGACTGCTTACTTACCAACGTCAAGTACGGCATTGAAGACATTAGAATAATTTAGCAACGTAAACTACGACTTTACCAGAATAATTGTTTCCGTAATTAGAAGCTGGATCCTTGAGAATATATTTTTGCTTAAATAAAAGTTCCATTGATGAAAATATATTTCTTTCGTCAAATAGAAGTTGGATTGATAAAAGTAATTTTTTCAAATTAAATGGAAGTTGGATTCATGAAAAAATTTCTTTATGAAATGGAAGCTGGTTTGATGATAGTTCACATGCACATAGGTAGACTCCTTACTTACCAACGTCAAGTACGGCATTGAAAACATTAGAATAATTTAGCAACGTAAACTACGACTTTACCCTTTTATTTAGGCAAAGAACTATTCTCATGGGTCCAGCTTCTACTTAAGGAAACAATTATTTTCTTCAATCCAGCTTCTATTGCATCAAAAACTTAGTTTCATCAGTCCAGCTACTATTTACGGTTAAAATTATTTCCATCAATCCAACTTCTATTTAAATACACAAATGGTTTCATCAATCCCACTTTCATTTAGGAAAACAATTTTTTTCATCAGTCCAGCTTCCATTTCAATTTGACGATATCAAATAATTTAGCAACCTAAACTACGGGTTTACCGTTATCCCGTAGTTTATTTTATATCATAAAATTAAAGTGGAAGTAGGATTGAGGAAAACAATTGTTTCGCTAACTAGGAAGTGGGATTGATGAAACCATTTCTATCTTTAAATAGAAGTTGGATTGATGGAAATAATGTTTACCGTAAATAGAAGCTGGATTGATGAAACTAAGTTTTTTTATGAAATAGAAGCTGGAATAATGAAAATAATTGTTTCCGTAAGTCGAAGCTGGACCCATGAGAAGAGTTCTTTGCTTAAATAAAAGTTCCATTGATGAAAAATATTTTTCTGGTTAAATAGAAGTTGGGTCATTTTTTTCATTAAATGGAAGCTGGATTGATTAAAAATAATACTCCATGAAATGGAAGCAGGATTGATGATAGTTACGATGGACATCGGTAGAGTGCTTACTTACCAAGGTCAAGTACGGCATTGAAGACATTCAAATAATTTAACAACCTAAACTACGGGATTACCGTAATGTCTTCAATACCGTACTTTGTGGACAGGTCAGCCTATTGCTCTACTTCAGAGCCATACAGAAAATTTAAGAAGTGAAAACTTGATGAGTATCATATCTAGTTTAATACATGTGTGTATAAGATATATAATCTGCCACTGTTTCAATAGATTAATACCCATTGACAGAAAGAAGACTGTTGATCATTAGCAGATTTAGTGTTTACCACACTTTCTTCTATTTCTTTACTCTTCTACTATTCTATACTAATTTCCTAATGACATTTCATGCAAAAACCTATTTAATTTGATTATGTATAAAAATTTGTAAGGTAGATGTTGCCTAAATATCTAATGGCATTTCTCTTGAATATGTTTTGCTGTGTCTGATTCATTGACTACCTCTAAATTCTACATAAATCATCAATGAGTTTTACATTGGTGTCACGACAATTCGTCGAACGACATTTCGTCTACGACACTTCCGCTACAGACATTTCGTCGAACGACATTTCGTCTACAAGTGTTTCTGTATTCATAACGGCTAATCAACAGAGGCCGCTCTCTTATAGTTTCGCTAAAACATGCTATATATTCTAAGGAATCCAGCTTCTAATTACTGAAAAGATTATTTTCATCAATCCAGCTGCTAGTGAATGGAAACTTATTTCGTCCATGTATCCAGCTTGTTATCCAGCTTCTATTTACGGGAAAAATTATTTAGATCAATCCGGCTTCTATTTCAACACAGGAATGTTTTCATCAATCCCACTTCCATTTAGGGAGAAAGTTTTTTTCATAAATCGAGCTTCCCTTTTAAAGTGACAATATGAAATAACATTGTAAACGAAATGTCGTTCGACGAGTTGTCGTGGAACCTTTTACATCCACCTACTCTTGAAGTTCTCCCTCTCTTGGTCGTTCTACTCTGGCTTGTAAATATTCTCATGTAAAGCAGGTTCGAATATAGGAAGCCTGTCAATATACTATTGTATCCAACATCTCTTTGTGATCTAAACAAAACTAAATACATTGCCTAAATGAAGACCTTTTGTCTAACTTAGGCTACTCCTCAAAATTTACTAATGTAGATTGCGTGCCTATTTGATTGCCAATAGTATGTGTGCTAGTTAACTAGTTAAAATTTGTAAAGGATTAAAAAATAGTAGAATTAAAAAATTATTCGGTCTGCCACTTGAATGCAGAAATGACCCTACTAGTCGGCACTTGTTCCCTTTAGGGTTCTCTATCCCCGTTGTTTTCCAAACTAAATTATACTGTACTTATGATGGTTGTATTCTTTGCTTCTGTTGGTTGGAAAACAGTAAAATTTATGGTTAAGGTTTATGGTTATTTATTTAATTGGTGCATTGGATCTGTGCTAGTCTCCAAGTTTTGTCCTATTTTCTACAGGTATTGCGACCATCTCATATTTCATCAAGCAGTGTTGTTAACACTCCATACCATGCAATCAGTATTTCAAAAGTTATACTGATAGAATGTAGAACAATAGTCATATCTTCAATCTCACAACTGGAGGAAACATTATTTACATTAACTCTCAGAAAACTTTACACAGCTCTTTGCAATTTCATATATTTCCAAACTGATGCTGAAGAACAGTGAGAGAAATACGAGTCAAGTCAGAACTCAGTAGCACAAGTTGACAAGATGATATCCTGGAGGAAGACCATACCAATGTCTCCATTGTTAGAAATCATTGGCACAAGTTATTAGTCTTAAGGAGCACGTGAGAATGAACACCGGAGAAAAGTCACACAAATGCCAATTTTGTCAGAAGTCATTTGTACGAGTTGGTGATCTGAAGGTCCATAAGAGAACTCATACTGGAGAAAAGCCGTACGAATGTCAGTTATGCCAGAAATCATTTACAGAACTTGGTACTTTGAATAGGCACAAGAAAACTCATACAGAGGAAAAGCCATACAAATGTCAGTTATGTCAGAAATCATTTTTGCAAATTAGTCATGTGAAGGAACACATCAGAACACATACTGGCGAAAAACCACACATTTGTCAATTATGTCAGAAATCATTTCTACGAGTTGGTGATCTGAAGGTTGATAAGAGAACTCATACTGGAGAAAAGCCGTACAAGTGTCAGTTATGTCAGAAATCATTTGCACAACTTGGTAACTTGAAGAAACACATGAAAACCCATACTGGAGAAAAGCCGTACAAATGTCAGTTATGTCGGAAATCATTTGCTCTAGCTAGTACTCTGAATAACCACAAGAAAACTCATACAAGGGAAAAGCCACACAAATGTCACTTATGTCAGAAATCATTTTTGCGAATTAGTCATACGAAGGAACACATCAGAACACATACTGGAGAAAAACCACACATTTGTCATTTATGTCAGAAATCATTTACACATTCTGGGAATCTGAAGGTCCACATGAGAACCCATACAGGAGAAAAACCATATACATGTCACTTATGTGAGAAATCATTTGCACGAGATTGTCATCTGAAGGACCACGTGAGAAGACATACTGGAGAAAAGCCACACAAATGTCAATTATGTCAGAAATCATTTGCAGAACTTTATATTTTGAGAAGGCACATGAGAACTCATACTGGAGAAAAGCCATACAAATGTCTATTATGTCAGAAATCATTTACACTATATGGTACTCTTAAGGACCATCTAAACACCCATACAAGAGAAAAGCCATACAAATGTAAGTTATGTCAAAAATCATTTGCACAAGGTAGTACTCTGAATGTCCACATGAGAACTCATACTGGAGAAAGACCATACACATGTAAGTTATGTCAGAAAAGGTTCTCACATTCTGGTGGTCTTAGATATCATTTGAAGGCTCATGCTAGGACTAAACCATCTGAAGTTGAAGCCTGTAATGAAGTATTCACAGGACCTAGAAATCTAAAGAGAAAGAGGAAAACCAGTAGAGAAGCAAAGAGACGTTTTACAGAGAGTAACACTCGAACAAAACAATTTAGTTTCCATTCAGAAGAACAGCCACAAGATCTGAAATTGAATAGAAACGTGATTGTTAATGATTCTGATCAATGCATATCATTGAGTAATTCAAGTTCTTTTGGAGGAAATGAATATTTTGCACAGGAAATTGCTAGTGATGTTAGTGAAATTGCAGATCTTCCTAAGAGAACTGGAGCTGAAGAATGTTTCGTTTTTATGAACAGGTCGAAGTCAATTGGGGATTTAAAACCTTTTCTGGCAAAGTCTTATGGATGTGGGATATGTGACGAATTGTTTGAAATAGAGAAGGAATTTCTAGAGCATTGTCCTAACCATGGTTTTGCACCAGCCGATGACTTGCTGTTGACATTTCCTGAACTATTTTCTGTCTAAGGTTAAAGATTAATATAACTGGAAAATCAAGTTCTGTGTCCTACTAAATTCCTCCAGATATATACTAAGCAATTTTCTCTGTGAATCATAAACATGATTATGGGCGTCGACTTTTCATGAATTACAAGTGAACCATACGTTCTTGAGGTTGTTCCGAGGTCCTGTAGGGTGATGTTCTGACGAATAGAAAGCAACAAAAGGTCAAATGAAGACAGTCTTACAAGAACAACCGGAGAAGGAAGTCTCTGAGAGATGAATGCTGAGAGCATTTTCACAGTGAACGGAAATGGCAGTTTTGTTGCCAGTTGAGGGTTGTTGCTAGTCAACGGTATGCATTGCTAAACGACGGATTTGGCTTAGGACCTGATTTTTGACAGAGTTAATACCATTGCACTAATGCATATGTTTCTTTTAATTCTGTTTTATTTTTGACTTCCTTCTATTGCACCTGCAGAATTATTTGTACGATGTTATGACATTAAAGGTGTTGCTATTTTGCTGCAGTGGATTCATACGAAAAGTAGTCTTGCATTAAAATAGATTGAGCCACGCTCAACTCAAGGCAACATCCGGCGATTGATTTAAATGAAACATTGGTGCTGTACATAAAGTTTCTAATAGCATAATATTGTAAATATTCAGAAGATGTTTTTGACATTTTCACCATTAAGAACAATAGATTTGTTATTTGTACTGCTATGTAAATGCCATGTAACTGTTTCTCAGTGCAGTCTGATCGGATGATTTCTATATAAAATATAACAGTGAAATTTTATGTGGTAATTACTAAAGACTCAAATGAATGAGTGATCGAGTATAAATGTTTATTTGTGTTAAATAAATAAAATAATTATTGCTTGGGAATGTAAACAAATCTGTGAGAAATGTTTTAACAGTACTGTTGACTGGAAGTTTCAAAATTATTAATATTTGCAATTGTAGCCTACTTTTATGTTGTGTGAATAGTTTTCTCTGTTATCACTATTATCTTATGTTGCACCTTAAACTTTTGTTCAGATGCATTCTCCGTAAAATAACTTTGCCCTACATAGTCCTCAAGGAGGGATGTTGGACTGTTGGTGTTTGTTACATAACATTGTCTGACAACTTACATTGTTTCAAAGAAATTGGCCCAGTCATGATGGCTTGAATCTTTAATTAAAAATGAAGTTATCATAACAAATAGAGTGTCTAATTAAATAGTTTCAAGGTCAAGGAATCCATTTCTTGTAGTGCCAATTGTGTGCGAGTGTTACTTTCTAAGATGGCGGCCAATATGGCCGCCATCACACAAAATGTATATCTCAGCTCATCCGCAAGCTACAGTAACAGCACACTGAAGTGTCGAATTTAATAATTTTAAGGTCAATCAATCGATTTCTCATAGTAGCAATAGTGTGGGAATGTTACTATGCAAGATGGCGGACAAAATGGCCGTCAACACACAGAAATATAATATATCAGATCAAAATAAGCTATAATAACAAATGAAGTATCAAATTGAATAGTTCCAAGGTCAAGGAATCGATTTCTCGAATTGGCAATAGTATGGGGACCTTACTATCCAAGATGGCGTCCAATACGGCGGCCAAAAGCACAATGTGAGCCGAGATATACAAATTTCTGTGTTCTGGCGCCATACTAACCGCCATCTTGGGATGTATCACTCACACTATTGCCACTACGATAAATCAATTCCTTGACCTTGAATGTATAAAATTTCACACATCATTTGTTAATGTATCTTACCTGTGAGCTGAGATACACATAGTTTTGTGTTTTGGCGGCCATATTGGCCGCCATCTTAAAAAGTAACACTCCCATACTATTACCTTCACCACAGATCGAATCCCTGACCTTGAAAATATTACATTCGTCACTTCGTTTGTTATTCTAGCTTGCCTATGAGCTGGGATATGCATATTTTTGTGTTTTTGCGGCCATATTGGCCGCCATCTTGGAAATTAAACTCTCCACATTTAGGCATCTATTAAAACTTAATTCTTTGTTAGATTCAACGCTTTATTTGTGATTTTAAGTTACTTCTGAGCTCAGATGTTTAACCCTCTCAGGCTACCGAGGTTCTTTAAAACAATGGCTACCAATTAAGGGGGTGGTTACCACCACCCCTGGATTTCGTGTTTGGTTTCACATATCATAACTTGTAATACAGCATTGGATTCAGCATTCATTTCTGCACAGAATGTATATTTAGTTGTTCATTATGTGAATGCACCTCGAAATTACATCACTTTTAACAACGGAACCCCTTAATTAGCGATATTTTATACTATTGCGTACATTTGGTACTTTTTGGATAAACAATATAAAATTTATTTATGTGTGTTTTGAAACTGATCTATGTATCCAAGATACACACATAAATCCCTACATAATTATTATGTTTATATACGTATAAATATACATCCATAATCCATATATAGCCTATATATCGGTTTACGTTGTGATGCTGTATTCAGCCATTTTCACACAGATTACGCGTATTATTATTTATTTTGATCACTTCCAGTTTTCAGAAGACAAACATATAAGTATGTATATGAAGCCCTGCATTCCCTCTAAAGAACGATATATATGTTTTTCTTCTAGGAAGAATAATAAATAAGCTATAGTCGAAAAACTAAGGGGGTGTATCCACCCCCGAGTACCTCGGGTATATCGGGTTTAACTATTGAATGGCGTGGGCTACCACCATGATGTTTACCTCAAAATGTGTGCCAATGAACCTGATACAGCTACCTAAAATGCAAAAATTATATTCCATATGAAAAAAAATATGCATAAAAACGTAGGTGGGTGGTAACCACCCCTCCCTTGGTAGCCAAGAGGGTTAAACAGACCCGTTAACCTAAGACACAAGGCATTAATCGATGCCCACATCAAGTGAGATCGTCAAAGAGTTTATGATGTTGTAATTATTATTTCAAAAATAGAATAGAGTAAATTGTAACTGTTGTACTGGACGAAGCTTTATTCTGTCCACCTGTTGCATTTACATGTAGATAAATCCATTAAGTTAAACATTAGGAAACATAAATATAATAAAATATTAAACTGCTTTCATTAGTCACTTTGATCTGCATATGCGAAGTGCATGTCTGTGATTCCTGTAAAGTAGAGATTTGACACAAAATTATTCAGTTTATTATTTCTTGTTTTTAAACAATATTAGGGGAGAATGGCCTGCTTTGGGACATGTCCTGCATTGGGACAGTGGTGGTATCTAAGCCCTGGTTATATATTATCGCGTGTGGCGTCGCCCAGCGAACGTATTTTTGATGTAGAGAATGATCAAGCGTCTTATGCTGCTAATTAAAAAACTTTTGACAGAGATACTGCAAATCTCAGTTTTCAGGCTAAAAAAGTAAATGTTTACTCTTACAGTCTCAGTCAATGCATTAAATGTCTGGTGCTAATTTAGCCAAAAATTTCGGTGAACTATTTAGGACAGCATATTGCAAAGCATATGGTGAAATTTGGAGGGTTTAGTGACAGTTCATACCGCGACATTTAATACCGCGACAGTTAACACCGGACAAATAATCCCGATCACACTTAATCCCGATGACGTTTAATCCCTACGACATTTAATCACACGAAATTTCGTACCGCGACACTTAGTGCCAAAACACTGAAAAATGAAGTTTGTAAAAGCAATCACAATGACAGTTTGAATTTGTTAAATTATATAAAAGCAATCACAGTAGAAGAATGAAGTTTGTAAAAGCAATCACAATGACAGTTTGAATTTGTTAAATTATATAAAAGCAATCACAGTAGAAGTTTTAATCAGTACAATTTAGTAAAAACAATTGAGCATGCACTATTTATGCTCTGATCGTTACGAGTTAGAAAGATGAGACATGGCCCGAAGGAACAGCAGGATTTCTGTTTTCCCGTATGACGCTACCGCTGCTTAGACTCGTTTCTGCAGTCTAGCATACATCTTTCTTGGGGGATGTTGCTCATTTTGAATGTTGATGATTTGCGGACCTAGTGTTGTCATACGAGCCTTGCAGTGGTACTGTACAGATTTAATACAACGCCAAGCACAAAATTCTATTACAAAAGTCGTACAATCTTACACGCGCAATTCAACTATGTTAAATCGAATCGGTTTGAAATCTTGAGACGCGCAGTTCTATGACAAAAGTCGTACAAGGTGAGGCGCACGAGGCGCACATGTTCAATCGTACACTCGTTGTACGTGTATTATGTCGGGCCGTGGGACTAATTGTCGTGGTATGAAATGTCTTCGGTATTAATTGCCGTGGTATCAAGTGTCATTGGGATTAATTGTCTGCGGGACTAAGTGTCCGGTATTAAGTGTCGCGGTATTAAGTGTCACGGTATTAACTGTCCTGCTACCAATTTGGAGGTCATATGCATGTTACCTTTTGTATTATCTGAAAAATAGGTAACCGGCCATTGATGGCCTGCATTGGGACATGCACTGATGGCCTGCATGGGACAGACCCAATATAGGCCATTCATAGAAAATTAAACTTAAATAAGTTTGCTGTATATTTTATGACTTCAGTAGACGTATATTAAATAATATTGGTGACAACAAAATATATATACTACAACTGACACCAATTTTATGCATTAAAATGAAAAAATTGACCCAATGCAGGACACGCTTACCTACTAATAATAAGATTTTAATTCCTGGTGGATATGAGGTAGCTAGGGACAAATAATAATAATTTACTGTATATTTTGTGATACAGCATATCATCTTCAACTGCAATAATGATCTGTTACACTCTATTGAACATGATTAGAACAAGATCAGTTGCTTGACCCAACGCTCTCCAAGCAGTGTCCCAATGCAGGCCATAGTGGCCTGCATTGGGACGATTTTTTCCAGTGAGGAAAATACTAAATTTTTATGGTTTATTCTTGCAATAATGCAGCAGTATATATCACATTCGATTGATTAAACGTTGCTCTTTCTGATAATGACAACAAAATATATGTACTACAACTAATACCAATTGTATGCATTAAAATGTAAAAATTGACCCAATGCAGGACATTCTCCCCTAAACACAATGAGCTTTAAAGACATATTTGTTTTTCAGAATCGGTTGATGGAAAGTGAGTTTAATTTCGACATGAAGTGTAAACATTAACTTTATCTCTGCCGACGACGATCAGTTGTTTCTTTTCTTCGTCGTAACACAATCTCCATAGTCTCCGGATCTTCGTTTCTTCTGTTTCTTCTTTTGTTGGACAAAGAATTCGATTCCATTTTAGATCGGAATCCAAGAGAATCACTCTCTTATTCCCAAAGTCAGCCACAAACACTTGATCGTCTGATTCGAGTGAGAGACATAGAGGTTCATTTAGTTGATGTGTTTCAATTGAAGGAATAAAACGATGGACCATCTGTCCATCTCTGGTTAATTCACATATGTCCCACTTCCTTACCCTCTCTCTCCCACTTGACCCACTCTCTCCCTTCTCCTCTTCCATCCACTCGTGAAGGATGATGAAATTCCCGATGGATGTTTCCACTGCATGAATTGGTCTCTTGATGTATCTTGGTAACTGAATGGATCGAATACGTTTTGCGTCTGATCCGTAGATCATCAGAATGGACGATGAATCATTGACCACCAACAACCGACCATCACTGGACACTGACAGAGTGCGTGGCAGATAATCAGTGGTCAGCCATTTGATGATTTTGTGTTGGTCATATGTTTCCCTTGTAATCTTCCAGACGCATATCTCATTATAGTCAGAGACGTAGAGACAATTTCCCTTGTCACTGGATCCAATGTCCCAAGGTAATTTAATCTCTTTTACTTCGATTGTCTTCTGACGACGAAATGGAATTCGATCCTCGAAGACAAAAATTACAGCACTAGAAGAAGAAGAAGAAGAAGAAGACTGTGATCGACACAGGAAGTAGATTTCATTTCGAAGCTTAGTCACTCCACACACACCTTCAAATCCTCCTATCTCGATTCCCCGAGTAAAGGTGATGGAAATTGGACACGCGACTAAAATAAAACAATAATCATTAATACGCAAATAATAATTGACTGCTAATATTTAGTTTGTTTTAAATTACGGAATTCTTTGTTTTTGTATCAGGTATTATTAATACTTAAATTTTACTTATTTTAATTTGAATTAACCCTCGGGCTACCAAGTGGGGGGTTATTACGACCCCCCTAGGTTTTTTCTTTCGAAAACTTGTTCCATGTGGAATATAATTTTGATAATTTAAGTAGCTGTAGCAGGATCATTTGCGCACATTTTGAGGTAAACATCATTGTGACATCTCACGCCATTCAAAAGTTACACCCCATATACCCGAGGTACCAGGGGGGGTTGATACGACCCCCCTAGTTTTCGTCTATAGCGTACTCATTTTTCTTCCTGGAAGAGAAACAAATATACCATTCTTTAGAGGGAATGCAGGGCTTTATTCGCATACTTAGATGTTTGTCTTTTGTAAACCGGAAGTGATCAAAATAAATAAAAATACGCGTTTTCTGAGTGAAAAACTGATATTTCTACGTGAACGAAAGTTTTTGTGACGCCTGTGATAAGTATGTATGCATGTATATATGTATGTATGTATGTATGTATGTATGTATGTATGTATGTATGTATGTATGTATGTATGTATGTATATGTATGCATGTAAGTATGTACGTATGTATGCATGGATGGATCTATGTATGGATAGATGTATGTATGTATGTTTGTATGTATGTATGTATGTATGTATGTATGTATGTATGTATATATGTATGTATGTATGTATGTATGTATGTATACATGCATGTATATATGCATGTATGTACGTATTTATGCAGGGATGTATGTACACATGTATGTATTCATGTATGAATTTGTATGTATGTGTGTACATGCATGAATGCATGAATGCATGTACATGTATATATGTATGGATGTATATTTGTATGTATATAAACATGTGTAGGGATGTATGTATGTGTCTTGGATATGTAGATTAGTTTCAAAACACACATAATCTTATATTTGTTTATCTAACAAGTGCTGGATGTACTCAATAATATAAGATATCGCTAATTAGCGGTGCCGTTGATACAAATTATGTAATTTCGATGTGCATTCACATAATGTACAACTAAATATACCATTTTGTGCAGAAATGAATGCTGAATCCAATGATTATTACAAGTTATGATATGTGAAACCAAACACGAAATCCGGGGGGGTCGTCTCAACCCCCCCCTTGGTAGACAACGTCACAAAAAAATCTTGGTAGCCTGAGGGTTAAAGTGCATCTGGTAAATGTTTGGTCATTCTATGCCTTTCACTCACAAGTAAAATAAAACTACATTATTAACTAATTATTATTCACTCATTCGGTTTTAATGCTATAGGAATTAGAATTGAGTGATGTTGGTTACGTAGATCATCGAATCTATTACTCTATATTTCGAAATATTTTATTATTATTTAATAATTTAACTTGCTGTTCAATGTCTCTTTCATTGTCTATGGTTCCGAGTTCGTCTTCCGCTGGGTTTTAATGCTTCCATCTCTTGAAACCGATCTGTTAGCTTCATAGGCTACTATTATCTTTCTAATTATGTGATTTTATTCTCCTCATTATCAAAACGCTGCAGGCTTCATAGGTCTGCTATCTCTTTCCAATTACCTGTTTTTACTGCTCATTAACAAAACCTTAGTTTCATGCTTTCCGTTTGACCTACAAATCCCTCAGCACCAGTACACCTCCCTGCCTTCCTTCACTGCTAACTCCTTACATTCCTTCTTGTTGCCCACGATCATCAAGTACGGGTCTTTTTGCTGAACCCCGATGCAGAACAGTTATGGGCTCGCCTGCATTCCATGCCTCTGCCTCCCCATGGAATGGAATCAACTACTGCTATCTTTCGTAGACATCAGACAGAAATTGATGTACTTCACTTCCCTCCTTCAAAAGCAGCTCAAACTAACTATTTCTACTTTGTCTTTTTTACATGCCTTACATCGCGACTTCAACCCTTTTGTTGCCTCATTGCCATTTCCTATTGTACCATTTTGTCGTCCAATCCCACCTTATGGTTTATTCAAATGTCTTGATTTAACTCAGAGTAGACTACAGAAGCACAATTTATGTAGCTGCACGATAATAGATATACTAAAACCTCTCTTGGTAGATGAGGTTTATCTCTATCATATAACATACATTTGTCCAGATTCCTTCTGGGTATCTATTTTCATCCATTTTCACTCTATTCGCATAATTTATCGGCCTTTTCTTGTTCGCTTCAACATCTGGCTGATTTTGTCTTACATGTAGTCATTTCATTAATCGAAGTCCTATGCAATGATTACACGTTTTAAGTTTCTTTATGATGATTGCGTTCATAAGAACTTGCCAATGGTTTTCTGGAACTGATTCCCATCGATGTTAATCACTTTTGAAATAGATGGCTGAATATATTCAAAAAATAAGTCTCTCAGCTGATTCGATTCGTACAGCTTCTGAATATGTTCAAGGGCTGCTTGTGATTGACACCAGATCCAAACGACCACAGTCTGTCTGTTCAGTTGAGAGTTAAGGATTTCTATGCCTTCGTCCTTCAGTTGACTGATGAGTTTATCATCTTCATGTGATCTTGGTTTGGTTCTGTCTCGAAAATCTTCTATTTGTTGATGAAGTAGTTGTGTTTCCGTTGACGTTTTACACTTTGCACCATTAGTTTGCACTTCGACTTTTATCACCGCTAAAAGTAAACAACTTATTTCAAATGACGTAGTTTTGAATAACTGCAGTTTAATTTTTTAAATATTCTATATTCTTTAAAAAAAAGTCAGCAATGCAGGGAATGGGAAAGATATGGAGAGACAGGCATGTGAGTATGGAGACAAAAGCAGGGTTGGTGAAATCAATGATTTTCCCGATAGTGTTATACGGATACGGACAAAAACAAAAGCGACAGAAGATAAGATTGATGCGTGCGAAATGTGGATATGGAGAAGATTGCTGGGGATATCGTGAACAGAAAAGAGAACAAATGCATCTGTCATCCAGGAGATAGGTCAACTAAGAGAAGACTTGACACTGCAACACAGGACCATCAGACAGAAATTGATGTAATTTGGACACGTAATGAGATCAGAGGGATTGGAGAAGGAGATGATGCTGGCGTGCGGTGAGGGGAGGAGGAGTAGGGGCAGAGGCGGCACCAGACATTTTTAAAACCTGGGCACAGCTAGGGCAGTTATACAAGTAACCAGTGCAGGGGAGGTTTATGCCAGAATAAATGTTCGGCAGGGCAAAAATTCTGGCAGGGCAACGACCAGGGCAAAGGATTTTTTACCAGGGTACAAGGGCATTTGCCCTGGCCTGCCCTGGCGTAGTGCCGCCACTGAGTAGGGGTCGGCCGAGAACTCGCTGGATGGAGGAGATACATAGGAGGACAGCGATGAGCCTTGCACAACTAAGGGACGCGGTACGAAGCAGGGAGGATTGGAGGAAGCTGGTACGACGGTCGCTAGAGTTCCACGAACTGATGGCCCACAAGGTGATAAGGTGATATTCTTTAGGCCGTAGATACGTGACCAAAACAAATTTTCGTCTATATAAGGCAAAATACTCAAGTGTACATTTTCATAAACAACAATAGAATGCTTGTAATATAAAATAAATCAGTTGTCATAACTGCGCAGGTAGTCATAACGCGCCAATTTATGAATTCACGTAGAAACTCAAATACCGTGATAGATCAATTTCAGCAGTCAGCAAATACGTTGTGATAAAGATTAGGGAGCAGCAAAGCCAGAGGCAGTGAATTAAATGTCGTGCATAGTGTGTTCAACAGCACACAACCTCAAATCCTTTCTTGGATGTTTTCAATAAACAGCTGACAATGTGAAAATGATGATAAGTTTCATCTGTCAGATTAAGGTGTGAGTGGAATGTACAAGTCAGCAAAGGAAATCGATGCTATATACCACGAAGCGCAGTTTAAAGTTTAGCATATTTAGTTAATACTGGAATTATTTAAAGGTGTAGAGATACATCTAAACAATTTCTTAGTCTAAGCCTATTATTTTTTTTCTTCAACCTTCACGAAGGCTTCTCGTTGGAAATTATTTTCTTCATTGTGGTCGTTACAAAGTTTCAGAATGATTCTATAACGATCCTTTGGAATTTAAGTATGCCCTTAAAGTACCGTATTATGACTCTTTATTATGAACATTTCCACACGTTTTCACAACTTGTACTGGAATTTAGATTATCAATCAATCAATCAATCAATCAATATTTTATTGGTCCAACAACAAAAGATCATTACAAAACCTGTAATTGCTTTTAAAAGAAACAGAAAAAGTTCTTTGATGGGAACAAAAGGAGGACCTGAAGGGACCTAGGTCCCACTAAAATTATTAGGGTTTCTTTACCAGCCTAGTTGAGTGGATGGCAATAGAAGTTACAATCATTGTGTCGCGTCCCCCCCCCCGGCTAGATCCCGCTAACTGTAACAAGGCTTGGGCTGTAGCAGCCTCCTCTTCTCTAGGGGCCTCGTAGCTGCAGGGGTAAATCGGGTGACGGCTGGATGGAGGTGGGCAAAGGAGATGTTCAGGTAAGCCTAGCCTTTGGGTGACCAGCCCAGGCCAGAGGTTTTCTGTCTGGATGTCTTGTAAGTTTTGTGAATATGCTGTACCAGGATCTAAATATACCTTATCTAAAGGTTCGGCCAAGTTCCTAGGACATAGGTTGTCCGGAGTTTCCGGTCTGGAAACAATCGACCGGTCACGTCGATTTGGGTTCAGGTCTACCCGAACGCGAGTTATCTTATCGTGTAAAACAGCCTGAAAAGCGGCTGTTTGCTGCTGCATTTGTGACAGTTGTGCCTGCATTACCTCGATCTGCTCAAGCTCAGAGGCCAGGGTAATCCTGTCTTCTTCTTCAAGATCGGCCACAGTGTCGCCTACTCTAACCTCACCTGACCTTGCCTTCAGTTCTGCTGTCTCTACAAGTTCAGTTACGACACTGGTATTCGGCCTAGCCAATAACTTGTCTTTATTAGCAGGCATTTCCATGATGTTTGACAAATCAATTAATTACAATTGCAGAACATAAAGAGATTCTCAACACAAATCTACACCTGGTAGGTTTTGGTTACAGGTTAAAAATAATTCAATCAGCAGGAGTATTCCTTACCAAAAATTACCTTAACAATAATCAACATTTAAGTTTACGATTATTTGTATAGCTCTAGTGCACGGATGATCACCATTAGGCAAAGGGTTTCCAGATTACTCAACAATCAGGGACTAACTAAAGGGCGCCCACGGACAGTCAGCGTCAGCCTTGCGCTTTATAAATTTAGACTGATTACTCGCTTACTTCCCCACAAAACAGACCTAGACGTAGTCTGCACGCCTTCCCTCACAATCGGAAGTTACCATTAACCTGATTCACCGCACTAGAACAATTAAACTTAATTATTAGCACTACAATTAGGGTTGACTTTGTCGGTACAGTCCCGATTTCGAGGCAAATGTCCAGTGTCCACACTTGACCTAGTCGGAACAGCCAAATGTCCCGACTTTGAAATTTGTTGCCAAACAAACAAAATGTTCTGGCTTAAAACACAATACTCGTACTAACTACGCTAGGCTACTGCTAATTGTTCTTCGATTGGTGACGGATATGAGCTTTACAACGAGTTTACTTACTTTCCAGCAGTTTTGCCGAAGCTTATAAGCATACCAGACAAAGGTGCAGATCTGAAATGGGTTGTCTTTTTTAAAGCAATGAACTGTTCAAACTTGCAAAAACTTATTGAGCTTGTGTTGACTTCTCCACAGTTGAAAGACTTTTTTCCATAAAGGTGGACTGACCAGCGCAACAGAATGTGTGTTGAACTTGTTGAACGTAAATTACTGGTGAAAACAATTTATAGAATGACATGTCACTGACACTCGACCATGGCCCCCACTTTCTGACTATGACCGATCAATTCTTTAACTGTTTGTTTGTTTATTTGACTTTAATTTATTTTTATTAATTTTCTAAGACATTTCTTCTCTCATGTAAATGGCTGCGGTATGTCAGCAATTGATATCAATTAAACGAATATATATATATGTGCGGAGTTCCAGAATTTTGTTTTAGGATAGAAACCGTTGTTGAAAGCTGTGAGGAGTCATTTAAAAATAAATTAAAATCATGATCGTCGCATAAGAGGGCTGCTTGAAAACTTGATCTGGTATACGCAGAATCTGCATGTGTTCTTAAAGTCAAACTATTTAATAAAATCTCAGTCACATAATCACATTTTAAAAAATTGCAGAAATAAATGTTGCAAATTAAACCATCATTTAGAATGCAATAGCAATAACCAGTTAACCACTCCTCTGGATCACTTCCTATCTTTCGGAGCGCCCTACCTCTACCATTTTTCACTCATCTCGCTCGCCTTGGCGCCCTGCTCCTTTTGGTCTCCCCCAGGGTTATGTTCTTGTACCCCTTCTCTATATCCTCTTCACAGCTGATGTAGAGTCTATATACTTGCATCCTGTTCTCTTGCTTGCATCCTGTTCTCTCACTTCTCTTACCATTCCAGAGCAGTAGTAAGAGAAACTTAAAATTATATTAGATTTGTCTGACTTTCTATTATGTAACTCACTGCGGTTTGTCAGTCTGTTTTATTAAACGAAGATATATATATATATATATATATATATATATATATATATATATACCACTCCAGAGCTGTGTAAGAAAAGTGGGTCCTTCTCTTTGCAATAGACTGCCCTCTGACCTGCGTTCTGTCTCGCGAGACTCTCTTGCTCTTTATAAACTACAAGACTGTCCTTTTTGACCGGGTATGGGTCGGGAGTGGTAATCTTGAAGGGGCGCTATATAAATTTAATAGATAAATAGATAGGCCTAGATATTTGTACCTAACACAAATCTTTAATAACGACATACAAACACAAAAAATTACTCGGTTGCACAGCTTGCGCGGCCGCCCCACATGATTGTAACTCGTGAGGTGTTTTACGAGAAAATTGCGTCCCGACTTCTTAGTTCGAAAAGGTGGCAACCCTAACTACAATAGATTAAATTGTACGCTTCAAAATGGCAGCTCAAAACTCAAAAAGGACTGACGTCATTAATTTATGTTCCCACAAACTATTACACAGTAAGCTCCCAGCATGCTTTGCGGCGGAGGTTTATTTAGCGCCAGCCCATATCGGTTGGCCACAGGTCAGCCGATTTTACTTAACAATAAGAAAGAATGCACCATGATAGGCCAGATCTGTGGAGGGCCAGGTTCTTTACAATTGTACTCCTCAATAAGCAGTGTCTACAATAATAGTCTAATTTAACTAGACTTAACTAGGCAGTATAAATGTTATAAATGGTATAATGCATAATCCAACAATATTATACCTAACTGAGGGTGCAGATAATATTACAAGCAATTTCTCTTGCTCAGCAAAGGCATTATACAATAACAGTCTAAATTAACTAAACTTAACTAGGCAGTATAGGCCTATATGTTATAAAAGGTGTAATTCAAAATCCAACATTATTATACCTAACTGATGCAGATAATAAGCAATTTATCTTGATCAGCAAAGGTAGATAAGGAGAGTGGAAGTGCAAGTAAAAGAGAGAGTAAAAAGGTAGGAAAGTAGGAACTCTATTTTGTCCCCGCGTTCATAATAAACCAGAGTTGCAACTTTTTTAAATAAGTTAAAACTGGAAATAATTCGAAGATCTTGTGGTAGATCATTCCAGGTCGCAGGGCCCATCAAACTGATAGAAAATTTACGGGAATTTGTGCGAGCAACTGTATTTCAAATTGAAGAACGATCTCTAGTGTTGTAGGAATGAATGTCGGATGCAAATGTAAAGAAATTGGAATAAACAGTCGGTAAAGAATTAAAGACATAGCAATGCATAAATTCATTAATTTGTTTATGTTTAAATATAATAACCTATCATACTATGGCTGCAGTATATGACACGCTAGGGAACAATTAATTATAGAAATTATTTATGATCTCGGAAACATCTTTATGTAATTCGAATATAAATGCTTATCTGCAACCATCATTATTATGAGGCTAATGATGTTGATTATTGGCATGTATGTAAAGTTTGTTCTTTAAACCTCCTCCGTTGTCTATGATCCTTGCCACTGTCTTCTGATTGGTTTGTCGAAGACATTTGACGAAATTTGAAAACTTTGTTTCGTCGAAAGTTTCTACGACGTACAAAAGCTCTGCGTTCTTATCTTGTGTAGAATGGAGTCGTTGAATGAAGTGACTTTGTTCTTCCGTTATGCAGTTGAGAGAAAACAGCGAATCAATTAACTCGTCATTTGATTGAATATTTTCTAAGAGATAATTTCTGTTGTTTATAATTATCACAAATCTTTTTTTGGTTTTTCTATAGAAATCTAAAAAGACACAAACTATCACTACTTTGAATGGCATCACAGTTTTATTGCAGCACAACATCAGCGAAAAACAATTTCCGAAGTAAATAGTACAATCTACAGTCTTTGGATTATGAAAGAAGTTATGAAGTTGATTCAACTCGAAGAACAACATTTAGGCCAAGATGTCTCACTCGTCTAAATGCAAACACCTCATCCATTTCCACGCACTGTGATTCATAAGATGCGGATTTAGAGTATGTACATTTATATTGCGCCTGATGGAACTATATTGAGATATTTCATTACAGAAAACATTGGGCATTCTAACTATAGGTTACTGGAAAGTGAAACGGCTTCTCCTCCATATTTTATCATCTCACCTGTTATACCGTCATTATCAGGGCTTTTGTTGTTTTTCAGTCGTTGTACAGCTCTTATGACTGCTTCTTCTAGAATGTCTTTTGAGCGTCTTCTCTTGGCGGGATATCTCTTCTAAGTCCCTGAATACTTAATTTACAGTGTCTTAGTTTATTTGTGCCTTGTATAGGTTGCTGCCAGTATGAGAGTTGCAAAAAAATAACTGGGAGGTAGACGTTGATTCATGTGCAGTTTGGGTGTAAAATGTAGACTTTACTGTGGGATCCTAAGAAAGACTAGGATATAACAGAGTCGATAAGTTCCTTTTTAACGGGCGCCCTACCCACATACTCAACAACTTATACTTTACCCTTATAATATGGGTATATTTCACAACAGGCGTCAAATTCAGAAATAGAATTAGAGAAAAAGAAAGTCATGCAAAATAAAAAAAAATTCTTACACAAATATTTTGCTGAAGCATACCTAATATTGAGCAGAGCTTAAATTTGACAGATTTGGCCTAATTTCTTATTTTAGTTTTTTACTATGTGAAACACATACAACTTTGATTCCTAAATATTTACAACTCCATTACTTGATAAATATACAATACAATATACCGCCACTGTTTATAATTAGTGATTAATTAGGCCTAGTATTAAGTGTGCATTCAATTATTACACAGAAACCTAAATTATTTTGACGACAAATTATCTACATGTACCATTAAATAAATTAATTTTAATAGAAAAATAATGTAACGGAGTTGTAGTAACGGAGTTGTAAAATATTCATAACTAGGCCTCCATGCTTACCGGACAAGTCAAGATAAAAAAAATAGTTAGTTTATAGTCAGTTTCAATATTACTGTTTGAAAGAAAAAAATTATAGGCCTATATTATTAGGCTATACGCAAAGTGCAATAATTACAGTCACGGAGTTGAAAATCTTTTTTATACTATTACATTACCGGATAAATTTCCGAAAATTGTCAACCGTAGCAAACATACATATTGATTTCTTGTTGGTAAAATCAATGCAGACATGTTCCATGCTATCGAACATGTCAATTCAAAAACCGAGAGTTTTCAATTTATTGCACAGATGATGGCAGAAACCCATTACTAACGTTGTTGTAACCAATATTTGAAGACAGAGAGTTTCATTTATTTTTTAATTATTTAGTTCGTTAATAAGTCAATAAAAACCATATAGAGCAATGGATATAAGTAAGTAAGTAAGTAAGAATGTTCTTGATTAAACGCAAGCAAACGCTCAGCGCTTTACATACAAAGTCAGAAATATTTTATGTATAAAGAAAACGGTAATTAGACGAAAATTAAATCAACTAGAAAACAGATGTCTAACTGTACAACATCCTAAGTTAATTATCTAAAAATTATAAAACATCAGTTCAGCGTTTCAGCTGTTACTCCAACGTAACGTTGAATTGACTCACCATTAGAAAGGACAATGAAATTTAGGTTTAAAATTGGACTTTATAAAAAAAATTCTCATACTAATCATCTAAATAATATAATATAAATAATATAAATATAAATAATTTTTATAATAATTTTTATAACTAATTCATCCCCTACTATGTATTTTAAAATTATAAATTGTAATTTTGCTCTTTGTGTAAGCCGTCCAAAGGAGAAGACGGAAATTGATCTAATTTGCCTCCTGTTGTGAAATATAGGCCTACCCATATATCCGTATTTGACTTATTGTAATTTCATCTGAACTTCAACTTACAACGCCGACTTGCTGAATCTAAGGGTCGTTCAGAAAAAGGCCCTAAGAATAATCACAGGATCTGCTGTTAAATCCCATACCAGAACTCTGTATCTGAAATTTAATCTTATACATATTTCTCAATTAAGTTTATTGTGGTTTGTTTATGTACCAATATGGCAGAAATCTCCTCCTTCCGGCTCTTCTCTCCTATTTCAGCCCAATTATGCCTATCAATGACACTTATGGCCTCATGCATCTTCGCAAGAACCAACTCACGAAAGTTCTCAATCAAATACCAAGGTCCTCTCGTTTGGAATAACCTTCCTTTGGTCATTCGTGAGTTTAAGAGCCTCGTTCATTTTAAACAAGCAACTTCTATCACGATTTGCCTAAAGTTTTTTTATTTTATGCAACTTCTTCACTGTTTCAGAACTTTGGACTTTGTAGGTGTATACGACGACGCTGTTCTTATCGCAAGAAATAATGCAGTAATAATACTTATTATGTACAATTTGTAAACCCGTCCAAACCCGGGTTACCCGGGTTTTTACGGCCGTCAAAGTTTCTAAAAAAAGGCCTCGGGTTTGCCTTCCCTATTTGGCAGTAATATTTCGAAGACATCTCACCTTTCAGGTGACGCCAGATTGTCTTCTTGAACCGTTGTCTGGTAATTCTTTGATAAAAACAAACGTCCACTGATATGAGAGACCTGATAACTTCTTCGTCTCTTTGTGTTGCTGATAAATTCAATATCCAATGCAGATAGGACTTTTGTAAGATAATGTCTAACATCTCCAGTGGAAGATTGTACAGCTGAAATCAAAACAGATGCAAACTTTCACTCGAAACTTATATTGAATAATTTGTATTATTGATTTAACTTGGGTGCTTTGAGGATACCAAATAAGTTAATTAGAGTAGCATGGATTTCAACCGGTTCAGAAGACTATTGAAACACTACATTTTACAAGAGTTACACATTCTCCAAATATTCAAAGTATATCATTTTAAAATATATTGATACCATTGACAAAGCGATGTGTAATTCATAATAGTTCAAAAGATTGCAACTCATGTACCGAGTAATTTCTGCTATAAATTATCTGTCGGTTTCTTGCATTAATTATTTACATCAATGGCCTCGGTTGGTGGTAACTGAGGGTTATAAATTCGCCCATATTCATGTTCCATCTCAGACTTAATCTCATGACCTTCAATCAAATGTATACTCTACTTATTCTTCATGATTCTTCTCCGAGACACTAACGATTTTCTCTGATCATTATCACCTCGAATTATATTAGTATCTCACCCCATCCACAGTCGACAGTTCTTCTGTTACTTGATCATTGTATGAGTGATTCGTGCAACCAGAATGTTTCCCTGCTTCAGGATATTCTCCTGATGTACTGCACTCTTCGCCGCTTAATGATAATGGGAATAGGCTAGCTTGAAAACTGCAGGCACCATGGAGGCAAATGACTACATAAATTGTTCAGTCAAATTAAAATTAATAGACAATGAAATGGCCATCATAGAAATTACAATCCAGAAATTTTCATGAAATAAGCACTAGCCTAAAAATAGTATCAAGATTTATTTTTTAAATTGTTTACACAGTTAGTATCCACCTGAAAGGTATTAAATGGATATTATGATAATCCAGGGAAAATAATACAAATCGCTGAATGTTCCACAAAGAAGCCACATCGGTCGGGGCAGACCAGCTTTTCTACCGACGCTCATTCCAATCAGACCATCAACTCAGGTTGATGGGTGAGTCTCAAAGAAAAACTGTCGATGCCTTAATAGCGCACTAATGCATCTATTGGGTTAAGCTACATCTAATAGATGCATTAGTGCGTTGTTAAGGCACTTTCAACGATGTAACTTAAAATTATCTATATGCTTTTCGGCGGTGAACAAAACTTGCAAGATACCGTTAAATATCGTGTTTATCAGCATGATCGTAATCGCAATTGCAAATACCAAATTTTTAAACTGCTAATTAAAAACTCCTAACTGATGCAGATAATAAGCAATTTATCTTGATCAGCAAAGGTAGATAAGGAGAGTGGAAGTGCAAGTAAAAGAGAGAGTAAAAAGGTAGGAAAGTAGGAACTCTATTTTGTCCCCGCGTTCATAATAAACCAGAGTTGCAACTTTTTTAAATAAGTTAAAACTGGAAATAATTCGAAGATCTTGTGGTAGATCATTCCAGGTCGCAGGGCCCATCAAACTGATAGAAAATTTACGGGAATTTGTGCGAGCAACTGTATTTCAAATTGAAGAACGATCTCTAGTGTTGTAGGAATGAATGTCGGATGCAAATGTAAAGAAATTGGAATAAACAGTCGGTAAAGAATTAAAGACATAGCAATGCATAAATTCATTAATTTGTTTATGTTTAAATATAATAACCTATCATACTATGGCTGCAGTATATGACACGCTAGGGAACAATTAATTATAGAAATTATTTATGATCTCGGAAACATCTTTATGTAATTCGAATATAAATGCTTATCTGCAACCATCATTATTATGAGGCTAATGATGTTGATTATTGGCATGTATGTAAAGTTTGTTCTTTAAACCTCCTCCGTTGTCTATGATCCTTGCCACTGTCTTCTGATTGGTTTGTCGAAGACATTTGACGAAATTTGAAAACTTTGTTTCGTCGAAAGTTTCTACGACGTACAAAAGCTCTGCGTTCTTATCTTGTGTAGAATGGAGTCGTTGAATGAAGTGACTTTGTTCTTCCGTTATGCAGTTGAGAGAAAACAGCGAATCAATTAACTCGTCATTTGATTGAATATTTTCTAAGAGATAATTTCTGTTGTTTATAATTATCACAAATCTTTTTTTGGTTTTTCTATAGAAATCTAAAAAGACACAAACTATCACTACTTTGAATGGCATCACAGTTTTATTGCAGCACAACATCAGCGAAAAACAATTTCCGAAGTAAATAGTACAATCTACAGTCTTTGGATTATGAAAGAAGTTATGAAGTTGATTCAACTCGAAGAACAACATTTAGGCCAAGATGTCTCACTCGTCTAAATGCAAACACCTCATCCATTTCCACGCACTGTGATTCATAAGATGCGGATTTAGAGTATGTACATTTATATTGCGCCTGATGGAACTATATTGAGATATTTCATTACAGAAAACATTGGGCATTCTAACTATAGGTTACTGGAAAGTGAAACGGCTTCTCCTCCATATTTTATCATCTCACCTGTTATACCGTCATTATCAGGGCTTTTGTTGTTTTTCAGTCGTTGTACAGCTCTTATGACTGCTTCTTCTAGAATGTCTTTTGAGCGTCTTCTCTTGGCGGGATATCTCTTCTAAGTCCCTGAATACTTAATTTACAGTGTCTTAGTTTATTTGTGCCTTGTATAGGTTGCTGCCAGTATGAGAGTTGCAAAAAAATAACTGGGAGGTAGACGTTGATTCATGTGCAGTTTGGGTGTAAAATGTAGACTTTACTGTGGGATCCTAAGAAAGACTAGGATATAACAGAGTCGATAAGTTCCTTTTTAACGGGCGCCCTACCCACATACTCAACAACTTATACTTTACCCTTATAATATGGGTATATTTCACAACAGGCGTCAAATTCAGAAATAGAATTAGAGAAAAAGAAAGTCTTGCAAAATAAAAAAATTCTTACACAAATATTTTGCTGAAGCATACCTAATATTGAGCAGAGCTTAAATTTGACAGATTTGGCCTAATTTCTTATTTTAGTTTTTACTATGTGAAACACATACAACTTTGATTCCTAAATATTTACAACTCCATTACTTGATAAATATACAATACAATATACCGCCACTGTTTATAATTAGTGATTAATTAGGCCTAGTATTAAGTGTGCATTCAATTATTACACAGAAACCTAAATTATTTTGACGACAAATTATCTACATGTACCATTAAATAAATTAATTTTAATAGAAAAATAATGTAACGGAGTTGTAGTAACGGAGTTGTAAAATATTCATAACTAGGCCTCCATGCTTACCGGACAAGTCAAGATAAAAAAAATAGTTAGTTTATAGTCAGTTTCAATATTACTGTTTGAAAGAAAAAAATTATAGGCCTATATTATTAGGCTATACGCAAAGTGCAATAATTACAGTCACGGAGTTGAAAATCTTTTTTATACTATTACATTACCGGATAAATTTCCGAAAATTGTCAACCGTAGCAAACATACATATTGATTTCTTGTTGGTAAAATCAATGCAGACATGTTCCATGCTATCGAACATGTCAATTCAAAAACCGAGAGTTTTCAATTTATTGCACAGATGATGGCAGAAACCCATTACTAACGTTGTTGTAACCAATATTTGAAGACAGAGAGTTTCATTTATTTTTTAATTATTTAGTTCGTTAATAAGTCAATAAAAACCATATAGAGCAATGGATATAAGTAAGTAAGTAAGTAAGAATGTTCTTGATTAAACGCAAGCAAACGCTCAGCGCTTTACATACAAAGTCAGAAATATTTTATGTATAAAGAAAACGGTAATTAGACGAAAATTAAATCAACTAGAAAACAGATGTCTAACTGTACAACATCCTAAGTTAATTATCTAAAAATTATAAAACATCAGTTCAGCGTTTCAGCTGTTACTCCAACGTAACGTTGAATTGACTCACCATTAGAAAGGACAATGAAATTTAGGTTTAAAATTGGACTTTATAAAAAAAATTCTCATACTAATCATCTAAATAATATAATATAAATAATATAAATATAAATAATTTTTATAATAATTTTTATAACTAATTCATCCCCTACTATGTATTTTAAAATTATAAATTGTAATTTTGCTCTTTGTGTAAGCCGTCCAAAGGAGAAGACGGAAATTGATCTAATTTGCCTCCTGTTGTGAAATATAGGCCTACCCATATATCCGTATTTGACTTATTGTAATTTCATCTGAACTTCAACTTACAACGCCGACTTGCTGAATCTAAGGGTCGTTCAGAAAAAGGCCCTAAGAATAATCACAGGATCTGCTGTTAAATCCCATACCAGAACTCTGTATCTGAAATTTAATCTTATACATATTTCTCAATTAAGTTTATTGTGGTTTGTTTATGTACCAATATGGCAGAAATCTCCTCCTTCCGGCTCTTCTCTCCTATTTCAGCCCAATTATGCCTATCAATGACACTTATGGCCTCATGCATCTTCGCAAGAACCAACTCACGAAAGTTCTCAATCAAATACCAAGGTCCTCTCGTTTGGAATAACCTTCCTTTGGTCATTCGTGAGTTTAAGAGCCTCGTTCATTTTAAACAAGCAACTTCTATCACGATTTGCCTAAAGTTTTTTTATTTTATGCAACTTCTTCACTGTTTCAGAACTTTGGACTTTGTAGGTGTATACGACGACGCTGTTCTTATCGCAAGAAATAATGCAGTAATAATACTTATTATGTACAATTTGTAAACCCGTCCAAACCCGGGTTACCCGGGTTTTTACGGCCGTCAAAGTTTCTAAAAAAAGGCCTCGGGTTTGCCTTCCCTATTTGGCAGTAATATTTCGAAGACATCTCACCTTTCAGGTGACGCCAGATTGTCTTCTTGAACCGTTGTCTGGTAATTCTTTGATAAAAACAAACGTCCACTGATATGAGAGACCTGATAACTTCTTCGTCTCTTTGTGTTGCTGATAAATTCAATATCCAATGCAGATAGGACTTTTGTAAGATAATGTCTAACATCTCCAGTGGAAGATTGTACAGCTGAAATCAAAACAGATGCAAACTTTCACTCGAAACTTATATTGAATAATTTGTATTATTGATTTAACTTGGGTGCTTTGAGGATACCAAATAAGTTAATTAGAGTAGCATGGATTTCAACCGGTTCAGAAGACTATTGAAACACTACATTTTACAAGAGTTACACATTCTCCAAATATTCAAAGTATATCATTTTAAAATATATTGATACCATTGACAAAGCGATGTGTAATTCATAATAGTTCAAAAGATTGCAACTCATGTACCGAGTAATTTCTGCTATAAATTATCTGTCGGTTTCTTGCATTAATTATTTACATCAATGGCCTCGGTTGGTGGTAACTGAGGGTTATAAATTCGCCCATATTCATGTTCCATCTCAGACTTAATCTCATGACCTTCAATCAAATGTATACTCTACTTATTCTTCATGATTCTTCTCCGAGACACTAACGATTTTCTCTGATCATTATCACCTCGAATTATATTAGTATCTCACCCCATCCACAGTCGACAGTTCTTCTGTTACTTGATCATTGTATGAGTGATTCGTGCAACCAGAATGTTTCCCTGCTTCAGGATATTCTCCTGATGTACTGCACTCTTCGCCGCTTAATGATAATGGGAATAGGCTAGCTTGAAAACTGCAGGCACCATGGAGGCAAATGACTACATAAATTGTTCAGTCAAATTAAAATTAATAGACAATGAAATGGCCATCATAGAAATTACAATCCAGAAATTTTCATGAAATAAGCACTAGCCTAAAAATAGTATCAAGATTTATTTTTTAAATTGTTTACACAGTTAGTATCCACCTGAAAGGTATTAAATGGATATTATGATAATCCAGGGAAAATAATACAAATCGCTGAATGTTCCACAAAGAAGCCACATCGGTCGGGGCAGACCAGCTTTTCTACCGACGCTCATTCCAATCAGACCATCAACTCAGGTTGATGGGTGAGTCTCAAAGAAAAACTGTCGATGCCTTAATAGCGCACTAATGCATCTATTGGGTTAAGCTACATCTAATAGATGCATTAGTGCGTTGTTAAGGCACTTTCAACGATGTAACTTAAAATTATCTATATGCTTTTCGGCGGTGAACAAAACTTGCAAGATACCGTTAAATATCGTGTTTATCAGCATGATCGTAATCGCAATTGCAAATACCAAATTTTTAAACTGCTAATTAAAAACTAAGCACAGGGCACAAGCTTATTGACGAGCCATTCGAGAGAACGAAGGAAGCAGTAAAAGAACAACGTCCAAAAAGAAGGAAACGGTAAAAGCATAAAGTCCATAAAGTCGTCACAATGTGTTGTAAGTGTAACGGTATCTGGACATTGAAGTATTAAGGATCCCCTAAAAGGGCAGCCATGAGAGGGACTTGGAAGAGGCAACGTGATGTTTCTGTACTTTGCGTTACTAGATTATTATTAAACACAAATCTGTCTTAAAGCAATATAACTTGTGTTTAACACAACGCTTCATGGTGTCAGAAGCGGGATAACTGTGACTGTGTGACTGTGAGTATCGTTATTCGTCATTTGCGAACTTTGTACAAAACAAAATGGGTGATAGCGAAGGAGGGACATTCCAGTATTTTGCTGCCACGCTACCTATTCCATCAAAATTGGACGTTCAAGGAAATTTATCCGTCAATTGGAAACGATTTAAAAGAGCGTGGGAGAACTATGAAATAGCGTCGCATCTCAACGAACAAGCCAAAGCTACGCGTGTAGCAACTCTTCTCACGTGCATTGGTTCCGATGCATTAGACATTTATGACACGTTTGTGTTCGATGATGGCGAAGAGAAGGACGATCCAGTCGCAGTGTTACAGAAATTTGAAGCCCATTGCGTTGGTGCCACAAACGAAACATATGAGAGGTATTGTTTCAATCAGCGAGAACAAGAACCGGGAGAGCGTACTGAAGCATACGTCACAGCTCTCAGACGTTTGGCCAAAACTTGCAACTATGGTGTTTTAGAAGAGACAGATTAGTGATTGGCATTCAAGATGGAGCTGTCAGGAAACGCCAAGGCCAAGGCCGCAATCATTTTGCAGTTAAATGTCAGAAGAAGAACAAGAAACAACCGATCCACTTGTTCGAACAGTCAGCTGAGCCAGAAAGCGATACTGAGTCTGTCATGGTTGTGGAAACCGTTGCTGCTTTTGAACCGGCTGCCAAGAGACTGTTTGCCAAGTTCCTCATTGGTGAGATATCAGTTCGCTTCCAGATGGACTGCGGTGCAACAGTGAATGTCCTTCCGCAAAACATCTACAAAAAAGTATCGAGAGACTATAAACTTAAGAAGCTTCAGGCAACTAATACAAAATTGGTCATGTATAATAAGTCGATGATGATACCTTCTGGGAAATGCAGACTGAAGCTGACAAACCCCAAGAATCACAAAGCTCACTTTATATAAGTCATGATTGTGGACGGCAACTGCAATCCAATACTGGGTGCCCAGGCAGTACAAGAAATGGATCTGCTGGCGGTGAGGTCAGAGAACATTGCCTCGTTTGAAGACAGGGAAACATGTAAAACTATGACAGTGGATACAATACTCTCCCAGTTTCCAGATGTGTTTCAAGGTGATGGCACATTTGAAGGAAAGCTGCATCTAGAAGTTGATGAAACCATGTCTCCTGTAAAACTACCTGTCCGAAAAGTACCAATCGCTATGAGAGACAAACTGAAGGACGAAATAGAGAATCTAGTTGCAAGAAAGATCATCACACCTGTATCTACTCCAACTGATTGGATCTCCTCCATGGTGGCAGTAAACAAAAGCAATGGCAAAATCAGACTCTGTTTAGATCCCAAGCCTCTGAATAAAGCTCTCAAGAGAAACCACTACCCGTTAGCAACTATAGAAGACATATTGCCTGAATTATCCCATGCCAAAGTGTTCTCCCTCTTGGATACAAAGAATGGCTACTGGCACGTCAAATTGGACGAAAGCAGTTCAGTGCTTACAACATTTGGCACACCATGGGGCCGTTACAGATGGCTCCGAATGCCGTTTGGAATTGCCCCAGCTCCGGAGGAATTCCAGAGACATCTAGAGGAAAATCTTGAACGACTTGAGGGTGTCAAGGCTGTGGCAGATGACATCCTAGTCTATGGTACTGGAGACACCCAGGAAGAAGCTCTTAAGGACCATGATAGAAAACTGGAAGCATTGCTACATAGATGTCAAGAGCGTGGAATAAAGCTGAACAAAAACAAACTTAGACTCCGACTCCCAGAAGTACGATGCATGGGTTTCCTAATCTCGGAAAAAGGCCTCAGATGTGACCCAGCCAAGGTTGAAGCTATCACAAACCTACCACAACCAACAGACAAGCAGGGAGTTCAGCGATTGTTGGGCATGACAAATTTTCTGCAAAAATTTGCACCACGCCTGTCGACTGTAGTTGCACCACTGCGAGAATTACTGCAGAAAGACAATGAGTTTATATGGGAAGAGCAGATTCATGGCAAGTGTTTGAACACTGTAAAGCAGATCCTAATAGATGCTCCAGTGCTACGTTTTTTTGATGTCAGGACAGAGACTCATCTCCAGTGCGATGCCTCTGAGAAGGGTTTAGGAGCTTGTCTCATGCAAGAAGGTCAACCGGTTGCATATGCCTCGCGGTCACTGACAGCCGCAGAAACCAACTATGCACAAATAGAAAAGGAGCTCCTGGCAATTGTATTTGGACTGGAAAAGTTTGAACAGTATGTACATGGTCGAAAGGTGACAGTAGAGTCTGATCACAAGCCTCTGGAAGCCATAATGAAAAAAAGTCTGCTCAGTGCACCAAAACGACTTCAGCGCATGATGCTCCGACTACAGAAGTTTGATTTGCATGTGGTATACAAAAAAGGTTCACAAATGTTTTTGGCAGACACACTCAGTCGTGCTTATATATCGCATTTCACACCAGGCGATGAGAATCACATTGAAGTGTTCGCTGTCGATCGATCTATGCTTGAAGAAGAAGTGGAAGCCATCGACTTGACTAGCTATCTTGCGGTTTCAGAGGAAACTTTGCAAAAAATTAGACATGCTTCGGAAAGGGATGAAGATACTATCAGTCTCAAACAAGTAATTGAAAAAGGGTGGCCAGATAAAAAGGAGGATGTGCCATACAGACTTCAGCCATATTTCTCCTTTAGGGATGAATTATCCACTCAAGGGAGCCTTGTTTTTAAGGGCGATCGATTAGTTGTTCCTCGAGGGCTTCGAGGAGATATGCTGCAACGAATTCACTCAAGCCACATTGGCATCCAAGGGTGTCAGAGACGTGCCAGAGAAGCGGTTTTCTGGCCAGGAATGTGTAAGAACATTGAACTGCACATAACTGGTTGCACTACCTGTGCGAAATTCGCTAACAAGCAGCAGCGAGAACCAATGATCCCATATGACATCCCTGACCGACCGTGGCAAACAATAGCTTGTGATCTGTTCGAATTGGATGGGAGATCGTACATCGTTTGTTTTTTGAGGTTGATAGACTGCCAGAGAAAAGAAGTATTGACGTCATCAGAAAAATCAAGGCCACCATGGCCAGATATGGAATACCAGAGACAGTAGTCACCGACAATGGCCCTCCATTCAATGGACACGAATTCAAGGAATTTGCCAATAAATATGAATTCCTTCACGTGACAAGCTCGCCTTACTACCCACGGTCAAATGGGAAAGCAGAAAATGCCGTAAAGACGGCGAAGAGACTTCTAAAGAAAGCAGCAGAAAGCAACTCAGACCCATATCTTGCCCTTCTGGACTGGCGCAATACACCAACGGAAGGCCTTCAGAGCTCGCCAGCGCAAAGACTTCTTGATCGCAGGACCCGGACACTACTGCCTCTGTCCGACAACCTGCTAAAACCGGTGTCACCGCCACATGTGAAGAAGCAGCTAGAAGCACAGAAAACGCGACAGAAAACATATTATGACAGAGGCACAAAAGAGTTGCGTGGTCTCAAAGTTGGTGAACCAGTATTTGTTCTTCTCAACAAGGACCACCACATATGGATGCCGGCCACCATAGTACAACAAGTGGGTATCCGATCATATGAACTGTTGACCGATGATGGAAAACGTTTTCGCCGAAACAGAAACCACATCAGAGTTCGAAAACTGAACAACGCAAAGGAGGAAGACACGAGTCCATTCATCGCAGACACCGAGATCAGTGACTTGTCATCAGAAGCGCTGCCAATGCCTACAGACAGCAGTACCGCGGGCCAGGAAGTCCCAAGACAGCAACCTACACCAGTCGCCCACTCGGAAAAGATGACGAAGTCCTCAATCTCAACAACTTCAAACCCACCTGCTGGTTGCTCTGCAAGTGGTCGCGTAGTCAGGAAACCAGCCTATTTAAACGACTATGAGACATAAGGAACATTATCAACCCCCTCTGCCAAGTTTAATTATCTAAAAAAAAGAAGTTTGGAAACATTAAGCTCTACATAACATATATGTGCACTACACAACGGTATCTGGACATTGAAGTATTAAGGATCCCCTAAAAGGGCAGCCATGAGAGGGACTTGGAAGAGGCAACGTGATGTTTCTGTACTTTGCGTTACTAGATTATTACACTGACCAACAAAATAATATTTTTTGTTTGCTGCTCAGAACTTTAGAACTGTTCTTAGCTAAATTTGGGGCGCTGATTTCAAATATGAAATCGAAATTTGGCTATCACGTCAGGTTTTTTAGGTACGCAGAGGTGAGGTTCTACACAATTGCGAACTCTCAACTCATACTATCAGAGAAAGTAAAGTATTAAAAATGTATCGGACATTGCTTTTGCGCTTGTTCTTAGCTCAATTTAGGGTGCTGATTTCAAATATGAAATTGAAATTTGGCTATCACGTCAGGTTTTTCAGGTAACCATCGGTGAGGTTCCACGGAATTGCGAATTCTCAACTCCAACTATCAGCAAATGAAAAGTATATTAAAAATGTATGAAGAATTGGATTTTGTGCTTGTTCCTAGCTAAAGTTTGGATGCTGATTTCAAATATGAAATCAAAATTTAGCTAGCATGTCAGGTTTTTTAGGTACGCAACAGTGAGGTTCTACATAACCGCAAATTAATACGGTACATTTGCAGTATGAACTATGCGATGCGTACCTAAAAAACCTGACGTGCTAGCCAAATTTCAATTTCATATTTGAAATCAGCATCCAACATTTAGTTGAGAGCAAGCACAAAAGCAAATGCCTCATACATTTTTTATTCTGTGTTTTCACTGATAGTAGGCCTATGAGTTGAGAACTTGAGAATCCGCAATTGTGTAGAACCTCACTTATGCGTACCTAAAAAACCTGACGTGCTAGACAAATTTCGATTTCATAATTTTGAAATCAGCGCCCAAAATTTAGCCAAGAACAGCTCTAAAGTTCTGAGTAGCAAAAAAATTTTGTTGTTGTTGCCCAGTGTTAATGTAGGCGTATAAAACTGAAAGAATCCGAAAAACTTTATAACTTAAAAACTGGACGTGATAGACAAAAACGGTTTCCGGATTTGGAATCAGCATATTAAATTTAGTTAGGAACAGGTGTTAGAATCCCAGCAGCAAAATGCTTGTTGATCAGTGTTATTAAACACAAATCTGTCTTAAAGCAATATAACTTGTGTTTAACACAACGCTTCAGTAAGTAACTAAGTTTTGTCAATTGTAATTTAAATATCACTTTGGAGTTTCTGTATTTTGAAAATATTTGTCTATTGACGTATGGTTAATTCGTTTCTGCCTTATAGGCAGACGCGCGTTGAAACCAGAGGACTTAAGATGCTGCGCTGGTTTCAGTCGATAAAAGTATCCAGTTCAAGATCCTCTTTTATGGTGAGAAAAGCTTCTATAATTGGCTCTGCTCCTAAAAACATCAGAGGTTCTGCGTTCTTCTCTCCTGCCTGCCTGGTCAATGCTCGTTGTCTTCAGCGGTACCTGGACCTTAATGGTTCTTGCTCCCGTACGACGATGTTTACCAATGCCTTTCTAATGCATTGGGTCAGTGTTCCATTACAATGGAATTCCACAGCGCGTTATCGTAACGGACAAAGCATCATTCGATGTTTGCTTCATCTAAGATCACCACAGAGTTTATGATGTTGTTAATCATCTTACTATCTTTTTTATATAAATTTAGACAGCTTATATTAGTCAACAATCTTACCGTTGTCTTAGACGGAACTTCATTCTGTTCAAATGTTTCATTCTTCTGTCTTTGATATTGTTCTTTAAATAAAAATATTGAGAAGAAATTATTTAGATGTTTTCATCTTAAAATGTGCTCTACATTTCTTCAGTTTACAAACACGTGTTTCAAACACGATGTTTGGTTTCTTCATTCGCTGAAAAAGACGAACTTTATGAATTGTCGATATCGCTTAACTTCTAGTTTTTAAAAGGAAATTAAACAAGAAAACATGCCAATTGACCACTAACTACCAACTGCAAATTGTGAGTTCTCAGATATAGAAATTTTGGCAAAACTGGGAACGGCGGTCCCAAATTATGAAATGAAAGATGTCTACAAATTTATTTGATATTGTTACTATAAAATGGAAGCTGGATTGATGAAAAAAACTGTTTCCCTAAATGGAAGTGGGATTGATGAAAACATACCTGTGTGGAAATAGAAATAGAAGCTGGATTGATCGAAATAATTTTTCCAGTAAATAGAAGCTGGATACCAAGCTGGTTGCATGGATGAAACTAAGTTTCCATTCAATAGAAGCTGGATGAAAATAATGCTTTCAGTAATTAGAAGCTGGATTCCTGAGAATATATAGCACGTTTTAGCGAAACTATAAGAAAGCGGCCTCTGTTGATTTCTTTCATTTCATAATTTGGGACCGCCGTTCCCAGTTTTGCCGAAATTTTACCGTAGGGCCTAATTCAATATTTTACCTATTTATGCGTAAACTTTGCATTCCTTCCAAACAGATCCTTATAAGTAGTTGCGCAGAAGATGCTTTTCTGTTTCAGAGTTAGTAATAAAGTTGTTTCTTTCCACTTACCTCTATTGCAACCTGAAGAAAATCGCAAACTACGATTCTGGCGTTTAAGATTACTTTCGTTTTCGTTTCGCTTCTGTTTTCGTGCGCAGTCGTCCATTGTGCTCGTTTCCTTCAGAAATTAATTTGAAGACTTTTTATGTTTGATAATATTTGCTCTATTAAACAATGTTTTTATAATTAAAAACGTTTACTTTGTAAGAACTTTAAACATATGAAATAATGCTACTGATTTAATAAGACGTTGGTCTATGAACAACTCACTCTACGAACAGTTTACCATTAGCGTCAATCAGTTACCGATGAACTAATCATACTTCGAATAGCTTACTATTGTGAAGCGAACGTCAGAGCCGCTTATTGTAGCTGCTAGCTTACCCTGGTCCAAAAACAGTAACTTTTTTACAACTTTTTTACAACAACTGTCTCTTTTGTTAACTGGGAGCCTTTGTTTGACAGTAATAAGAAGCCACTTACTTATGTTAAAAATCTAGGCCTACCTGACTGTAGATCTGCAGTATGTGAGACTTTAATTTAAATTTACACCAAGAACACTTTAAAGTCAATATAATATATTATATGGAAAAATGGTGATTTGCCTTTAAACGCAAGCTGGTACACAGGCCCACAACATAGCTATGGCAGGCTCAGTCCTCATTATCTACTGCACCACATGCCAGCCAACCAGTTCGGTCACGCCCTTAGAAACCTCTCCAACACTACATTTGGACATACGTCGGCACAAACGATCTCAGCTTGAGTGACAAGTCAGATAATTTTAATCTCTCGCTTGATGAAGACGCCGAACTTTCAGATTACAAGCTACTATCATGATTGTATATTCAACATAGCAATATGACGCTCATTAATTAAACGCTGTTGTGATAATTATTTGAAAATGTTTAGGACGTGTAACCTTTGAGGCGTCACATTCAGGCTATGGTCTAGTATTATTGGGGTGTTCGATAGCGGTTAAACGTGAGGTCGGGAGATTGGATCCCCGCCAGGGCAGAAGTGTGGTTCGACATTTCTGCTACGCCTGTGTCCCTAGCAAACTCAGCTATTATGATCATATTGACCGTACACTGTCGATGGGAAGATGAAACGGGCAAGGGAGAGGACTGATCCGCCATCATGTGTGGTGGCTAAGCAAATGAAGTCGCCAACACTTCATTTCATACCCATGGTTGCCTTAACCCTTGGGCTACCAAGGGGGTGGTTACCACCCCCGCTACGTTTTTATGCATAATTTTTTTCTTCATATGGAATATAATTTTTACGTTTTAGGTAGCTGTAGCAGATTGATTGGCGCACATTTTGAGTAAACGTCATGATGGTACCTCACGCCGTTCAAAAGTTATACCCGATATAGCCGAGGTACCAGAGGGGTGGATACCACCCCTTTAGTTTTTCGACCATAGCTTATTCGGTTTTCTTCGTAGAAGATAAACAAAAATACCATTCTATAGAGGGAATGTAGGGCTTCATTTGCTTGCTTACTTATTTGTCTTTTGAACACCGGAAGTGATAAAAATAAATAATAATACGCGTTATATGTGAAAATGGCTGAATGCAGTATCACAATTTCGCTGTTCCTAATACAGACTATGGACTAGTTTGTAGGTTTTTGTTACAAATGAAGCATCATTATCTTTAAAATGTTCTTGGATACATAGATCCGTTTCAAAACACACATAATTTTATATTATTTTTTTATCGAAAAAGTACAAAATTACGCAATAACAGAAAATATCTCTAATTATCGGTTCCATTGTTAAAAATAATGTAATTTCAAGATTCACTCACATGATGTACAACTAAATATACCATTTTGTGCAGTAATGAATGCTGAATCCATTGCTATAATATTATTACAAGATATGATGTAATGTAATGTAATGTAATGTAATGTAATGTAATGTAATTAGCAACTTCTATTGCGCCGGTGTCTAATGCACAAGGCATCAACCGATGGCACACCAAAACCAAGCCGTAATCAGGTCAACATCCAGAAGATCAGTCCGTAAGAGACAGAGAGGCAGCCTAAGGTGGATAAGCAATTTGAAAGAGGTAAGTTTTCAGCCGAGAACGAAATGACACAAGCGACTGAGCACAGCGTACAGACACAGGAAGAGAGTTCCAAAAAGTAGGTCCAGATACTGAAAAAGCTCGTTCACCGAGAACAGTTCTTGATTTAGGTATGACCAGACAAAGACAATCAGATGACCTCATTGAATAATGATACGTCAGAGGAATAAGAACAGATTTTAAATATTGTGGTTGGCCAGAGTTCAAAGTTTTATAAACTATGAGCCCCAGTTTGAAACGAATTCTTTGCTGAACAAAATGATATGTCGTCGCATGAGAATTATAGTGTTCTATCTGCAGTTTTGTTTACATTGGAGTTAGACACACTGTCCGATTCAGGGTAATTTGTTCTATCTGCGTGCAAAATGGCGCTTGTTGAAATGGTGCCTCTGCTGGGAAAAGAACAGAAGTATTTTATTCTATTTGCATATTCTTACCCACTGATAGGCATTATAATATTCTATGTGAACCACAACCAATTATATTCCAGAGATTTTATCACGTGGATATTACAGAACACGATGTTTCTTGATTATAATACACATGGTTCAGGATTATCTTGTTCTATTACGGTCACGTGGTCTGAACGGCAAACTGTGATTCGCACATGCATATAGAACATTATAATAGTAAGCGTGTTCCGTTACAGAAGGATAATCAAAAAAATATTACATAAAGAGACAAAATGGAGTGACTAATTCGAAAATAATGCACATATAGGGCCTATACAATGATAGCAAGTATCACAGTTAAAAATGATATTACAAAAATAGCTTTTTCTCTAGAATTATTATATTATATACTTTTATAAATAATTACAGCGATAGTCATAATTCATTTCGCTAGTAATTATAATGTTCCATGTAATGACGAATCATCATAACATTTAATTGTATAGAGCTATTTCTGTAATATTTTGTTCTATTTGAACAAATTCCAAAAGTTGCCTTCAAATTATGTTTTCTTATGCAAGAGGCTTCAATCGTCAGGATTGCTTAAAATTGCCGATGTCCACATAAATGTTTTCTAAACATTCTTTCTCTATTTTGTCCCACCAAAGAGTTTTCAGTACTAAATTTTAAGTCACTAAACTTTCTTTTTCGATTTTCTCCGTTTCACCAAAAGTGCGCATAGAACAGTCTACTTCTCATGCGACGATGTGAAACCAAACGCGAAATCCAGTAGCCAGTGTTACAAAAAAAACTCGGTAGCCTGAGGGTTAAGGCTATAGGTTAAGGGACCGCTATTCTTCTTCGCATACCCTCCTCCTCCACGTTCTCCTCCTCCTTCTTCCAGTATGTTGGCATGGAACAGTTTGGTGTGTGACATCGTTTAGAGGTAATTAATCACTGTAGATATTACACGCTGATGTATACAATCATGACGTATGCATAAATGTGCTATACTCTGTACATGTCCAGCCACCACAATCTATGTCTTAACATCATCCTAACCTGTATATTTTGTTAAATTTGAGTCTTTGTTTGAAATTTATAACATGCTACTTACTTAAGTTTTAAGCGTACCTGACTGTAGAGTTGCAGTGTGTGAGACTTCAGTTTAAATTTACACCAATAACACATCAAAGTCAATAAATATGAGAAAATGGTAAACTTATAACATGCTCAATCCCTTCATAATATAAAGCACCACAATCATGCAGACGGACCTGTTCAATCATGCCCTGAGAAACCTCTCTAACGCTGCCATTGGGCCTACGTCTCTCAGATAACCTGTCAACTGATGTCCTACTTTCTGATTACAGGTAGAGTTGAATGTATATTCAACATAGGAGTTATGCTCCTGTAATTGATGAATTTATTTGTCAATTATAGGCCAAGACGCTCATTCGCCTAGTAGATATCATCATCATCATCATCACAAATTCGTTTATTTCAAGAAAAATCACGTTGACACAGCCGCAACTTCAACAAGCAATAGTGCGATATGAACTCTGTTGTGCTGTTGAAAAATGTATAGGACTTGTTGCCTTTGAGACGTAACAGTTAGGCTGTCACCTGTGGTCTATTACTATTGGGGTGCTCGATAGTGTAGTGGTTAGCGTGCTGGAATGTCAGGGCAGAAATGAGGTTCGAGATTTCTGCTCTACCTGTTCCCATAACAAACTCAGCAATAATTATCAGTGTTACAGTGGAAAAACTAGAGGAGCATGTACATGCTACATTAGCCTGCAGCCTACAAGTCATTTTCCCGAAAGACTGAGAGGATGAGTTTGTAAAGAGCAGCCTTTGCCCACCTTCCTATAAACTGAATACAAAACGCAATAATCAAACTAAAACCACTTTCACGGTTCCACAAAAAAGCTTACCGGTTCAACGACAAAATAATGGTTCACCGCAAATGTTTCACGACAAAAGGGTTCACGACAAACGGTTCTCGACGAAAGGTTCAAGACAAAAGGTTTACGACAAATGGTGCCATGTTAATCTTGAAATTTTTACTAGTAAGCCCTACGGCGTTCAGGTCGTCAGAAAAAGAACCGGTGCATTCCTGTCCCACTCGACCCCTGCAATAATATTTCATTTCTCCCAAACTCCTAATCGAACCAAACCTGGATGCCTCCGTTATGATTCAACTTTGTAGCGCTAAATCGTACCGGCTAGGCCATGCACTCATATCACTTGGCAACACTGACAAGTCGTCATTTAAAACCAGCTCGTTAGTGTTGCATAGTGAAAAAATCAATGTCGCCTCTGCATGTATTCAGCGGATGGATACAGAACTCCGCATAACTGCCACACAAAATCGAATACCTTTTGTGCAGGACTCGGTGATATGACTAGGCTAAGTCATGCATGTTTTCAGAAGGAAGGGAATACGACTTTGGCACGTGCTAACAATGAACGCAGATGTAATTTCTTCGTTTGATTTAACCGAATAGTACGTCACCTAAAATGGAAAACATGGATCCTATCTCTCTTCTGAATAATAATCATCGTAATCGTCATTATTGTCATAATCAGTTTCGTCATCGTCAACGTTTTCATAGTCATCATAAACATAATCGTCGTCATCATTATCATCAATGTTGTCATCATTATCAGCAAAAGAACCGTTTCAAATTCCAGTTATCCTACAAGACAAGGTGCATTTGGTCCATTATTGTGTCACAGAAACACATTTAGGTGACGGGTCTACCTCTAAGGTCACGGATCTAATTATTCTGGTGGCTGATTTCAAATCAGATCCCGAGGTATCCGGCTGAATTTAACCATTCATGGATGCAATCAAATCGTCTCAAAAGAAGAGGATTTGATTACAAATTCATTTGGCTGGGCACAGAATTTCCTGACTACACTTTCACTAACACGGTCCGTGACCTCAGTCTCAGTATCCTTTGATCAGTAGCTTACCTTCGCACCACACCTTTCTCGCCTTCGCGGCGACAACTATCAGCTGCGTCAGCTATGTACTGGCGCTCGCTCACTTACTACAACTGCCGCCACTACACTTGTGCTCTCGTTTATTACAGTTAGCCTCGACTACTGCCTCTCCCATTACTCTGGCCTTCAACTTGGTTGGCTGGCTTTCCTTCACCGCATCGTGCACTCTGCTGCGCGTCTCAACGGTGGAATACCGAACTTTTTGCACTTGTCTCTAATATATGTCGGAGGTTCTCTACTGGCTCCCTGTCCGCCAGCGTATTGAATACAGGGTTGCTTCTGTGATGTGGCGGTGTAAGCTGGGTCTTGCCCCAGCTTACCTACCTGATCTCCGTCGGACTGTGTCGGGGGCTCAGGGCAGTCCTAACCGGTTGCGGCTCTAACCGGTTGCGGCTTGTCAACCTGATTCACATTAAACGAATATATATATATATATATATATATATATATATATTATATAGTCACTCCCTTCGTTCTGATGGGACGGCGATGCTTTGGGGACCGGCTGCCTGCGCCGCCACTATGCAAAATCGCGCCTTTTCAGTGTTGGTCCCGAGTCCCGATGGTATGGGGTGGTCCCCCTCTGGAGCTGCGCCTGCTTCCTAGAACGTTCTCTGACACCTTTTATACTGGCTTAAAATCCGTTCTCTTTGGCCGTGATGAAGTTGGGAGTACCTCTGAGTAGACTTCTTGAAGAAGCGCTATATAAATCTCCGAATGAATGAATGTTTGGTCTCGTTATCTACAATCGATCGTGTCATCTCGTGTCTCCGGTTTTCCTAATTAGCATAATATTGATTTATTTAGTTAAAATCATAACAAATTAAAAGGTTCTAATTCTGATGTAAAAAATTAAAACTGTTACTTTTTACAATAATCCTATTTGCCACAGCCACGATAACGTCAACAATGGAAACAGTCGCAAAGTTCCAACAAGAACTGGATAAAACTTGAAATTTATTCTATAGGCCTACCCACCTATTTTAATTCCGCAAGTCAATATAATTATGGTTACAGCAGTGAACAAAATAATAATATTTTCGTAATAAAAATGCAAATTGAGATTATTATAGCCATCCTTAACTTGAAAAGTAATTGATCTAGGTAAATAATGTCAAATTGTCAACTTCAGATGTAGACACATTCGGCATATGTCTGACTACTATAATAGGCTAAATCAACCACCCAACGCACAGTCCTCAAAGTCACATGCGTAAACTGCTTCAAGGTAACTGAAATCGAGTCACCCAAAAGTTAAACGTATTATGGTTCGTCAAACATCATAGTTCACCAGAAACGACCTAATAGCTGCTTTCTGTGTAGGACAAAGTTTTATAAAGCCATATGAACAGCATGCTTACACTCAAAATTCCCTATCACCCCTCCCTCCATTTCTAGACCCATTCGTAAGATTGATACAACGACTACATTACGTGATCTGTGGAGCAGACATCAAATGAGATTGGTGTGAGGAGAAACAGAAACTTACTGTTAAGTCAGAACTGAACATAGATGTCAAAGATAGCGGATAGGCCTACGCCATGCAGAAGAAGCTGGACAGCGATTCTATAACTCTGAGTCATTCCTCTCCAATGCCTCCCTTCCTTGTGGCGCAGTGCAAGAATGCCGGAACGACCTCACCATGATCAAACTGGATTTGGACCTTTCCACCCGGACATTTCCCACCCGGACATTTTTCCCGAACAGTAAGTAGGTAACTCTATCATTGTCCATGATAACCGTCATTAATCCAACTTCTGTTGAAGCAAAGACCTTCTTTCATCAATCCAACTTCTATTTAAGCTATAATTTCTTTCATCAATCTAACTTCTATTTAAGCAAAGAATTTCTTAAATCAATCCAATTTCGATTTAAGCACAGAATTTCTTTCATAAGTCCAGCTTCTATTTAAGCATAGAATTTGGTTTCATCAATCCAGCTTCTATTTAAGCGAAAATAATTTTTTCATCAATCCAACTTCCATTAAAGTAAAGAATTATTTTTATCAGTCCAAGTTCGTGGGAATGTCCGGGCAATGTCCGGGAGGAAATGTAATAGACCCGATGAAACTAGCCTACGGCTAAAACTGAAAGATCCTACCAGCTGTGGAGAAGTGATAAAATTAATACTAAAAAGAGTGCGTGTGAAATCCAAGCAATGACTGTAAGTCTTCATCAAAAAAGTCAAGCGGAGGCAATAAGATTGCATTTCTTAGCTACCGGGTATCAAAGTATTCACATTTCGAGACTCGCTTTCTGTCAAAGAATCTGTTCTGTGATACGCGATCTGTCTGGTAACATTGAAAGAAGTCCATGACTTCATCGCTGCAATATATATTTCGGCTTTCTTAGCCCTGCGACTACCAGTGGGGTCAAAAATGACCCCAGAGGTAGTTTGCATTAGTGCTGCTCACCCCCCATAAAAGATATCTCAATGAAATTTTATGACTTTATAGGTATTCCTGTTTTGTACAAAATTCAAAGTTTTATTTTACATTTTCTATCACCAGATGGCGCTGGTACACCATTTATACACTGAGTACCAGTGGGGTAATTTTTGACCCCAGTGTAAACTGAATAATTCTGACATATGCAAAAATAATAAAATACATTTTTATTGAGCTAACATTGATTTTAAATGTATTTTAACAAGGATAAACTATTATAATATATTGTTTACTTAGTAAATTTATTGTCAAAAATATTGACAGTCTGCTAACAGGTTCAAACTAGTTGTGAGAAACCCAATTCTAAAGGAAACAGAAGTGGATAAATAAGGAAGGCAGTGCCATCTATGGTGAAACATGGAGTAATATATCTGACAAGCCAAGAAATGAAGCAGTACAGCAAAAATGTAGAGTTTAGACTTTGTTTCAGCGACAGCGTGATTAGAAATCGGTTCCAGAAAATATCACGTGCCTTTAGATTTGACGATGTGGTGCGCAGAATAGAAAGTCAATATCCTAAACAACTTGCACTTATTTGACAAGTGGACAAAATCATAAGAAAATGATAAGAAGTCGAATATAATCTGTGCAAAAAGTAAGCGCAATTATGTCGTTCTGGCCGAGTATACCTGCATAAGTTGTAAACAGTGACTGTAATGACCGGATATTGTCAATACTAGTTTTGAACATAGAACACTCGAACACTTTGAACACTAATCTGAAAATATTAAATTAAAAATTTATTCATTTCAACAGCCGAATCATGTTCCAAATACTTTACTAATACTTGTTTTCATGGCAATAAATAAAAATGTAAAAAACAAAGAACTTATTGTAAAAATTGTGTTGGGGTCATTTTTGACCCCACTGGTACTCAGTGTATCAAAAAAATTCTGGTAGTCTGAGGGTTAAAGCCTTCAGATATTCGTCCATATGAAATGCTAAGTCAGGCAAATCGCGATATAGGCTATATCAAAATGTGTGTATATTCTTTCGGCAGATAATAGAGTTAAACAATGAGCAAACACATCGGGTGAAAGATGCAGATCAAGATAAAGCCGCTTGTCGATGTAATGAAGATTATTGTCAGTTGTCTTCATGTGAAGCACACAATCCAACGATTTTTGCGACGTCAATAAACATCCTGCATTCAGTGTTTCCTGATTCTTTTGAGGAGTGTGATCTACAAAAACTGCCAAGCAAAAGCGTATTGCTGGTTAATATTCTGACTTGGCGAAATGGAGAGCAACGAGATAGGCCAAAGCTGCTGGAGCAATGCCGTTGTATTTAGAACCATCATATTTGATTAATTTAGTAAGAAACTCTTTTGACATGAGAGACACTAATCGGCTATTTGATCCAATAAAGGTAGCCTATCGATGAGATCCTGAGCACGCATGAATTGAAACCGACTACTGTGTTCGTTGTGCGTTCTCTGAAAGTTATAATACTTAGACCTTAAAATGGTTGGCTGTATCGATATTGCTTTGACAAATTCAACGAAGAGACTGCCATCTCATGAAATCCCTCCGGATACTAAACCATATGCAGTATGTATAATATGCAGCAGAATGTTATTGTACTTGAAACACAGGACATTGTCTGTTGAAATATAAGTCATTGTACTGTGTACTTTCGGATTAAAAGCTTCTCGATGTTGTCCATATCTTAAGCTCTGGCGCACTCCTGAAGTACACCCGTATTTTATTAAACAACGACACATCTTGTAATGATCTGAGAATATGAAAGATAACAAATTGTCAAAACAACCTCATTAACGAGATTTCCTGTAGGCCTATTCAACGAGAGGCAGCAAGTAATCCATGAAGTCCGGTATTACTTTCCTTCTGATCAAAAATTTAAATTATGTTCGAGTGATTGGCAGTATGTAATTTGGTACGCGCCAGTAACAAAGAATGTCAGAATTGGAGAAGTCATTTAGTCGTCTTTCTGTCTGATGAAGTATTGTGGAGATCGATGGCTCGTGAAATAAATTTGCTTCAGGAATATAATAGTTCGGACAGTATCTCCTCTTCAGCCATTCTGACAGATTTATTAGTAACTTACAGCAGATCGCAATAACAGAAGAGGAATTCCACCATTCTGGCGGTATCTCTTCACAAGTCCATAACATCAGCATCAACATTTTAGTCGGGGTCCGACCTTCATCCCTTCGTTGCTTGAAGACTTTCTTATTTCCTCGGGCTGTCACGCTGAGAGCGCCTCTGAAAAGCTAGTACTGTAAGAGGCGCTTTACAAATTCTCAGATACGATACGGTACGAGACGATTAGCGTCTTTAAATGATACGGACAGAGAACTTCATCTTCCTTTGGACAATCCGTTTGTATCAATTCTCTTTTAGAGAAGAATTTCAATAAAATGATAGACAATCTGCTGAGTTTGAGTCCAACTCTGAAGTAAAATCACTTCCGCAAATGAAAATGATAGCTTCCACTGTTGTTTATCGTTTCTGCATGAACGATGCTGGACATAAACAATATGACAAACATTTCGTACTACTTCGGAGATTGTATTTAAGTAGTCATCCATCCGTGATATCTTGGTCTAATAGGCCTATTTTTGGCTTTTCTAGATCACTGAGGGCAAAATAAGCTTTCGACCCAATGAACTCCCAACCCAGTACTATAATCTACTGGAGAATTAATTTGCTGGACCACAAACAATGTTTGGCATTGCGTTTTTATTCAATACATGACGGAGATGAGGAAAATATAAAGTTCCATGAGAGGCCATATTTACCACGTGTTTACCTGATAGGGTTATTTTGGTTAAATTCGTCCTTTTGCATTTCCAATATTATTGTAGTTCATTTCACCCGAACCTCGTATTCGAACAAAACTTGGATACTTGGATTTATAATCTGGTATGATTCAATTTTGAAGAACACAATTAATCGTATCTGTTAGGCCACTCATATCACTTGGAAACACTGGAAAGTCGCCAATGAAGGCCAGCTGGTTAGTACGGCATATTATGTGATCACGGTCGTCGATGCATGTATTAAGCGGTCGAATATAGAACTCGTGCGAGCTGCAACATAATATTGAATATATTGAATACGTTGTTAGTAAAGAGTTCTGTGACATGACTAAGTCGTGCATGCATTCAGAATTAAGTAAATGTTATACGACTTTGGAATTAATTGGCATGTGCTAGCGATAAACCAGGATGCCATTTCTTCATTCGATCTAACCGCATGGTCCGGCATCTCAAATGAAAAACATATATCTCCCTATTATTCGAATACGAGGAAATGTCCGGAGTCATTGAGGATAGCAGCAGAGGGCAGATGAAACCGTCTTTGCTGCTATCCTCAATGACTCAGGACATGTCCTTCGTCATCTACTTCAGCCAGAATGGGTAACCGGATACACCCTTAGGCCTCGCTCACATAATCGTGAGATACCGCGCTATGATTCGTTTACTGGAAAAGGGTTTATCACAAGGATGCTGTTTGTATAGCTTTTTGTCACTAATATTTTAGTCATTGTACTCAACGTTTCATTTAATTTATACCTTTAATTGATAATTATTACTTCTTTGTATTATAATAATTGTTTCATGCTGTAGGCATATGTCCCATTGTGCGTTTGCAAGTGGTGTAGTAAACACCATACTTACTTACTTACTTGTTTATTGAATCGGCATCATTATAATCAACATAATTATTATCACCATTATTGTCATAATCACCGTCATCATCGTCAGTGTTTTCATAGTCATCATGATCAAAGTCGTCATCGTTATCATCATTATTGTAATGAATTTAGAAACGTCAACTTGTTCTTAGAGATCCGTCCAAGAAACGACAAATCTTCACAGTAGACTAATAAATGTTATCGTCATTATCAGCAGCAGAAGCGATTCAAGTTTTATCCGATTTAAACAAATCAAGGGCTGCAAAAATAGCGATCATAAAACGTTACAGAAATCCATGTTACAAAGCGCATGCTCTTCTTTAGCAAGATACATCAGACAGTCACAACGCTTCATAAATTGGAATTTTCTTTCAATTTGGACTAATGTGAAGAGATTTCTAAGTCGATGCAAACTCAAATTCAAAAACCTAATGGACGATTATCAAAGTTCTTCCTAAATAATGACTCATCTGTGATTTACATAATAATAGACTTCATGGAACACTTTCAAACTTTCTGTGATTGTTTTAATCAACATTTTTATGTTGAGCACATGCGGATCATGCCATAACATCACGTTTCTGATTATTTCCTGTTTCGGCGCCTCAATACATGTGTAACCATTGCCTCTCTAAACATAATGAGATGTGAAAATAAGGTAACCAAAAAAGGCTCAGACTATAGCGACAACAACTTTGTCTTTGAACTGCTATTTTAAGTGAACTCCAGTTGACTGATGCGATTTTCGCCAGTGTGCATCATAGTAATAGGAATACAGAATGCGTTATAAAATTGCGTAGCCAAACACATAAAATTATAGTTCTCGGATTTTTGTAAGTGTCATAATTATAGCTTAATGATTCAATTACAATATGATAAATATAGCCTACCAGTAGATATTCTTCAGCAATTTTTTTGAAAGTTTCATTTTCACACTTTATTGCACAGATATGCGTTTCACAAACAATGGCACATCCTTTCCGGTAGTCTCTCCTCATCTTTTTCTAAACTAAAATCCTGCCTTTTCCCTCGGGTTGCTCGCACCGGGAGCGCTTCTGAAAGCCTTTTGCTGTGAGAAGCAGAGTTGGATTGTCTCGAGACACTGTCTCGGAATCGAGACGTCTCGAGACAGGTTTTTGATGTCTCGGTCTCGGTCTCATCCCCACTGTCTCGGTCTCGGTCTCGGTCTCGTCTCGAGATCATTTCTTGACTTTTTGGAAATTGTCTCGAAGCGAAAGTTTTGTCTTTTTGGAAACTGTCTCGAAGCGAAAGTCTTGTTCTCTTGTAGAAGCGGTCTCCAAAGTTCTCGTACAAACTGTATTTTGTTCGGAACTTCGTACAGTATTGCGCTATAAAATTGTCTTGTGCCGAACGGATAACTAGTTAATCGGAAGTGCCAAACAGGCATGCAATTTTTAAAAAAACGGTGTTTTTGGTATTCAGATTTAAGAGCATTGAAAAAGCAGTCTGAAGTTTGCACTTTCAGTCCAAAAGTTCCAAATATCTTGAAATGTCTCGTAAAGAACCTGAAATAGTGAAATTTGCATTCACGCAGTTTGAAATCAATGAAAAACAAAATAAATGGCATGCCGTTCGTCGTTTGTGTAAAGCCAACATAGCCTAAGCGAAACGCTTGAAACAACATCTAGTTTCCCAAGGTGAGTGATGTGACTTATGTCGCTAAATCGCTAATAGGAATTTTGTTGGTTTAAATTTTAGAATCATTTAGAAGATTTCAGAATGGCTAAATATTTAATTTCTTTATAGCTTATGCAATTCAGGTGATCGACTGATTTCAGTGACTTGACCCTTGTATTAGACTTCAAAAGTTAAGAATAATAAATATTGTTTCGGGACTTGGGTCTAGTGTGCGTTTCACTCGTTTTGAACTGTCTCGAACTGTCTCGGACCTGGTGTCTCGTCTCGGTCTCGGTCTTGGAACCCACTGTCTCGGTCTCGGTCTCGGACCCCACTGTCTCGGTCTCGAGTTTTATGTCTCGTATACAAGTCTGGTGAGAAGCGCTTTTATAAATAGCCAAATACAATACAATACAATACAATACAATACAGAAGTTAAAGCTTACACTGCACCAACCTCTCAATTTACATTGTGTCAATGCAAGTCTACATAATTTTTGTATAATAGACAGATGATCAAATTGAATTGAATTGTTTTATCGATGCAATGCAAAGATAACTCTAGCCTACATTGTATATTAAACTGTGGGTATCCTGATTCAGATTTTTTATTACCTATGCAATTTTAGAGCCGTTGTGTGAGTATTATGCACATCAGCCATCATAAGCATATCACTTCAAAATCGAAATTCCTGAACTGCTGAATGGCAATGAGATTGCGCTTTCAAAACGATTTCAGTAGTAGCCTAAATTGATTCTGGGTCAAGCCTACAAGGCTAAATTCAAGTCCTTGCAATCATGCAACATCGAGAGTCACTGGCTTTAGCCTCTTTAAAGCAGCATGGTCCAATATCTCTTCACTGACATTGGTGTAATAATTTTTACATGTCAAGCCTTGAGCTGAATGTTTGGGTTCCTGACGTTAAGGATATTCTTTAAGCAACCTCTGGTATCTAACAAAAATTGATCCGTGTGTGAATCAAACAGAGAAGTCTCCCCAGTACAAACCACACCTGAAAGTGCGGTAGTATAGAGATATCACATTCATGAACAGATTGTAATACTAGTTGTTACAAACGTTACACTGTCCAACTCAGTAGAAGATTCCACCTAGGCAAGTAACTAAGAGACAAGATTGTGATACATTGATTCAATGCATTGGAGTGCGAAATAGTCCAGCGGTTAGTCTGCTGGACTGTCAACTGAAAGGTCGGGGTTCAACTACATGCCAGGTCAGACATTTGTTTCGAAGTATCTGGGCTACATCTGCACCCCCTAGTCAACTCAGCGATAGCTTGTACAGCGACCTCACACTGTCGGTGGGAAGATAAGACGGCGAGGGAGAGGACCGTAAGTTTTTGAAGACTTTAAATAATCTCATGAAATTGTTTACGCGCAGCTATCATTACCCTAACAAGTTCATCTTATGAAACACTTGATATATTTGACGGTAAAGTTCAAAGTTCTTTTGGTGGACTGGACGATACGGATTGTCCAAAGCAAGAGTAAGAACGATGCTTAGAAATATGTTATATGAAAGCTGGAACCAACAGGTCTCCATGTGCGGCATAACACAGTGATAACCGATCAGGATGACTCGATACAAAATTGTCTTATGTATTCTGGAATTTCTGGGGCCGTGAATAACTTATAAGTTCCAAAACCTAAACACGCTGATTGCAATTTGGTAAATTGATTATAGTTAGCATATACGACAAATTATTTAACAGAAATAACCTACTCATCACTTGGTTATGATTGTGTCATTTCATGCCTGACTGCGCCAATCTATAAAATAAAAGACTGATGTATGTTGCAAGCGGGAGACATAGAGGATTCAACATTTCGTCTATGTTTCCACAGTCTTGGCGGATTAAAAAATCTTTTCAACGATCTCCCCACTGAATCGAAAATCTCCCCTCTGAAATCCACATTTACTCAGTTCCCTAACCAACACCGCAGATCACCAACTGTTAACTGTCTTACGCTCCTCTATTGATAACCAGCAAGCAATCCGCTCCATATGAAGGTTCCACGTCTTCAAGAATTCCTACGGTAATAATCATCTGGTCTCTGTGACAACCGGACTCTGATCTCTAGACTACCTGTCTGACACGATGCAATGCTCATCAATAAGATGTGCCCTGCGATTAGCTTTAAAGTAGTGCTTTTGATATTTTCAGTGTATGTTTACATATTTTTGACGATCTGCCTTTGCGACGTACAGTAAGCCTATGAAATTTACCTTCTCTTTGGTAAAACATGCTGGAACGTTGTCATAGTTTTTTCGTGAAAATATAACTTATTATCATTAAAAGTCTTGGCTACTTTGAACTAATGTTAATTACTCGTCATCTTGGATTGTGACCAAAGCTTTGTTTAAATGGTTTCTGTTTTAAACATGCACTTTGTATTAATTTGTACTAATTTTGAAATGCAGAGAAAACCCGGGCATTGACCTTTCATGATGTCATTTGACTATGTGCTGAACAGACTCGATGCTTTCTGTTAAGAAAATTGTACACATCAATTTGTTCTCACTGTGATCTTTGTATTTTCTGGCTCGATGATCAACCAGGTCACTCTGTACAGCAGGATGACCTTTCTGGTTAGGCCTACTCTGTTGGTTAATTTGGGTCTGTATTCGTTGAACATTAATTTCTAAGCTTTGAGTGAAAGACCCATGCGGAGATTGCAAGAAGTGCAGAACAGGTGAGTTGATGGGATGGATCAGATAGCTGACGTCATTCAGGTGGCAGTTGGTTCCACAGTGGCGGAGTAGCTTATCTGTGGATCGAATGTGAGATTTAAATGAAGATGCGAGAGAAGAGGTACAAGAGTTTGAGTCGTAACAATAAAACGAGCTGGTTGGTTCTATTGTAACTTACTGGCACAATGTTGGCTAATTGATTTGGTTGTGGCGAGATGCATGATTGTAACCATTACTATGTTTCTCAGAGGTAAAGGGTTGATAGACTCTGAAATCTACGTTTTCTCGATTGCATCAACCGGTTTTAACGAGTGACGACTATTGCCTTTCCATGATTCGAGGTAGGATGGAAAACGTCTGTGAAATCCACATTCCATTCACCTTCAATTCATTCATTCATTACGAAGATTTATATAGCGCCCCTTCAAGGTTACTAATCAGGAGCGCTCCCGACCCAACCCCGGCTGAAAGGTCACAAACAATGAGCCGATTTTGGAATCATATAAGTAGCCACCAGCGACACCATGATATTGGCATGGTGAACGTGGCTGTTTGGGGCTTTTATTTTCACCATAGCAACCAGTTTTGTACCGGCTGAAGTTTTGTCTATGATTTTAATTTCTGCGATTCAGTCCGCAGTTGCGCATTTCGCAAATAGCATTGAACGGCACATGATATCAATTAGCAGTAAATTCTTTAGCAACAGATTCATGGAAAATTGCTTAGGTTGTACATTAGTATACATTATTTAAGCTGTTTAAAAATATAATTGCCTATACATAATACCGGATTGTGTACCTGGGCGTTCTGCATTGGTTTATTGTTGTACTTGGGCTTAACGACACTTTTTCATATCGAAGACGATTAGTGTCGGAGGCAGAGTGCAACCTCGTACTCCACGTTTATATTGCGACCGAGCCACCCGCAGTAAAGATCCGAGAAATTAATCTCTGATAAACCGACCGGGAATCGAACCCGGGCCGCCGGCGTGACGAGCGGGCTACCAACCCACTCGGCCACTCAAGATCTCTTTGGCTTAGGTTCCGCTCCGGTATAAGTAGGCTTATTTTTCAAGAGCTCTGTCGCTGTACTCTGGGTCTGCGTTGACATAGCGCCCTCCGTTCCTCTACACATGGAGAACTTCTTCTTCCCCGTGCGCGAACTGCTATTAGACAGCATCGTGCTTTCTCCGTTGCCAGCCCCATGGTTTGGAATGGACTCCCAATAGCATTATTTACGCCTTATGCCTAGCGTTCGCTCAGATGCGTTCACTGTAGCGTTAAGACCATCCATTTCAGCCGGGGTTTGGTCGGGAGCTCTTCTGAATAGTAACCTTGAAGGGGCGCTATATAAATCTTCGTAATGAATGAATGTTTAAGACAATGAAATCCTCAACAAAAAGTTAGTAGCCTACCTGGTATGCCTATAAGTAGATCCTCAATTGCGCTTGTGAACAGACAAGATTAAGCGATCAATGACTCTGAGAATGGTGATTAGCTTCGTGCAGGTAGTCCTGAGTTATAATGCAACTCAGATCACATAATTTCAATGACATCATTAGATTACAGCCCATCCCTACGCGTTGGCTGTTGCCGTCCTAGACGTGTTCCGGTTTTGAGAAGAAACAAGCTCGTTTATTCATCTCGTGTAATCAGTTGACAACACTTATGCCTAGCTTTGACTGATCGCATATCTCTGTATTGGGTATGCGTGAATACCTGGCACTGGATGGTACGGGTCTCAGTCCATCCTGGTTCATCATTCATCACGGTTCAGCAGAAACGACCCCATCAGATACTTCGTGTGTTGGACAAATAAAGCTCTATGACAATGCCTCTGTGTAATGTGTTACAGTAGGCCTCATATGCATTAGGCCTACAGTTGATTACACATTGTCCAAGTCTCGCAGATAAGAAGACATATTTTTGAAAACAATGTGGGTCACTGCTACATGAATTTCATATTATGTCCTGCATTAGTCCCCCGGCGCCGTCGCCATCCGCCGCCGCCGCCAGTCGCTAATGCTCAAGTCGAAGTCAGTCGCTAAGGCTATCGACTGGACCAAGTCACCGCCGCCGCCGCCGCTAAGCCCTCAAGTCGAAGTCAGTCGCTAAGCTATCGACTGCTATCGACTTTGTCCACTTAATATATCAGCAGTTATTTATTTACTACCTTACTGCCTACCTAGTACTACTTACTTACTTTACTAGATATACACTAACTTCCAAGGAGTCCGTATTAAATATGACTTACTATCAACCATCGAAGCCTAATATACGTCGATGCTGTCAACAGTCAGATTTTTCTGTCACGTTATCTCACGTAGCGCACGTCTTTAATTGAAAATGGCGTCTTTTCGAAGCAAACGTTGCGTTGCAAATACGCTGGTTTCAGTGTCTTTAAACACGGTACAACTAAAGACGATTCCGGAAAAATTGATAAAATGTTTGTGAAATTAGGGAAATACGCGTCCATTTGCCCTTTCCAGAGAAATCCGGTGTTTGGGTCCATTTTGGCGAACTACAGCCAGACGTAGGCCTATACATGTAGGCCTACGTACCTACAATAGGCGTACTACTATAGGCAGACTTGAATGCTGCATGCTTTAGTTTCTTATCTGATTTAAATGTAACGCGATAATGGTTTGATAATTTTGACTTGGTTGGTGTATTAGGCCAATATTTGCAATTAATTTAGATGTGCCACCGCTTTATTTGGCCACAAACCATGACGTGCAGCGAAACGTGACTTTACAGTACGCCGTAAAATGCATTTTATTGTTAGGTAACTAACCCGAGAAGTCGATATCAAGTCGTTAAGTCAGTCGATAAGCCTAAGCGACTTAGTCAGTCGATAAAGCAAGTGACTTGGACAAGTCAGTCGCTAAGTCAGTCGCTAACTCTCCAAGTCAGTCGATAACGCTTCTGTTAGCGACTCCGGGGACTAGAGCACATACGCAATTCTTGGTACTATTCCTATGTTTTGGGCTATTTTTTGTGAGATGTAATTAATGTGTGTTTTCCATGATAAATGTTGATCTAGAAACACCCCTAGAAACTTGGTGGAGTCTACTTGACGGATAGGAATTCCCTCCAGAATTAGGGCCAAGTTTACTGGTTTAATTTTTCTATGTGATTTGAAGTTTATAAAGTTAGTTTTCTCTACATTTAACGTAAGTCTATTAGCAACGAACCATTGACTAATTAAGGTTAGTTCGAGGTTGACAATTTCCACAAGGGAGGTGCAGGACTGGTTAGAGTAGAATATGTTGGTGTCGTCCGCGAATAGGATAAAGTGCAGGGTTGCAGACACGTTAGCTAGGTCGTTAATTGTATTGTATTGTGTTGTATTGTATTGTATTGTACTGTATTGTATTGTATTGTATTGTATTGTATTGTATTGTATCTATCAATTTATATAGCGCCTCTCGCAGTGCACACCAATCAGAGGCGCTCCCAGTGCGAAAGACCCAGAGAAAAGAAAGAGGTCTTCAGACAACGAAAAGATGACCAGGAAATATACAGTAAGAATAGGAGTGGTCCGAGATTTGACCCCTGTGGAACTTCGTATGCAATGTGACCCGAGGTCGAGAGAGACCCGTTACATATAACTCTTTGTGTACGTTCACTAAGGTAGCTATGAAACCATTTTAGTTGTAAGCCACGAATACCATAATTTGCCATTTTTTAACAAGATAGAGTGATCTACCGTATCGAAAGCTATTGCTAAGTCTATAAAGATTCCAATTGAGTGTTCGTTATTATCGATTGCTTTAGAAATTTTTTCCTCCATATCCAGTAATGCCATAAATGTGGAGTGTCCCTGCTGGAATCCATATTGGGATGGGTGGATTAATTTAGCTTTACTAACATAGGAGCTCAGCCTATGGTACATGACTTTTTCTAGGAATTTTGCAAAATAGCGGAGAACGGAGATGGGTCTATAATTGGCCAGGCTTTCCTTTTCTCCCTTCTTAAAGATTGGAACTACTTTTGCGCTTTTGAGTTGATCCGGGACAATACCATGTACTATAGAGCAATTTATGATTTCTGTTAAGGGTACGATTACTAGAGCAAGATTAGGAGTTGCTATGTAGGGGTCAGTACCATCAAGACCCTTAGTATGTGTTTTTTTAAAGTTCATCCCTATATTCATGAGTTCCTCTGGGGTGGTCAAGGTTATTCCCATAGAATTCAAATTAGAAGGTGGCAAATAATCATCAAAAGGGCAAGGTGGATCTTGAAGCCTATTAGCTAAGTCGTTAGCAATGTTAATAAAATAATTGTTAAAGCTGTTAGCTATTTGGTCAGCGTTATCAATTTTTGCCCCATTAATTACTAAGTGATCTATTTTTGGATGCTTAATGTCCAAGTGCATTGCCGATCGAATTAATTTCCAGGTCATCTTTAGGACGTTATGATATTTACAAAATTTTGTGGCATAGTAATTTCGTTCTGCTTTAATTCGAAATGACTTAAATTTATTTCTATAAGTAGTGAATTTTTGTTTATTTTCGGCACTGGGATTTTTCAAGTATTTAACATATAATTAATTTTTTCCCGGCAAGCTTTTAATAATCCGGCCGACATCCAGGGATGAATATAATTTGCCTTTGGGTTTCTAGAAACGAGTTTCAGTGGAAATGCACTATTGTATGCCCAGCTATACTTAGCAATAAAACAGTCATAATTATGCTTCATTAACACTAGAAGTACCGAGAAATCGAACTTCCTAGAAGCACCGAAGGGGTCATTTAGACCCCACATAATTTATAATGCAAAGTCAATTTCAAATTCAATTAAATTGACTACCAACTTTATTAACATGAATTACATTAGCATAAACAAGTGTAATAGGTAAGTTGGAATGGGATAATAAGAGATCCTCTCCTCTCACGAGATCTCCTATCCTCTCGCCAGATCTCCTCCGCTCTCACTAAATGTAGTATACACTCACCAGATCTCCTATCCTCTCACCAGCATTCCTATCCTCTCACCCGATCTCACCCTATCTTCTCGCCAAATCTCCTATCCTCTAGTCAGATTTTATATCCTCTCACCAGACCTCACCCTATCTTCTCACCAAATCTACAACCCTCTCACCAGATCTCTCCTCTCACCAGATCTCTTCTCTCCTTTCACCAGTTCTCCTATCTTTTCACGAGATCTCCTATACTCTGACCAGATCTCCTCTCCTCTGACCAGATATTCTTTCCTCTCACCAGATCTCCTCTCACCAGATATCGTCTTCTCTCACCAGATCTCTCTATTCTCACCAGATCTCCTCTCCTCTCACAAGATCTCCTTTCACCAAGTCATCCTTCTTTCTTGCCAGTTCTCCCATCATCTCACTTGATCTCGTCGTCTCTCGCCATATCTACTACCCTCTCACCTGATCTCCTATCCTCTCACCAGATCTCCTCTCTGACCAGATCTTCTTTCTCCCACTAGATATCCTCTCCTCTCACCAGATATCCTCTTCTATAACCAGATCTGTTCTCCTCTCACCAGATCTCCTCTCCCAAGATCTCCTCTCCTCTAACCAGATCTCCGCTCCTCTCACCAAATCATCCTTCTCGCCAGATCTTCTATCCTCTCTCTTGATCTCCTCTCCTCTCACCAGTTCTACTATCCTCTGACCAGATCTCTCCTCTGACCAGATCATCTTTCCTCTCACCAGACCTCTTATCCTCTCACCAGATCTTCTCTTCTCTCCCCAGATATCCTCTTCTCTTACCAGATTTCATCTCCTCTCGCCAGAATTCCTATCCTCTCACCAGACCTCATCCTATCTTCTCACCAAATCTCCAACCCTCTCACCAGATCTCTCCTCTCACCAGATCTTCTCTCCTCTCGCCAGGTCTTCTATCTTCTGACCAGTTCTCCTCTCCTTTCACCAGTTCTCCTATCCTCTCACCAGATCTCCTCTCCTCTCACCAGATATCGTCTTCTCTCACCAGATCTCTCTCCACTCTCCAGATCTCCTTTCACCAAGTCATCCTTTTTCTCGTCAGATCTCCCATCCTCTTACTTGACCTCCTCTTCTTTCACCAGATCTACTACCCTCTCACCAGATATTGTCTTCTCTCACCAGATCTCTCTCGACTCACCAGATCTCCTCTCCTCTCACCAGATCTTCTCTCACCATGTAATCCTTCTTCTCGCCAGTTCTCCCATCCTCTCACCTGATCTCCTATCCTCTCACCAGATCTCTTCTCTAACCAGATCTTCTTTCTCCCACTAGATATCCTCTCCTCTCACCAGATATCCTCTTCTCTCCCTAGATCTGCTTTCCCATTGCCAAATGTCCTCTCCTCTCACCATTTCTCCTATTCTCTCACCAGATATACTATCTTCTCACCTGATCTCCTCTCCTCTCACCAGATATCCTCTTCTCTCACCAGATCTCATCTCCTCTCGCCAGATCTCCTATCCTCTCACCAGATCTCCTATCCTCTCATCTGATCTTCTCTCCTCTGACCAGATCATCTTTTCTCTCACCAGATCTCCTCTCCTCTAACTAGATATCCTCTTCTCTCACCAGATCTCCTATCTTCTCACCTGATCTCCTCTCCTCTCACCAGATCTACTATCTTATCAAATTTGATTTCGTAATTAGCTTTGATCTATAATATTACTGAATAAAAACAAGAAATGCGTAGCCTGACATGCAAGTACTAGTAGCCTACAGGGGTCAGATTGACCCCTCGGTGCTTAAATGTAGAACAGCAAAAATCTCAGAAATTGTGAATTCCCCCGAGTTCAAATTTTGGCAGAGGGTACACTCTACGAAGCTAGGAGAAGTCATAAAATTACAGGACCCGGGTTATATCTGGGGCCGAGGTGCACTCCGCTAAAAACCAAAAGGGGTCAGATTGACCCTTTCGATGCTTCTAGTGTTAACCCGACCCGTTGTGCAGTGACTCAAAACCGGTTCCCAGTTCATATCTGCAAGAGTCTTTTCAAATTGTTTCAAGCCCGAGTCGATGATAAGTCTACTTTCCTCTTTAGGAATTGCTTGTTTAGTTGTGGCCTCTAGTTCAAATTGTGCATAAATGGGCAGGTGGTCTGATAGGTCTGAGATGACGATGGAAGCATATTGCAGTTTGGACCATGCAGTGCAAAAGATATTGTCAATTAATGTTTTGGTGTTGAGGGTGATTCTAATAACAGGAAGATATTGATTAGAGATTAGGCAGTTATAGAAGATATTAGTTTCTTTATGCTCGTTTACTTTTAATAAATCAATATTAAAATCGCCAAGGAGTATAATCTCCGTGGAGTAATTTTTTAGGCAAGATGACAATTCTTCAAATTCATCAATGAAACCCTTTAGTCCCTGACCGGGAGGTCTGTATATTATACCAATTATAGGTGCCGTTTTCTTAAGTTTAATTCTAATGAAAAGACTCTCAAAAGTTTTCGGGTCGCTGTTTCCTTTGAGCGGGTTATATATTTGAAAGTTCAAATTATCTTTGATCAAAAGGGCCACTCCCCCCCCCCTTCCCCCAACTCTGGCCTTACCAACAAAACTATATTCCGGGAGGCTAACAGTATCAACAGTGTCGTTATCAAGCCAGGCCTCGGAGAGGGCCAAGATGGAAACCTGTAGTTTTTCGGCTAATTCTTTAATTTCTGATATTTTAGAGATGACACTCCTGCAATTTACATGTCACCTTGTCACCTTGTGCCGTCGATTCGCTGAATCCTAGCGACCGTCATAGTCAGCCTTCTCCATGCGTTCCGATCTCTCGTCGCCTCTCTCAGTTCCAGAAGGTTCATCTTCGTTGCCTCGTGTATCTCCTCCATCCATCTCTTTCTTGGTCGTCCTCTTCCTCGTCTTCCCTCCCCACACGCCAGCATCATCTCCTTTTCCATGCCGTTTTACCGCATCACATGGCCAAAATACATCATTTTCTGCCTCGCCGCTCTTTGCCCCAGTGTCATCTATCCTCTTAGGTGTCCTATCTCTTCCAGTATATGCTCATTTGTTATCTTCTCAGTCCAGGAGACCCTCAGCATTCTCCTCCAAATCCACATTTCGCATGCTTCGATTTTCTTCTCTAGTGCTTTGGTTTTTGTCCATGCCTCGCACCCGTACAGCACCACTGGTATTATCATTGCTTTTGCAATTCTTGTTTTCGATTCCAGGCTCACCGCTTTATCCTTCCATGTCTTTTCCAGTCCCTGCATTGCTCCTTTTCCCAGAGTAATTCTTCGGCGTATCTCTCTCGCTTCCCCCTCCCTATCTATCGTAGCTCCCAGAAAACATAAGCTCGATACCACCTCAATCTCTTCTCCATCCACTTCGAAACTTCTCCAGCTCTCTGTGGTCATAACTTTAGTAGTGATAGTTTGTGTCTTTTTAGATTTCTATGGAAAAACCAAGAAAAGATTTGTGATAATTAGAAACAACAGAAATTATCTCTTAGAAAACATTCAGTCAAATGATGTGTTAATTGATTCACTGATGTCTCTCATCTGCATAACGGAAGAACAAAGTCACTTCATTCACCGACAACGTTTCAACCGAGGAAAGAACGCAGAACTTTTGTACTTCATGAGATCCTTCGACGAGACAAAGTCTTCAAATTTCGTCAAATGTCTTCGAGAAACGAATCAGAAGATAGTGACACGGATCATAGAAAACGGAGGAGGTTAAAAGAACAAACTTTACATACATGCTAATAATCAACATAATGAGCCTCATTACAATGATGATTGCAGATAAGCATTTATATTAGAATTACATAAAGATGGTTCCGTGATGATAAATCTTATATTATAATCCAAAGTCTGATTATTCTGTCCTTCCGTATGTTTGTCTGTCCGGCTAAAGGATCCGAAACGGAACGCTTTAGCGATTTGAAAAAAAATACAAAACATCATTACGCCGCGTCTATTTCAACGCGACTATTTTCAGCTCGCAATTTTATTTAAACGCCGATATATGGCCATTTTAAATTTCCAACTTTTTCGACGAGACTATTTCAATACCGGCCACAGTATGGCCATTAATTTTGTCCACGTCACGAAGGCTTAAATTAATATGCAATCTTACGTCACGCGAGCATCTAGGTCAACGCTCTGATTCGCAACCAATCACGATGACCGTTGATTTCAAAATAATCAGAAGTGGTCACGCCCACGGCTAAATTTATAGGTCATTGGATTTAAAAATTCGCCAATGCAACACTTTAGGACACGAAATTTTTAACGAACGTATTCATTTGAGTTTCTATAGATCTCAACACAACTTTATTTCAACCCAAAATTTACTTGAAATTCCGATATTTGGACATTTTAAGTTTCGATGTGGTCATAGTCTGTTTCAATGCCATTGAAATCTAGCTATGCAGGAGTATATATTGCATAGAGTTGTATTTAAACAATTTCAAGCAAGCGCGTAAATTCGCCAGAAGGATACACGAAAAATTTGCACATGGTTAAATTCAAATTCACGGACGCCGACGAAGATGTCGTTAAATTCAAATACACGGGCGCTGAGGAAAACCCGGGCGAACGCCGGGTAAAAACTGCTAGTAATTTCTATAATTATTTGTTCCCTATAGCGTGTCATATACTGCAGCCATAGTATGATAGGTTATATATTATAATAAAACATAAACAAATTAATGAATTTATGCATCGCTATGTCTTTAATTCTTTACCAACTGTTTATTCCAATTTCTTTACATTTGCATCCGACATTCATTCCTACAATACTAGAGACCGTTCTTCAATTAGAATGCATTTGCTCGCGCAAATTCTCGTAAATTTTCTATCAGTTTGATGGGCCCTGCGACCTGGAATGATCTACCACAAGATCTTCGAATTATTTCCAGTTTTTACTTATTCAAAAAAGTTGCACCTATGGTTTATTATGAAAGCGGAGACAAAATAGAGTTCCTACTTTCCTACCTTTTTACTCTCTCCTTCACTTGCTCTTCCACTCTCCTTATCTACCTTTGCTGATCAAGATAAATTGCTTATTATCTGCATCAGTTAGGTATAATAATGTTGGATTTTGCATTACACCTTTTATAACATATATAGTGCCTAGTTAAGTTTAGTTAATTTAGACTGTTATTGTATAATACCTTTGCTGATCAAGAGAACTTGCTTATTATCTGCAGCCTCAGTTAGGTATAATATTGTTGGATTATGCATTATACCATTTATAACATTTATACTGCCTATTTAGTTAAATTAGACTATTATTGTAGACACTGCTTATTGAGGATTACAATGAAACTTCTATTGCCATCCACTCAACTAAGCTGGTTATTAAGAAGCCTTAAACAGCGTTACAGGCCTCAAACGCAAAGATGCACGCACGCACAGAGATTTCTGTTTCATTATATTATTAATTTATTATTGGTGGTATCCCACGCCATTCAAAAGTTATACCCGATATGCCCGAGGTACAAGGGGTGGATACCACCCCTTTTAATTTTTCGACTATAACGTATTCATTATTCATCCGGGAAGAGAAACAAACAATAGATGGAATGCAGGGCTTCATTTGCTTGCTTACTTATTTGTCTTTTGAAAACCGGAAGTGTTCAAAATAAATAATATGTGTAAAAATGGCTGAATGCAGCATCACAACGTATACCGATATTTCTACGTAAACGTTTGTCAACAGCTACAGATTTAGAACAGATTTAGAACTTATATTAGCTGAAACAGATACTGAAGATGACGTTAGGGTACTTGTCGGTTTCACGACCACCCCAAAAAAAAATCTAGACGAAACCCCTGTAGGCCTACAGAAATGTGTTCGTGAGTCGCGAGAGTTAATATAATATCTTCTAATGACGACACTAACCCTAACCCTGACCCTAACCGACCCTCACGACTTCAAGTTTTATAGTCCATATCAGTTACGTTGAGGTTATGCCTCGTTACGCGCCGTGAGGTTCGGTTAGGGTCAGGGTTAGTGTCGTCCATGTTTTCTAATGACGAAACGTTCAGGTTTATGACGTAATAGATAAGTTCTGACGTAACATAGAATTAAAATAACGTAGAATATGAAGAATTTTAAATGAGGTAATAATTATATGAAGAATTTTGTGGGTCGTTTAACCGACAAGTACCGAAATTAGAAGCCTGTTTACAGGAAGCATTCGCACAAAACGAGAATAACTTGCAATAACTGCAAGGACCACCGACATATTTGACTGCCGTGAACAATCACGTAAAGTCTTGTTTCATATTGATATAGCTGCATGCCTTTAAATTTCGCTGCACCTAACACAGACTATCGACTAGTTTGTAGGCTATTGTTACAAATGAAGCCTTATTATATTTATAATGTTCTTGGATACATAGAACAGTTTCAAAACACACATAATCTTATATTTGTTTATCCAACAAGTACTGTACAAGATGTACGCAATAATATGATATAATTATCGCTAATTATGAGCGTTCCGTTGTTAAAAATGATGTAGGCCTAATTTCGAAATGCACAGTATGGGAATTGTCAAAAAAATAACTGGGGGGGGGGGGTTAGACGTTGATTTATGTGGAGTTTGGGTGTGAAATGTAGACTTTACTATGGGAGCCTAAAAAAGACTAGGGGTTGAACCGCCCAACCCAACCCCCCCCCGGCAATTCGCACCCTGGAGATGTATGCACATAATTGACAACTAAATTTACCATTCTGTTCAGAAATGAATGCTTAATCAATTGCTCTCGTACTTTATATGATATGTGAAACCAAACACGAAATCCGAAGGGGAACCACCCCTTTTGGTAGCCGATGTCGCAAAACACCATCATAGCCTGAAGGTTAGGCTAACCGCTTTTTCAGATCATTTAAAAGCGGAAGAATGGAAGTACAAGAAAGAGTTACTTTGTTCGAAATCGGTTGAAGTAGGAAATGCTTGCATCAATAAATTGCAGTTACCAGATAATTAAACAATTCACAGGAACACAAATTACAGAAGACATAAATCAAGAAAGTTGCAGCCATGAAAGTCGTAAGCTAAGAATTAAGAGTTACTGTGTTAGAAATCGGCTGGAGTAGGAAATACGTGCATCAGTAAATTGATTATTCAATGCAATTACCAGATAATAAAACTGCGCTATATTAAAATATTATTCGATGTGCTGTGTGGAGAAGTTTACACTGAAAACATGCGTTGGCACACGTAGGCAATATGTCGATATAATTATGTTGTTGAAATGGTTTATGAAATCAGACAGTTTTAATGAAAGCTCTGTCGACGTAACGCCTACTTTCTAAGAAAAAGTAAAGCCTACCTAATGAGTCGAAGTACCGCCTACTTTCTAGGTCAAATAAAAGCCTACTTTCTAGGGCAAAGTAACGCTCAATGCATTAAGAAAGACACCACAATGGCATTCGAATGATCTCTGTCCATATGGTGGTTGGATCGAAACCTCTTTAACATATTCCGATTGACGGACGGACGAACAGACGAACGGACGGACGGAAGGACGGACGCATGGATGGATGGATGGATGGATGGATGGATCAAAAATATTGATCCGACACAGTTCACAGGAACGCCACCTAGTGACTAATTACGTCTTCAGTTTATTCTCGTGTGTAAACCTTTGATAGAACTGACTTGAATTGCTTTATAACCAGTCAGATTGTTGTTACTATACGTCAGCTTTCTCACGGTCGAAATATTTCATCCGTTAATATATATTTCATCCTAACACGGGGAACAAAAAGATCAAGCCGGTCAGAGGATCTGAGAGGACGCTTTCACGTGGCAGAGAGGGGGCGGAGAATTTGGTGACAAAGATATTTTGGAGCAAGACCCAGTTGAGATTTGAGCACGAGAATGAGAACTTTGAATTGGATGCGCACAGAGAGAGAGAGGAAGCCAATGAAGTTGTTCAGCCATAAATGTAGAGATGTGAGAGAATCGAGGGAGGCGAGCTATAAGACATGAACCCGGCGTTGTGTTCACTTCTTTCTTTCTTTTCTCAATCGAACCGTGACCACATGACCCAGTGTTTACCTCTTTTCTCTGGTGTCACGACAACTCGTCGAACGACATTTCGTCTACGACACTTCGTCGAGCGACATTTCGTCTAACGACATTTCGTGTACAAAGTTATTTGATATTGTCACTTTAAAATGGAAGCTGGATTGATGAACAAACTGTTTCCCGAAATGGAAGTGGGCTTGATGAAAACATTCCTGTGTTGAAATAGAAGCTGAATTGATCGAATTAATTTTTCCCGTAAAAGAAACTGGAAATCAACCTTGATGCATGGATGAAAATAGGTTTCCATTCAGCAGAAACTGGATTGATGAAAATAATCTTGTCAGTAACTATAAGCTGGATTCCTGAGAATATAATATAGGAACAGACCGAAGGAAAAGGATTTGGAATCTGCAGTGAGGGGTTTGGGAGTGAACGATGCTTGGAAGAAGTTTAATGAAGTTATGAAAGAGATTATTGAGGAGAACATACCCAAGCACAAAAGGACCAACAAGAAGAGGCCATGGGTAACACCTAGGTTCAAAGAAAGAGAAGGGCAAAGAGCAAAGCTTGGAAGAATTTTCAGCAGTTGAAGAAGGAAAGAAATAATGGGCTGGATTGTGACTATGTTGCAAAACTTGAGAAATCAAAAGCAAAGTATGTGAATAAAAGAAACATTTGCAATAATGCAAACAGGAAAGCAATAAAAAGCTTTGAGGAGAAATTATCAAGAAATGTAAAAGAAGACAGCAAGAGTTTCTACAACTATGTTAGAAGCAAGCAGAAAAGGAAAGAAAGGGTAGGGCCATTGAAAAAGGAAGAGGAGAATGGAGAAGTTACTGTGGATGATGTGGAAGCTGCTGAAACACTTAATAAATATTTCACCTCAGTGTTTACATTGGAGGAATTAGGAAACATCACTGAGCCCAACCAAGCATTTTTAGACAGTGGTGGTCAAGGACTAACACAGATAATGTTCACTAAGGAAATGTGGTGGAACAGCTGAACAGGTTAAAAACTGACAACAGTCCAGGAATAGATTAACTACATCCTAAATTCTTACATGAAGTTAGGGAAGAAATTGGAGAGGCATTAGCACAGTGGGAAATGAAAAAGAAGTGGAGATACTACGGGAAGATCTAAGAAGAATGTTCAGATGGTCACAGGACTGGCAGATGCTCGTTAATGTGGAAAAGTGCTCAGTGATGCATATGGGGAAGAGAAACAGCGAGTTTTCATATGAAATGGGGGTATGGTGTTGAAAGTGAGTGAGGAAGAAAGGGACTTGGGAGTGGTTATGCACAAGAGTACAAAGCCCTCAAGGCAATGTGCTGAAGCATCAAAAAAGGCTAACTCGACTTTAGGCATGATAAGAAGGACAATAGTCACCCGAGACAAGGATACAATATTGAGGTTATACAAATCACTGGTTAGGCCACAGTAACTGTTGGAATACTGCATCCAGGTATGGAGTCCCTACCTGAAACAGGACATGGAAAAGCTGGAGAAGGTGCAACGAAGAGCTACAAAAATGATTTGGGGCTACACGGATTTGGGATATGAAGAAAGGTTGAAGAGGTGTGGACTAACAACATAGGACAGAAGGAGGAGCAGAGGAGACCTAATTGAAGCCTACAAGATTATTACTGGAAAGGAGGCAGTGCAGAAGGAGAAGTTTTTTAATTAGCACCAAACAAGGCAACTCGGGGACATAGGTATAAATTATTTAAGAAACCAAAAGGGACATTAGGGCAGAAATTCTTCAGTGCAAGAGTTGTAGATTTGTGGAATAGTTTGGATGATAGTACTGTCTCAGTGGACACTATCACAGCTTTTAAGAAGAAGCTAGGGAAATTGGGCTATTAATCAGGTTGCAGGTTAATTGCATTTGCAGTGGTTCTAACACAGACTAAACGTCTTCTGAACCACTTAAAACCCTTGTTATGTTATGACATTGTTATGTCATGTTATGTTATGTTATGTTATGTTTTGGCGAAACTATAAGAAAGCGGCCTCTGTTGATTAACCGTAATGGATACAGATACACTTGTAGACGAAATGTCATTAGACGAAATGTCGTTCGACGAGTTGTCGCGGAACCCTTTTCTCTCCTTAAACGAACCGTGACAATGCGTAGGCTACCTGTTGATTTCAAAATTAGTCTGTCTAATTATAGACTTTAAAAATTTTCATTCGTAAGTACAGAGGCCAAGTTCTTGCTTATAAATGATCCCGTCTCTCACCTGTTCGAGACATTGGATGATTGGAAGTAGGTTATGTGGTTCCTAAACGATACATCCGACAGTCGAAATCGTAATCGTAATCTTCAAACATCTAAAGCGCCACTCGAAAGCTAAGTCCAGGGTCCCAGCTTATTCACGAGGGCTGCGTCTAGTCAGATGGGTTACCCGAGAGGGTAGTCCGAAGGAGGTTCGAGTTCGTTTTCCAGAGGATCAGAGGGGCAGGTAGCTGTTTAAGGTGGGTTTCGTTTAGGTCGAGAGTTGGAGGGTATAGATTATCATCAGTTGAGTCGGGGAAAGAGTTCTTGAAGAGGAGATACTTTAGTTTCGAGTGGAAAGCCTTGGCGGTGATGGATAGAGGATCCTGAGGCAGATGATGGTGGGTGATTGGAGATGATGGTGGAGAAACCGAAAAAGTTCGGAATTCAGGAGGTAGATCGTTCCAGAGATGTGGTGCAGTGTTGGATATGGCTTGGTTGGAGAACTTGAGATGAGTAATGACCGGAGAGAGAGAGAGAGAGAGAGAGAGAGAGAGAGAGAGAGAGACAGAGACAGAGACAGAGACAGAGACAGAGACAGAGACAGAGAGACAGAGAGAGACAGAGAGAGAGAGACAGACAGACAGACAGACAGAGAGACAGAGACAGACAGACAGAGAGAGAGAGAGAGAGAGAGAGAGAGAGAGAGAGAGAGAGAGAGAGAGAGAGAGTCCGTGAGAACGGAGGATGATCGGGTTGAGCGGATTGGCTGGATTCTGAAGAGGTCGCGAAGATAGAAAGCGACAGTCGACAGAAAACGGATAAACTTACAGCTCGTCTCCTGTGTGGTAGTTTTCGGAAGCCGTACCATTCTGGCCAGGTAAAGAGATTATGGAAGAGTCCACAGCTGTCGTCTCATTCCCATCAGGGAAGGCTTTCCAAAATTTCAATGATTTTGCCTTTGCAGCGGTGCTAGAGTTTATCCTGCTGGAATGTTTAAGTCTTAATGGGTGATTTTTTTTGCTCGATGCCATTGATGTCAAGTTATGTTTAACTGCGATTTCGTAGTTACTATCTGCATGATATGAAATTCAAATGGGAACGGCAACCAAGAGAAGGATTCTGTCGCTTGCAAGGGTTTAAGCAGAGGTAAGGCATAGCAACCGCAAGCCGTAGCAATCTGGAGAAGAGCAACAGAAACGAAATGTGATACAGAGCAAGGCGTCCCGCCTTGCTCTGTTTAAAGACAGACGAGGCAGAACAATAATTATTATAGAAGGCGATTTTAGGACATGGTGACCGGTCAAATGCATTTGAGGCGTGTCTGTTATATACTGAAGTTGCGGGTCTGTTTTTTCATTACGCCACTTTTTGCGATGTAGGCCTAGTTTGTACCGCAACCCAAGTGATGTAGTAAGACATCTAGTGAAACTGTTTGGTTTGTAGAAACGACAGCAGTTAGTCTCAGTACACCGATAAGCACACTGCCGTCAAACACTACATTTAGTCCCAAAGGTGTGTTTTCTACCATTTCACATATCGTAATCATAAGCATAATTATCACTATCATCATCATCATCACTTTTTTCGTCGTCATCGTTATGATCGATAATAAAAAAATCATCAATATTCAGTAGCCTATATTGCAGTGTTTCTTGCTAGTTATTACTTTGCTAGTTTTAAGCAAGTTAGATATGAAACGGGTTCGTCTTAGAGAGAAATTTACTATAGAATCTTAGATGGTTGAATCTCAACTGACTCAGAGAGAGAGCATTACATTTTTACTATTGATACATTGGTTTTATTTTCTGACAGGTTGACAGACCGCAACCAGTTGCAATAGAAAAAAGTGTTAAATAATTAATGATAAGAGGACGAAAACAGTTAAACAAAGCTTCCAATATAATATTATTAACTCGCATAAACTTCAAGGCAATTCTCAAATTATCCAATGAGATCATAAAAATCTGTTTTCCAATTAGGTTAGAAATGATTAAACGTAATTTTCAAATGGGAAATTCTATAATGGTTTCTGTAGCGACCGTCGTGTGCGATGGTGTCAATTGTCCAATTGGAAGGAAGTGCGCTGTCAATGAGAATCATCTTCCAGTATGTGTCTGCCTTGACGAATGTCCCTCCACAGAGGACATAGTCTGTGGCAGTGATGGCCGGACATATGGCAATGAGTGCCAGCTTCAGAAGGAGGCATGCCCTACGGACAAAGACATTCGAGTAGCTTACAAGGGTTTCTGCCTCGAAGGTAAGTTGGCTCCAGCATCAATACAAGCATTGCCAAATGTCAACAGAATACCATAGGAATAACAGAAGTTCGTAATAGGTAACTGATTTGGAATCAACAACAAAGAAGAGGCAGTAAGAGATTGAATCTCGTGCAGAACTATTAAAAACCGTCTTCTCCAAGATCTTCATTCAAACTATAATTACGAATCATTTTGATGTCAACTGAGTTCGAATCCCTGACAGCAGGAATCTAATCAACCGATAAGTTTATAGAAACCAATAATGACAATCGATATTACAGTCAGTGAGAAAAGTAATGGTAGGCATTGGAAGGTGAGATGAGAAGGTACAGCTCGCTAATAGGATCACCTAGTTTTACAGAATTCATGACAGCCTTTTCAACAGTTTCCAATTATATTCTATTCTAAATTATCGGTTAGTAGGATTGTCGCGTCCGTCAGTACTCAAAGCTGACGTTTCTAGTTCCTATTATTTATATATTTGGTCTACTTCTACTTCTAACTTACATTATCATGCAGTCCATTACCACAGTTTCCATAGCGCTTAAAATGCCTGTCTCCTCTACGTACAGTATGTGCGCGTGCGATAGCAGTTCGCCTTTCGAAGGTTGCTTATTTCGTGTGTAAATTTACATTTACGTTTTGCTTGGTTGGAAGTAATAGGACGACATGGTTTTAAAAACATGCGATTGGGATGATGCTTCTCAATGTGAAATTATTCATCCATGTTAAAATCTCCCGCCAAAAGCATTTTCTTATTCATTGGACGATGCATAAGCTCGAATTATCTCAACGGCTTTCACATGTGGATTTTATGCACTATAGGCTATACAACATTGCATTATAGAAGCTCTGTTCATTGTCTCAATGCATATAATGATACTCATCTGTTGTAGGATCTGTTTGCAACGGTCATCAATGTTCATCGGACAAACCGTGTACCATCGATCAGAATAACCAACCAGTTTGTGTCTGTATTCAGTACTGTTCCTATGACTACGACCAGGTCTGTGGTTGCGACGGAGTCACCTACATCAACCTATGTTGGCTGAAGAGAGAGGCATGCACCAAGGCCACCAACATCACAATGGCACGCACCGGTCCATGCGTCTATTGTACGACGACCAGTCATCCTACTCCTACTCCTCTCACACTTGCTACTCCTTCTACTCCTTATCTTCCTACTTCTCATTCTACTCCTTCTATTCCTACACCTCCTTCTACTCCTTCTCTCCTTCTCTTCCTACTCCTCTTTTCGTCCTCCATTTCTCCTCCGGTCAATTCTCATCTACAGTATAGTTATTCACTTAGACTCGTTTATTCATGGTAAGGCGATTTAATCCATTATGTGGCATGAGGACCCGTTTGCAAAATGGTGTTGGGGGAGTTTCTAACTTCCACTTAGTCAGTGGGTTCCTAGACATGAAAAATCACCGAGGTGCTTGTCGGCCATGACGCCACGAATGACGCTATGGCCAAATCCAATATGGCCGCCGTCGGCCATATTGGATTTCTTTCAAGGTAAAGATGACCCCCAATGACGAAAACGATATTAGAAATTAATTCTACATACCGAAATCATGTCTAGGGACCCACTGACTAAGTGGAAGTGAGGAACTCCCCCAACACCATTTTGCAAACGGGTCCTCAGGCCACATAAAGGATTAATAATATAAACGCACAGAAATATCTGTCCCTGCGTGACTGGCTGACTGCGTGCGTGCCGGGTCGATGCGTGCGTGGTGTAACGCTTTTTGCCTGTTATGCTATTTTCGCCTTTATATATTATTGCCAGCTTACGTCAATCACGTCATCGCAATTATTGCATAGGTTGTCATAGCAACGCCAGATGATGACGTATGGGTCCTTCTGCATTTCTATAAGGGGATGGGCATGGACTTCTGTATAATCGCTAGCTATTATTAAGACGTCTATGGGAAGCGGAGGGGAAGCGACGGGTCAGCCACACACTAGATCGCCGCGAGGGACTACGGGAGGGACGGACGGACGTAGGATGGAGGGAAGGAGGTACGAACGGCAGGGATGGACGGCAGGAAAGTACGGAGAGAGACGGAGGGATGGAGGAAGGGAGGGAGGAACACAGTGGAGGAGCAAGCACGTGGGGTCTCTCGAGACTGGCGCAGCCAGCGAGTACTCACTGTTAGAGGTCGCTGGAGTCAAAACGAAACCGCTAGGGGTCGCTCGAGACTGGCGCAGCCAGCGAGTACTCACTGGTTGAGGTCGCAGTTAGCGAGTAGTCAACGCTAGAGGTCTCAAGATTGATTTCGTTAACTCCGTTACATACCGTTTTAAAGAGAGCACAGTTAGCAGAAGAGCGGTGAGGAGGGGAGTTGGAGATTTAAATTTAAACCGTCGCGTCGATTAAAATTTGCATGTAATGAAAGTCGGTAGGTGGCGCTGCTATGAAGCTTAGACAGACGCAGAGATTAAAACTTGCGTGCAATGAAAGTCCGTAGGTTACGCTGCTATCAACTTTTAACCGTCGCGTGTGATGACCTTTGCGCTGCGCGATAGTCTGTTGCCTTGTTACAGACAGAAGATGCGACATAGGTAAATTAAAGAGAGTAAATTGTCGCATCTGCTGTGAAATGGAAGAGGAATGCATAAATCGAATGAACAGGTAAGATATATGGAGCATAATGTCTTACGAATGGAGAAGATGCTGCGCTGGGATGTTTTCCGTATCAGTTGATTGTACAGGTAAGACGCGGTTGAAAAATATTGCAGGATTTTAGAGATTTGAGTACCATGTGAGTTTCTATTGCATCTACGGCGAGTGTTGTTGTCTTTGTTGAAGGTCCTGGATGCAGTTACGCCCATGATTGTCCTTACGGTCGAACTTGCGTGATTGATGATCAGAATCAAACAATATGCGTCTGTCTTCAATACTGCAGCTCCAACTCTAAAGAGGTCTGTGGCACGGTTAACAAGACTTACACCAACGAATGTTTACTCAACGTCGCTGCTTGTTTGACCAACAAATCCATCGCAGTGCAGAGCAATGAACGGTGCAAAGAAGGTTGGTTATTCAGTCAGAGTGACTCTGATGAAACTGTCTTTGGGTGGTGCCATCTAAATCAGAGCAGTTTTATAGCGACTGTCGTTGAATCTGGGTATATTTTGATTCAACAAGTCCCACGATTAACCCTTTGGAGGTGAGGTGAAGCATTGTAACGTTTCAGGTGAGGTGGGGTCTGACATACCACAATACATATAATTACTTGCAAGTCGCAATATCAACTATAATATAAATTGTGAGCTAAACTACAGTTATGTAACCAATTATCGGCTAAACTGGTGATTTTCAGGAACAAATAACAGTTTTCAATCATAATTGATATGGCCAGCGTGGTGGCGCTCAAAATCAAGCGGCCCTTTGCAATGGCATCTTCGTGGCCCTCAAAACATGTAACATTTTGGGAACACGTGACAATGTCGTGACATAATACCCGTAATAATGGATCAATTTTGCATCGATGCAACACTATATGCAGTAATATCTTATAATCGCACATTTTTCCGCACTGTGCCGTTACTTTTTTAAATTCCTTAAAATAAATATGTATACGAAAAATTAAAATTTCACTTTAATATGCAAGAAATAAAAAATGGCGTCCAAAAGTACCTGAAAGTGTCCTACAGTGTCTGTATTTCACATTCACTAAGGTAGACAAAAATAATCCACGCTGGTTCTACGTTTTCCGTAGAAAAAGCAGCGTAGAATAGCCTTGGGGTGTGTCATACCCCACCTCACCTCCAAAGGGTTAAAAAGTCAGGTCAATACCATTGCCATAGATTATTATCAACACCAGCATTGTTGTTTTCGGAAGATGTGTGATAGATTTATCAAATCCACGAAAACAACTGCGACGAAATTTTCAAAACAGTTTGTTAGCATCTGCCGCCATAAACAGGTCAACCGACCGACATCTTGCAAAGATTGCAAGATTAAATTAATGTAGTCATGCCTAAGACGAAAACTGATATTGTATCAAGAACTGCCTTCAGTTGCAAAGCAATTCCGAATTCTGAATTTGTCAGTCCAAAAACAACTTCAGTAATGACCTTTCCGTATTTTCAAAATGGCAAAATGGTTGGGAGATTTCAATTTAATTTTTAACAACAGAGATATTATTTCAAATAATTTTCATGTAACCTAGAAAAATCAATGACATAAGTTTCAATATTAATCCCCATTATTTTCCACAGTATTTTTCAAATAAACAAAAGAAATTAAAAACCTAATTTAAAATTTAACCATAAATAATTGTGCGTGATTTCCGACCAAGATATTTTGTTCTCTTTTCTGTAGCAACCGTGTGCGATGCATTCACTTGTCCAAATGGAATGCAGTGCGCTGTTGATGAGCTTCACAAACCAATATGTGTCTGCCTTGATAAGTGTAACTACACGACGGACATAGTCTGTGGCAGCGATGGTCGGACCTATGGCAATGAGTGCGAGCTACAGAAAGAGGCGTGCCATTCAGCCACTCGCACCCGAGTAGCTTATAAAGGCTACTGCTTCGAAGGTAAGTCGGCTTTTGCAGCATCCAAAGCATTGTCAATTATCGAATAATTATAATACAATGAAATGCCATACTACGAAATAAGAGGATTTAGAGAACAGAGACTGACTCCTACCAGAGTCATAAAAGACGAAGTAAGCGTTTGAATCGCATGCAAAGCCATTAGGAAAATCCCTTTGCAAGATCTTCATACAGTTTTATATCATGTCGTCCTGATTCCTGAATGTACAATGTCAGTCCTTATGCAATCGTGCAAGTGCATTATCACGAGCTATGTTTGAGACAACCATTAAAAGTTTAACGGCTATAAAAAAAACAATGTCTTACAAAAGCTCTGATCAGTGCCTCTTATGTAGGGCCTACATCTATTCGACTGTTTCAGGATCTGTTTGCAATGGTTATCGTTGTCCATCGGACAGACAGTGCAACGTCAACCAATACAACCAACCAGTTTGCGTCTGTATTCAGTCCTTTTCCTCTTCCTTCAACCCAGTCTGTGGTAGCGACGGAGTCACCTACTACAACTTATGTCAGCTGACGATACAGGGATGCATCGCAGGCAACAACATCACAGTGGCACGCACTGGTCCATGTGTCTACAGTAAGACGATGAACTCTTCAAGGCTGTTGTCCTCCTACTCCTTCTTTGTCTCCTTACCCTCCTCGTACTCTTTGATCTCCTAGTCCTTATGCTTCAACTCATCAAAATGTCAATCCTTTATCTGTCTAAAAATACGCTTAGATGCGTTTAGAGCCGATCGATGGGTTTAACTATTTTGAGAATAATTAGATGCTAATTAAATGTTTCACTGGCCAGATGTTTAAAGTAACACATGAGCTCTGACGAAATTTCACCCAATTATTTATATATATATATATATATATATATATATATATATATATATATATATATATATATATAATTAGATGCTATATATATATATATATATATATATGAGCACTTGTTATAGCGCCCCTTCAAGATGTCCACTCAGAGGCGCTACCGATTACAGCACGGACACTGAATCGGAATTTCACAACGAAGCGCATGAGCAATTGCAAGTGAAGGACTTGCCCAGGGTCCCTACGCGGCGTCTTGAGGTGGATTCGAACCCGCAACCCTCCGGCTGCAAGGCACCGAACATGCCCCTACACCACCGCGCCCCACAATATGTGTGTGTAGATAGATGATAGATAGATAGATAGATAGATAGATAGATAGATAGATAGATAGATGGATGGATGGATGGATGGATGGATGGATGGATGGATGGATGGATGGATGGATGGATGGATGGATGGATGGATGGATGGATGGATGGATGGATGGATGGATGGACGGACGGACGGACGGACGGACGGACGGACGGACGGACGGACGGACGGACGGACGGACAGACAGGCAGGCAGGCAGGCAGGCAGGCTGGCTGGCTGGCTGACTGACTGGCTGACTGACTGACTGAATGAATGAATGAATGAATGATTGACTGAATGACTGACTGACTGAATGACAGTTTGATTGATGGATTGACAGATGGATTGATAGATGTATGGATAGGTAGATGCACAGGGTGTAAATATATTCTGTATAATTATGAACTAACGATACAGGTTAATTACGAAATGACGCTGTATGTTTGTAGGTGAGTAGGCCTACTGCAACGGAGTCGTCTGTCCTTCACCGAAGTCTTGCGTTGTTGATGCTGAGAATCGAACATCGTGTGTTTGCAATTATCAATGCGGCTACTATTATCCCTTGTGTGGCTCTGATAACAAGACCTACAATAGCTACTGTGAGATGAACGCCTACGCCTGCCAGACAAACACCAACATCACGACCAACTACTACGGCGTCTGCTCCAAAGGTAGGTCGAGGCTGGCAGAATGTGCTTCTGAAAGGGAGTAACTTATATAGCGCTTCGAATTATTTTTCAACGACACTGTGTTGCTGAACCGAGTAGATAACGACGGTGGGCTCATTATGATTATCCCATAAACTAGAATGAATCTTATCGCAGCTGATCTATACAATGAAGTAGTTTCGCTCATTTACGTATAGGCCTATCTGTATAATTGTCTATACGTAGTATTACGTACACGTATGCAACTACGCATGTATTAATATATATATATATATATAAATATTTATTTATTTATTTATTTATTTATTTATTTATTTATATGCGTACGTACCTGAAAATTTAGATTGCGTCTTTATCAGGTCTCAAAGGCATTTCACCTGGCTTGTATAGCCTTATAATGCTCAAACAGAGTCGATTTTTGCTGTTTATCTAGAAACCAACTGTCAGGGAATCAATTGTGGTGTTGGAAAGCATTGTGACTCCCAGCATCAGCCAGAACCGAAGTGCGTCTGTCCCAAGACCTACAGTCTGTCCCAAGACCTACAGTCCATTATGCGGTAGCAACAACAAGACTTACAACAACTCTTGCGAACTCGAGCAGGACGCTTGCCGCACAAACACTTCCATCACAGTTCAATTCTACGGAGGATGCGAAAGAGGTAACCAAATATACTGTGAAGTTGTAGGAGTAACAAAGTTACCCATCTACTAGGAAAATGTGCAACGAAGGAAACCTTCTGTTGCCTGAATGCGAAGGTACGACGCAGTTAACTCATTCTACTGCGTAAAGGAAGACATGATTTGATCAATAAAATGTACTGGTAAGATACGTTTAAGGTAATAATATATAATATATTCTTTAATAATTCAAACTGACAATTACGCAGGCTGATTACAATTCAGTATGAACGGATGATCACAAGTTATTACAGGAGTCGAATTTAACTGTATTCGGCAGCCATGCAACGCGCCCATCACGTCCTACATCTCATTTATACCAATGTGGCATCTCGCAAATGATAGGCTGAGTGGACCTTTGGGAGGGTGCGGGAAGCGATCCCGCTTCCGACTGCTCTTCACGCCAGTGATGTTACCACTACACAATGGACCCCCTGGGCTTCTTAGTGTAGTGGTAACAATGTCATCAGGGTTTCTTATTTTCTTCTGAATTGTCACCATCAGAGCTTTGCAGAAAGTAAACATAGAGAGGCATGCCTAGAAGATTGGAACTCCGCGTGAGTTTCTATGTGATCTGTGGTCAGTGTTGTTTTTCTTGAAGGTCCTGGATGTAGCTTCGGGTATTGTCCCAACGGCCGAACTTGCGTTCTTGATGAACGCAATCGACCAACGTGCGTCTGTTCTCAGTACTGCTCCGCCGGATCAACTGAGGTCTGTGGCACGGATTACAAGACTTACAGCAGCCAATGTTTCCTCAACGTCGCTTCTTGTTTGACCAACAAAACCATCACAGTGCAGCGCTATGAACAGTGCAAAGAAGGTCAGTGATTCCATCAACAGATCTTTTGCGAAGAAGGAATTTTAGAAATACGGAATAAGAGAGAGGAGATCTAGTGTTTAATCTATTTAGTTTGTAATTTCAATTTTTAAAGGAAGATGACTTGGCTCCCAGAAATCTCTGGACCTTTCAGTACGCGCAGAACAGGTTTCCGTCGCCCGTCTAAAACGTGGACTGTGTGGACTGTAGCTGTTTATATGAAAGAGTAAAACTATGTATTAGCTTCGACTGCTGTTTCTTTATAGCCTATATTTCGTCATAAATATTCCCATAAGACTGCACTGGCACGGTTAACGAAAACTTATTAAACGCGTAATAGCTTAAATATAAATTATCTGTAATTAGTGTAGGACTTGTGCTTTTAGTCTCGCCTTTGGATGCCTATTAATATATTCCTTGATCGACGCAAATATTGATCGTTGTATAATGAGATAATTGAACAGTTTTAGACTGATCTGTTGTTTCAGAAGCAAGTACATCTACGGCAACAGCAACTCCGATAGCAGGACATCCTTGAGGTATTCACATTTTCACGTCTTTATGTAAAGTTAATAAATTCGGCGATGCAACTTGCTCAAAGTATACAATTGTAACGTCATCGTTTGTTCATAAAAGTCATTATGTGTGATGACACTATACACTGGTCTAATTGAATGATTTATGTAGTGCCGTTACTACACAATAAAACATCAATCGATTGTCGCCACAATATTACTCAAAGCCACTTTTGCTCACATAATTATGTTACAGGTAACGCCTTAGCTAGTTCGAGGTTGACTGGCAAACAAGCATGCTTTTCAAAAACGTCTATTAGATGAAAAACGGCCTCTCTCAATAACTCATGTATTCTGTTGCGTTTTGTCGACAGTTTTGTTTTAAATAAAGTTAAGGTTTTTTTGTATTTCGCATGTAAAAGCATTATAACAAAATATGATGATGATGATGATGAATGTTAATAGTTTTAGAATTTGATTGGTGTCTATTATTATAAGCAGACAACTACATTAGCCTACTCGTGGCGTTGCTTTCTGGGCGATTACTTGATGATGATTTCGTGAAGATACTTGAATGATTTTTCTGTTTAATGCAGGCATGAAGCGCAGATCGAATATATCAGGCAACAATATGTAACTGGAATCCGACAAACATGGCTTTTCATCTTCTTCAATCTCAAAAACAACAACTTCTGCTGTTTCCTGTGCACATTTTTGCGGCTTATATCGGCTGACTACAAAATGTTTTTCTTCTCTTTGATCTATTCTGACATATAGGCCTATATATATATATATGTTTCTCTCTCTTTCTCACCCTCTGGCTGTCTCTTTCTCTGTCTGTCTGTCTGTCTGTCTGTGTTTGTGTCTGTCGGTGTCTGTCTGTGTCTGTCTGTCTGTCTCTCTCTGTTTGTCTATCTCTCGCTCTGTCTTTGCCTCTGTCTCTCTCTTTCTCTGTTTCACGCTTGTTTATGGTTAATGCAAAGGTTTACAGTAAATACGGACGAAAAATGGAAAACAATTACACTTTTATGTAGACTATCTTAGATTAGCGTCGTTTCTAATTATCGTATATTTCGTGGTTATTTTAAAAAAATGTAGTAGAATTAAAGCCAGATCAATTAGGCCTAATACTAAATCGTTTTTCGAAGCCATAGCGAGTGGAACCAAATCATTTATCCAAAGTCGAATCAGCTTATTGAGAAAGTCTTCATGATGATGATGAAGCACTACAAAAATTACAACTGTCATTTCCTCTATTTATTTCGATATCTTATTTCAAACTTCAAATATAAAATCCCAAGATTCAAACTTTCAGTGTCCACTGTCCAGTCTTCAAAGTAGTCACCTCCAGAGTAAAGCTATTCTAAAATATACAATTATAATTATAGGTCACAACGTAGAGTATTAATTTCCTCTCAACGTTGGCGCTATTACGCAGATGTCTCGAATAAACAAGGTGAATAAGGTGCACAGTCCAAGATTACTTAGACGTGCCCCCAAATTAACGGAAAGGACACCTGCAACATGACTGGAAATAATTACAGGTATAGAGACCGTAGTACAAATCATTTCTGAATAGTGCTTCAACAAATTACTCCAACACAAATTATCCCACAGGAAACATTCAGGACAGGTAAATACCTTTGGACCCATTTACAGCGTATGACACATATACAATTTCCGACCACAATTCAAGACCGATTCCTCGCATAACAAACAAACGACTCGCAAAACACCACAAGAAAATAATCGCGAAATAAAATAGGGCCTAACAACTATCTTTGGTCTCAGCCAATGAGAGAAAAGTTATACTGTCTAGGCTAGTAGGCCCTACATATATAGGCCTATTATTATTATTCTAAGGACCTGTTATATCGTTTAAATCGACAGGTTTTATTTACAGGAATTTTATTATAGGATTAAAGAATTAGTTTAATCAAATTAGCTTCAATTTCGGCAGACAATTATTTTCATCAGTTCAGCTTCCATTTTAAATTGTCCATATCGCATGTGATTGTTCGGTATGAGAAGTCGCCTGTAGGCCTAGAGAAGAGCCAGAATGTTTTGGATAAAAATAGATGCCAACAAGTTTACATCCTGGTTGATGAGACAAACACGGATGAAGACTGCGTACTTTTTACGGATTTTTTTAGCATTTGTTTCTGCTACATCTGTGGCCGATTCTCATTGGCAGAAACCTCTTATGTGGTTAACATTAGTTATTTGAAAAGCATCGTTTAGTGAAAGAAGTCGTATGTAATAGGTGTCTACGCCTATAAAAGACCTTCTCACTTTTATTCATATCTGTACGCGAGCTCAATGGGCGCATGCGTAGAAAAACACAGGCGAATCGATAATGAAAGTAATCGTAAACCGCATAAACGTAAATTTCGATATTCTACTTCGTACAAGGGAGGTAAGCGGAAAGAAACAATTTCATTGCTAACACTCACACAGAAAATATTGACGAGAAAGAATTCATAAAGCTCCCTTCGAAAGCAACGAAGGGTTTGCGTATAAATAGGTGAAACATCGGTCCTGTTCTGATGACTTTTTAATCCTCGTGTGACGATCGAATTTAAATATGGCCGATATCCATGGAAGTAAGGTTTAACGTCAGTTTTAACTTTGAGGTTCTGTCAAAGATTTGTTTTACCGTGGACCTAAGTCAGGCTGTCAGCCTAATAAAACACGAACCATTGAAACCTATAGCCATAAGGCTCTTCAGGACCTTATACTCAAGCGGCTTTTGTTATTATTTGCGACATGATAGGAAGCAGAAACCAGGTCATCCAATTGCATATTCCAACTTAGGTGGTTCTGTTAATAGTCAGCATTATCTCATGTGTCAAGAAAGTTGGTTCTTCTGGGCGATATCTTCCAATGAGCATATCAGCAGCAGTAACAACATCTTCCTCGTCATCGTCATCTTCCTCGTCATCGTCATCATCATCATCATCATCATCATCATCATCATCATCATCACTATGCGCTTCTATGGAGCGTTGTCATTTCCACGACTTCTATTCGAACGCATAAATTCAGATCACGTTAAATAATGAAAGCAGTTTAATATTTTATGATATTTCTATTTTCTAATATTTAACTATATTTTCATTGGGTTTATTTTTAATGCAACAGGTGGACAGAAAGAAGCTTCGGACAATACAACGGTAGGCCTAAGATTTTACGCTATTCCATTTTTTAAATAATATAACAACAACTTTAATAACATCATAAACTCTTTGGTGATCTCACTTGATGCGAGCATCGACCAATGCCTTGTGTCTTAGGATGACGGGTCTGTTTAAATTTTTCGATTGAAAAACTATTAATATGTGACACATTGACAATGTACTTAAACTCCTTATAAGAAAGAACTAGTTGTAAAAATAATTGCTTCCAGAGGAAATTTCTACTTGATATCTTAACAGTAGCTTGGAATTGACCCTCTGCTATAGGTATCAATGACGGTTCGCATAGCATTAATTAAGCCGACGTTTTATACTCAAAACTCATGCCACAACCTGGGGTAATTTTACCTCAAAGCGGTTTTAAAAGCATAGCTTTTAAACAGCCAGAAACCAAGTAGATCTACTGAAAATTCTTTTGGCGGCTTTCCTCCTGAATCAGTGTGAGAATTGTGGGGTTGGGGTTGGGGGTTGAACCCCCCTAGACTTTCTTAGGACCCCCTAGTTAAGTCTTCATTGCACACCCCGGGGGGGTCGATTCCAACCCCCCCAGTTCTAAGTTGCACTAGTGTGATTTAGCATTATTGACTCTGACAAAGAGAAGAAATTTCCATGGTGCAAATGCAATTCAGTGGTGTGGCTACTTGGCTCAAAGCCAAATATCCATTGATTAAGAGCTTTCACTGTATGGCCCATCGCCTTGAACTCGCAGTTAAAAATGCAGTAGACACTGTCAATGTAGCATCTCAATTCCGTAGTTTTATGGATGAGTTATACAAAGTGTATAGCATGTCCCCCAAAACCTGGCTGAATTACAAGCCGTAGCTGATTCATTTGCCATTGAAATTCTGAAGGTTCAAAAAGTATTTGATATATTCGTTGGGTGTTTTCATCCTAGCTGGCTGTTCGGTCAGTGTTGATGACTATGCAGCATTAAATCAACATTTTGTAAATAATTGCTCTCAGGAATCAGCAAGAACTTGAAAAGAGAAATGGCAAATATAAGGGTTTACTAAAGAAACTTAATTCGTGGATTTTTGTAGATGAGACTTGCTTACTTAAAGATGGTTTGCGTTGTTTGAAGCAGTTGTCTTTGTACTTGCAAAAAATGATTAAAATATCATACATGCGATGGATCATGTAGATAATCTACGATAGAAAATGCTTGCCTTAAAAGTTAGCAATGGGAGAACTCTTAACAAATTTTTGGAAAGTTTTGCAGTAGGAGGTTGTTACAAGAGGGTATCCATAACTAAGACTGAAAGTGATGATTTAAAATTTGAGGCTTTTCGTTCACAATTTTTTCAAGCACTGCATGACAATGTAGTGCAGCGTTTTCCATCCACTGGTATCTTGACTGCAGCTCGTGTTTTAAACAAAGCACTGTGGCCAAAGGACCCATTACAGAAAGCTCTGTATGGGGAAAATGAAGTTGCATCTCTTTGTAAAGCTTTCGATCTCGATAAAACATTATCTGCAGATATTGTTCTTGAATATGCTTTATTCAAACGCACTGAAATTGCAAGGCCAAAATTGAAAATTCTCACGAATCTGCTTGCAGTTCTACCTATTTCTTCAGCTGAATAGTCACCCGAGACAAGGATACAATATTGAGGTTATACAAATCACTGGTTAGGCCACAGTTGGAATACTGCATCCAGGTATGGAGTCCATACCTGAAACAGGACATGGAAAAGCTGGAGAAGGTGCAAAGAAGAGCTACAAAAATGATTTGGGTGATGATTACCAGGGTTTAACGACGTCTTATGACAACAATGGTCGTTTTGGGGCTACAAGGATTTGGGATATGAAGAAAGGTTGAAAAGGTGTGGACTAACAACATAGGACAGAAGGAGGAGCAGAGGAGACCTAATTGAAGCCTACAAGATTATTACTGGAAAGGAGGCAGTGCAGAAGGAGAAGTTTTTGAATTAGCACCAAACAAGGCAACTCGGGGACATAGGTATAAATTATTTAAGAATCCAAAAGGGACATTAGGGCAGAAAGACTTCAGTGCAAGAGTTGTAGATTTGTGGAATAGTTTGGATGATAGTACTGTCTCAGTGGACACTATCACAGCTTTTAAGAAGAAGCTAGAAAAATTGGGCTATTAAATGTTCCAGGTTAATTTGGTTCTAACACAGACTAAATTGACTTAAAACCCTTGTTATGTTATGTTAATGCGAAAGAGGCTTCATTTCTATCACTTAGGCTATTGCAGTGGTTCGGAATTAAACACAGCACTATGCAACAAAATATGTTGTCAGTTGGTTGAAGTCCACTTAGACCACCGACGTTTCCAAAAAACACAATGAAAGGAACATGGTACTAAACTGTTTGATTAATTCATCAGACATCAGCAGCAGTACCTACAGTTGTGTTTAGTTTTGGCAATAACTTATATTAATGCTCAGTACTTGTATTTCATGATTTCCTGCTATTTACTTGCTACTTGTTCAAGATCAGTAATTATTTTCAGGTTTTCTCTTGCATTGCATTGAATGTGCAATAAATGTTGTGAAGTTATAGAATTTCTGGTTTTCATATCGACTGTTTCTATTGTGTATATATTTTAGGATTTTCTGTCACAATTCACTTTGTGGGTTACCAGTAAAGTAATGCTCTGGTTTACTGTGACCAAGTGAATGGTGTACTAATAAATTTCGTGATCATTTTAATTTTTCTATTGCATTTTTGAATAAATTCGTCGCATTTTTGAATAAATTCATCAACAGAGGACTTGATTTTGATTCGAGTAGGCCTATGACTTACAAACCTGCTACGGTATACCGTTAAAATCTGCTGCTTACAAATTCGTAGACATTAGTTTGCAAAATAGCCTACGGATAAAATATTCAACTCCACATGGATTAAAGTCTGACTCCCCAGTCTTTTTTGTACAATTCTCACACTGTCCTGAATTTGTTTTCCCTAAAACGGTTCCGGTTTCAAAAATTACTCTTGCGTGATGCCGTGCCAAATGACGTCAGACTTTGACGTCACAGTTGAAACTGCATTGGATCAATGGCTTTCTTGAGTATTGTTCTCAGTGATGACAGCGCGCAAAGATTAATAGGGCAAGTCTTCTTTAGAAAGAGCTGTGATCCTTCCACACAACAAAACCATAATCGCATTTCTATTGCTTGCTGTTCCTGATCGTAGAATCCTGCGTATACCTTCTTTGGATTTTTTATTGTTTTATACGCATAAATTCATACTCATCTCAAATTTATTGTCAGTTAATTAACCATTTTTCATCACTACTGGTTTTGTTTAATGAAACCTGGCAATTGCATCTTCAAAGCCAGAACCTTACGCAACTAAATTGACGTTCTATGGAGGTAAAGGCTGTTCCTCTACTGAATTTCCTTGTGAGCCTTTTCGTAAAGACTTACACGTCTTCATTATTCCGCTCACCCTCTTCAACCATTTTAAATCTGGAATATTATGGAATTTTATACTTTCGAATTGATATACCTCAGGCAAAAATATTAATATACTATCACTCTGGGCAAAACTGTTCTTTTTCTCGATTTCCAAATACACGTGCACCGTCATTTTTCCGCTACCCTCCTCAAGCTATTCACTCTAATTGCAATCCTGAAGGCAGTGGACTTCCTTACTTTTAAAGATCTGTTAGTCAATGTGTTTATTTACTTTCACAAATCTGTACACCGAAGTCATTTGAAGTCTTGGTATCTAAATTTTGTTGAAACAACAAGCAACGTTGGGAATGCCTTCATCTTAATCTCTGTTTATCTTTCTTTGTCCGTCTTTCTATCTCAGACAATTTATAAATTTTGGAGTGACTTCCTTCCTATATTTCTGATTTGTTTTGTATGTGTGACTTTATTACGCATGTTGATGAGATAACCCTTAATCAGTAAACACGCACAAGAGTACATGACCTGCAGCACAATATACTGAAGCATTCCGGTTGCATGAATCACTCAAACAATGATCAGGTAATAGAAGAACTGTTGATGGAATGAGATACTAATAATTATAGTTCGAGGTGATAGTGATCAGAGAAAATCGTTAGTGTCTCGTAGAAGAAAACATGAAGAATAAGTAGAGTATACACTTGATTGAAGATCATGAGATTAACTCTGAGATGGAACATGAATATGGGCGAGCTTATAACCTTCAGTTAGCACCAACAAAGGCCATAATAGATATAACTTAAGTAAGAAACCGAGAGATTATTTAGATTAGAAGTCACTCAGTACAGGAGTTGCAATCTTTTGGACCAATAGGAATTACTTATCGCTTTGTCAATGGGATCAGCATACTTTAAAATGATACTTTGAAGATTCGGCGACTAGGTAACTCTAGTAAAATGCAGTGTTTTGTGTCTTCTGAACTGTTTAAATCCATGTTAAGCCAATTTAATTATTTGTTTTCCTCGTAGCATCCTTGAAAAGCTTATCGTGATATCTAATATAGTTTTCAAGCACTTGCTAAGTTGCATCTGTTTGCATTTCAGCTGTACGATCTTCCACTGGAGATGTTAGACATTATCTTACAAAAGTCCTATCTGCATGCTATCCTATTACCATAGTTCCTCTATTTTTTCCATTTTTTTCCCTTTCCCTCTTTTCTTGCATCTAGACCTATTTAGCTAGCCAACCTTTGCTTATTATCTTTTTCTTTTAAATTTACAAGGATTTTATATTTTATGTTTATTTTTCTGCGCACGCACACGCACACATATGCAAACACGGACAAACACATTGTTTTATCAAAATTTGCTTCTAACAAGAAATCCTTGTTCATGTAATTCATGTTTTCATTGTCAGATCACCGATCCATCATGAAGTAGCATTATGTATTATTCTCTTACTCGTTGTACCTGTTAACAATCTACTAAAATAAAATGTTTAGCAATGAAAAACAATTTGACTTGTGTCATGGGGTTCGTTCAGTATACTCTGCACAAGCTAACCATTAACCAGTGAGCATGGATGAATGGATGATGATAATGATAGATAGATAGATAGATAGATAGATAGATAGATAGATAGATAGATAGATAGATAGATAGATAGATAGATAGATAGATAGATAGATAGATAGACAGACAGACAGACAGACAGACAGATAGATAGATAGATAGATAGATAGATAGATAGATAGATAGATAGATAGATAGATAGATAGATAGATAGATAGATAGATAGACAGACAGACAGACAGACAGACAGACAGACAGACAGACAGACAGACAGACAGACAGACAGACAGACAGACAGACAGACAGACAGACAGATGGATGGATGGATGGATGGATGGATGGATGGATGGATGGATGGATGGATGACGGATGGATGGATGGATGGATGGATGGATGGATGGATGGATGGATGGATGGATGGATGGATGGATGGATGGATGGATGGATGGATGGATGGATGGATGGATGGATGGATGGATGGATGGATGGATGGATGGATGGATGGATGGATGGATGGAAATATGCACGGATGGATGGATGGATAGATGGTAGTATGTATGATTGGATGGATGGATGGATAGATGGTAGTATGTATGGTTGGATGGATGGATGATGGATGGATGATAGATGAAAATAGATAGATAGATAGATAGATAGATAGATAGATGGATGGATGGATGGATGGATGGATGGATGGATGGATGGATGGATGGATGGATGGATGGATGGATGGATGGATGGATGGATGGATGGATGGATGGATGGATGGATGGATGGATGATGGATGGACGGACGGACGGACGGACGGACAGACAGACAGACAGACAGACAAACAGATAGATAGATAGTTAGATGGAACATGAATATGGGCTATCTTATAACTTTCCAAGGCCATTGATATAAATAATGCAAGAAACCGACAGATAATTTAGAGGAGAAATTGCTTAGTACATTCTGAAACCGGTTGAAAGTCATGTTATGCTAATTTACTTATTTTGAATCTTCAAAGCATAAATGTGCATCTGTTTGCATTTCAGTTGTACGATGTTCCACTGCAGATGTTAGACATTATCTTACAAAAGTCCTATTTGCATTGGATATTGAATTTATCAACAAAGCAGAGTGATGAAGAAGTTATCAGGTTTCTCATATCAGTCGACGTTTGCTTCTATCAAAGAATTACTAGACAACTGTTCAAGAAAGCAATCTGGCGTCACCTGAAAGGTGAGATGCCTTAAATAGCATTACTGTCAAACTTATTTACCTCAAGTCACCTTGTAACCTTGTGCCATCAGTTCGTGGAACTCTAGCGAACGTCGTGACCAGCTTCCTCCAATCCTCCCTGCTTCGTACCGCGTCCCTTAGTTGTGTGAGGCTCATCGCTGTCCTCCTATATATCTCTTCCATCCAGCGAGTTCTCGGCCGACCCCTACTCCTCCTCCCCTCCCCGCACGCCAGCATCATCTCCTTCTCCAATCCCTCTGCTCTCATTACGTGTCCAAAGTACATCAATTTCTGTCTGATGGCCCTTTGTTGCAGTGTCAAGTCTCCTCTTAGTTGCCCTATTTCCTGGATGACAGATTCATTTGTTCTCTTTTCTGTCCACGATATCCCCAGCAATTTTCTCCATATCCACATTTCGAATGCACCAATCTTATCATGACTGTTTTCTTGGCACCGAAACAGAGGTGGTTTGCCACTGCCTTCCTCTGGGTTTGCCTGCCGTGCCCGTTCGTTCACCTCCTTTTTAAGGGAGGGTACTAACAGTTCGCACCACGAGAAGGTGGGCACGGAGGTCTTTGGTCCTGCTGCCCAGGTCGAGTCCGAATCTCCGCTCGAAAGACGTCGATCAGATCACCTACCTGTTTTACTCCCATGTGGATTAAACCATGCGGGAGTGGCTAGTCAGGACCTTCACGAACTAGTAGAAGTGGTAAAGCCGGAGCTTGGTTGCTGTTTAACGACACTGTGTCATAACAAAGATGATTAATGAGGGGCAGTTAAAACTGAATTACTGTAACAATTTATTATTGCTTATCAATTATTAATTAATGGAAACAAAAATAAAAGAGCTTATATTGGATAGCGATTGATAAGATTTGAAGTTGAAACATGTAATTTTAACAGCCCAGAGCAAGAAAGGATAAACAAAAAATGGATCACGGCGGAAACTTTGAGACTGGCGCAGGAGAAAAGAGAACTCAAATCATAAGAAACAACTCTAATGCAGCGTATGAACAATACAAGACAAAATGCAACGAGGTACGGAAAGCAGCAATCGCCGATAAGGCCAACTGGCTCGAAGACCATTGCAAAGAAATAGAAAAAGCCATGGCGAGAGCAAGACAGGGAGATGTACAAGATAATTAGAAATATCAACGTAAGACGGCAGCCGACACTTACACCAATCAAAAACGAAGAAGGCAGTATATTGATGAACAGAAGTGACATTGTAGATAGATGGACGAACTACTGCATCAACCTATACAAGGAACGAATGGACCAAGACATTGTAAATCAAATAAACACAGAATTGGAAGAGATATCCCGTTCAAGAGAAGACGCTGAAAATGACTTCCTAGAAGCATAAGTCACAAGACCTGTACAACGACTGAAAAACAACAGAAGCCCTGGTAACGACGGTATAACAGGTACAATGATAAAACATAAAGGAGAAGCCGTAATGAAGGAGCTTCATAAGATATGCAACTCAACGTGGAAGGAGGGGAGATCACCGGATGAAATGGAAGAACTCAATTTTAGCAGTCCTCCGCAAAAAAGGTTATGCACTTGAATGCGGCAACTACAGAACAGTTTCGTTGATAAGTGATCTTGGCAAAGTGCTAATGATGAAAGACTCAAGGAAAGACTCAGAGTCCAGACCGAGGAATACCTTGCAGATGAAAAGGCTGGATTCAGAAAGGACAGAAGCACGGTATAGCAGATACTAGCATTAAGGCTGAGAGGAGAAAAAGCAAGGGAAAACAAAAGCATCCACGATTTCTTCGCGGATTTCAAAAAGACCATCGATGGCATCGGCCAGAACGTAACGTGGGCGGTCTTATCACTCTTATGTAATGTAATGTAATGTAATGTAACAAAACATTTATAAAGCGCCACTTAAGAGTCTCTCAGAAGCGTCCAACACGTGGCCATCAAACAGCTGAAAAAATGCGTCTTTAAGAGTTTAAAGAAAACTGTATAGCCGCGTGCAGCACGTACAGACGGCGGAAAAGCGTTCCAGATCCGTGGCGCCGCAATGGAGAAGTCCCGCCGAGCACAGGTGGTGGTTCAAAACGAAGGTATCATCAAGTCATTTCGCGAGGCAGACCGGAGAGCCCGCCGACCAGTTTGAGTGCCATCTGGAAGGCACAGTTCAGCAATGTAGTCCGGAGCAATACCAGTCGTAGCCTTCCAAACCACGGTAGCAATTTTGAATTGCACACGATCAGTAACTGGAAGCCAGTGGAGCTCGCGTCGCATGTAGTCAGATATGTGTGAATATCTCGGTAGATCAGCGAGAAGTCTGGCTGCTGCATTCTGAACGAGCTAAAGTTGATGAAGACGGAACTCAGGGAGGTCCAAGAGGACCCCATTACAATAGTCAAGACGTGTGTGGACGAAGGAGTGTATTAGCACAGCCGCAGCGCTTAGCGACAGCGTTCTCCGTATAACTCGGAACTGCCTGAGCTCATAATAGCTAATCCTGGAGATATGTGATACATGATCAGCCATCGTAAGCCCACCATTAAGAAGCACCCCAAGGTGCCTAACCACATTACAGGACTGTCCAGTAAGGGATGCCGTTGCAAGAGCATTTTTATCGATCTTACAACGTGCACGTGCTGTACCGAACCATATAAACCGTGACTTGCTCGGGTTGAGTCTAAGACGATTGGCAGTCATCCAGTCATGCATGACTTATGGTCGTATGGAGTAGATTGCAAACTGACCCGTTTGTTAAGAGAGATATAGCAGCAATGCAAAGACAGCAGTCAAAGTGTGCACGCATTTCGAAATGGGAGTCTGCTTTGACACTATAGCAGAGCTACTGTAACAAGACAGGGCTACCCAATATCACCAAACATCTTCATCACACAGTTAGAAAGAATAATCGACAAGATCAGGAAAGATGATGGAGGAGTGCTGGTCAGTGGCATAAAGATCAACAATCTATGCTTCCCCTTGGACATCGATGTGATTGTGGAAAACAAACAGAAATTGTAGCACAAGGTACAGAAGTTAAACCAAGAAGGAAAAAGATATGGCCTCAATATGAACTTCGGAAAAAAACATGAACACTTTTGTTCGGTGAGCAAAGTTGACAAAGGAAGATAGTATTGGATGGAAAACAAACTTTAAAATTTCGACAGGAAAATCAAAACGCTGGTGTTCGTAATGATGGATGGTACAAACAAGACAGGACTACCTCAGAAAGAGTGGGTGGAAGACATAAGTGAATGGTGTGGAGCATCACTATAAGAACTGACAAACGCAGAGATGGAGAGGCAGCAGTGGAAGAATATAATGAGATCGGCATCAGACACCTACGGGCGACGAACCCATAGTCTACGATGATAATCTTTCACATGTGGCTTAGGACTTTACATCCTCATGCGAGGCAAACTAGACTATATAGTTAAGGTGATGTAAGTGTTATTCCTTGTCCACGTGTCCTACGGTTTCTTCCAACATTTCGGGAGGGCCGAAAATCTTTGCTCGCAAGGTATTGGAATGGTTTTGATCAACTTCACAGCGCGCCATGTTTATGCAAACAGCCGTTGTCTCCTTTCTTGAATCATCTCCGACAGTGCAACGTGCATCCTGTGGCGGTATATTTCCGCATTTGTGACATGCGCTGTATAGGAATGCAAAGTATCTTCCAGAGGTACCACCGCTGACAGACATCGAGCTTCGTCTCCAGATCCTTACTTCGAATAAATGTCCTCCATAAAGGAGGACAAGTAGTTTACATGCCTTAAATGTTTCGCTGATGATGATATGTTGTGATGTAATAAAACTGTGATGCCATTCAAAAGTAGTTATTGTTTGTGTCTTTTTAGATTTCTATGGAGAAACCACGAAAAGTTCTGTAATAATTAGAAACAATAGAAATTATCTATTAGAAAATATTCAAACAAATGACGAGTTAATTGCTTCACTGTTGTCTCTCAACTGCATAACGGAAGAACAAAGTCACTTCATTTACCGACAACATTCAAACCGATCTAAGAACGCAGAACTTTTGTTCTTCATGAGATCCTTCGACGAGACAAAGTCTTCAAATTTCGTCAAATGTCTTCGACAAACCAATCAGAAGACAGTGGCAAGGATCATAGAAAACGGAGGAGGTTTGAAGAACAGACTTTACATACGTGCTAACAATCAACATAATTAGCCTCATAATAATGATGCTGACAGATAAACATTTATATTAGAGTTACATAAGGATCGTTTTACCGAGACCTTAAATAATTTTTATAATTAATTGTGCCCTAGCGAGTCATATTTTTATAGCCATTGTATGATAGGCTATACAATCACAACTTCTGTACAAGTGGTGAAAACGTGTGGAAATCTTCATATAAAATAGGGTACTTTCAGGAAGGAAACTTTCGTAGGACAGTTGTAGATAAAAACATTATGAAACTTGTTTATGGTCACTATAAACAAAGTAATTTCCCATGAAAAGCCTTAGTGGAGGTTGATGCAAAAATAATAATAGGTTTCGACTAAGAAATTGTGCCTTTAAATAATTTCCTCTCTTGTGCTTCCATTCACACTTTATTCTGCCAGTTGAAAATTATCATATGAAATTGCCAGCTGTTTATCTCAAGCATGCAAAGAAACTATTGACGTTTTGTGCATTTTTGCAAACAGTGCAGCGTAATTCAATACCTCTGGCTTTGCTGTTCCTAATCTTTATCACAACGTATTTTTGGCTGACTGTTGAAGATGAAACATGGGTTTTCACGAGAATTAATATATCGGTATGTTATAAATACCTGAGCATTGGTGACATTTTAAAATTTTATTTTAAAGCATTTTATTGTTGTTTATGAAAATTTTCAATTGCGTATTTGGCTTAAATTAGACGAAACTATGTTTTGGTCACGTATCTACGGCCTAAAGAATATTTAGTTATCTAAATTCACGTCTGAGTAAGTGGTCTGATATTTGAAATACGTTTTTTTAACCTTTAGGGCTAATAAAAATCGACGTGCACAATCGTGGTGCAAAGTCTACAACATCAATGGAAACAAAGCTACTTCATACAAAAATCGAAGATCTTCGAAACAGAACCAAACCAAGATCACATGAAGCTGATAAACTCATCAGTCAACTGAGGGAGGAAGGCATAGAAATCCTGAACTCTCAACTGGACAGACAGACTGTGGTCGTTTGGATCTGGGGTCATTCACAAGCTGCACTTGAAAATTGCCAGAGGCTGTACGAATCGAATCAGCTGAGAGACGTATTCTTTGAATATATTCAACCATCTATTTCAAAAGTGATTAACATCGATGGGAATCAATTCAAGAAAACCATTGGCAAGTTCTTACGAACGCACTCATCATAAAGAAACTTAAACATGTAATCATCAGCTGGCCTTATAAGTTCAAATTGGGCACATATGATCCCCCTCCTCCCCTCTTCTTGGACAGGCATTCTCTCTTTGTTCCACGAGTTAGGATCACTATATAGCCCAAACTAGATATCTTGCCACTGTTGGACCTTCCCTATGGAATGCCCTTCCATCCTCTCTACGTGTTGCCATTCTTTCTTGGTCTCTTCCTACATCCTTCTCCCTCCTCAAAACCTTCTTCTTCTCTAATAGGGGTCTCGCACTGGGAGCTATACTGAATGGCCAGTGGCCACTGTTGTGAGCGGCGCTATATAAATTAATAAATACAATACAATGCATAGGACTTCGATTAATGAAATGACTAAGACAGCACTGCATAACAAAATTAGCCAGATGTTGAAGCGAACAAGAAAAGGTCGTTCAATTATGCGAGTAGATTGAAAGTGAATGAAAATAGAGAACCAGATAGAGTCTGGACAAAAGGTATGCTATATTATAGAGATAAACCTCAGCTACCAAGAGAGGTTTTAGAAGGCGCATATTATCGTAAAGCTGCTTAAATTGTGCTTCTGTAGTCTACTCTGAGTCAAATCAAGACATTTGAATAAACCATAAGGTGGGATTGGAAGACTAAAATGGTACAACAGGAAATGGCACCGAGGCAACAAGAGGTTTGCATTGAGATGTAGAGCGTGCAAAAACACAAAAAGTGAGATATTTAGACATCAATGGCAGGGACAGGTAATTAATTAATTAAAAATAATAAATAATTATATTTGTAACGCGAGAAAGGTCACCCGGAATGTGAATATGAGGCGCGAATAGTCAGCCGCCAGGAGAAGATGCAATTAGATATCCATGTACTTCAAAGCCAGTGAGAAATAGTGAGTTTTTAGCCGGTGTTTGAAGGAGGTAAGTGAATTTCAGCTACGAAAGAGAGCGAAAGTCGATTTGATTACCTGGGGCAGAGGAATGGATTGCACTCGAGCCCATAACTGTTCTGCATCGGGGCTCAGCTAAAAGGCCTGTTGGCCTACTTGATGATCATAGGCAACAAGGAGGAATGTAAGGAGTTAGCAGTGACGGAAGGTAGGGAGGTATACAGGTAGTCAAACGGAAAGCATGAAATTAAGGTTTTGTTAATGAGCAGTAAAAACAGGTAATTAGACAGATACAATAGTCTTATGAAGCCAGGGTGTGATAATGAGGATAATAAATCAGGTAATTAGAAAGAGAATAGTATGAAGCTAACAGATCGGTAGCAAGAGATGAAAGCAATAAAACCCAGCAGAAAAGACGAACTCGGAACGACAGACAACGAGAGACAGTGAACAGCAAGTTAAATTAATAAATAATAAAAATATATAAAGAAATATACAGTAATAGATTCGATCATCTACATAACCAACATCACTCGTTTCTAAGTCCCATAGCATTAAAAACAGAATGAGTTATTAATAATTAGTTAATTATGTAGTTTAACCTTAGTTGTGAGTGAAAGGCATAGAATGACCAAACATTTAAAGATGCACTTTAATTCTAATTAAGTAATTAAAATTAAAGTATTAATAATACATAGTACATGAACAAAGAATTCAATAATTGAAAATAAAATAAATTTTAGCAGTCAATTATAATATAAATATCGATAAATATAAGAGAAAGATATTATTAAGAGTAAATTATTTGCGTGTTAATGATATTTTTTTATCTTAGTCGTGTGTCCGATTTCCATCAAATTTACTGAGAGAATCGTGATAGAAGGAAATGGATATGTGCGTGGTGTGGCTAAACTTCGAAATGAAATCTACGTCCTCTGTGGATCGATATCTTCTTCTCCTTCCATTAGTCCTGTTATTCGTGTCTTTGAGGATCGAATTCCACTTCGCCTTCAGAAGACAATAGAAGTGAGACAGATTATAATAGATCCCTGGGACATTGGATCCAGTGACAAGGGAAATTGTCTCTACGTCTCTGACTATAGGATGAACAAAGTCTATAAGATTACAAGAGAAATAGATGACGAACACAAAATCATCAAATGGCTGACCACCAATTATCAACCATGTACTCTGTCAGTGTCCAGTGATGGTCATTTGTTGGTGGTCAACAGATCATCGTCCATTCTGATGATCTACGGATCAGACGCAGAACACGTTCGATCCATTCAGTTACCAAGAGACATCAAGTACCCAATCCATGCAGTGGAAACATCCGTCGGGAATTTCATCATCATTCACTCGTGGATGGAAGAGGAGAAGGGAGAGAGTGGGTCAAGTGGGAGAGTGAAGGTCGTAAGTGAATTGACCAGAGATGGACAGATGGTCGTCCGTCGTTTTATTCCTTCAAATGAAACACACGAACTGAAGAATCCTAATTATGTCTCACTCGATTCAGACGATCAACTGTTTGTGGCTTACACAGGGAATGATAGAGTGATTCTCTTGGATTCCGATCTTAAATGGAATCAAATTCTTTGTCTAACAACAGAACAAACAGAAAAAAAGAAGATGCTATGGCCAGAAAGATTGTTTTACGACGAAGAAAAGAAACAACTGATCGTCGTAAGATTTTTAGACTAAGGAATTACTGTTTACACTTTAAGTCGAAATTAAACTCACTTTTCATCAACAGATTCTGACAAACAAAATAATAATCTCTTTAAAACCCATTGTGTTTAAAAACATATGACAAGAAATAATAAACTTATTATCTTTTGAATGTTGTTTTATTGTTAATTATTATTGTGTTGTATTATAATAATTGTTTTATGATGTAGGCCTATGTCCCAATGTGCGTTTGCAAGTGGTGTAATAAAGATTATACTTACTTACTTTATGTAGGTCCCTACATTGAAACAATAAATAAACTAGCATTCTGTCCCATCTGTGCCATAATTGCAAGTAGAAATTATGCGAGCAAGTTAATTGAAATCGGACTTATAAGTAAGTCAGTACGCGATTTATTGGACCGCCTGCAAAAGCTCTACGGGCACATCGGATAAGAACAATCTAAGAGTGTTAAAGAAAGAAGATCAGAAATAAAGTCATTTGAATAACATTCGCGTAATAAAACCAAAAGTAAAACAGCAGAAGTTTACGTATTTAACACTAGAAGTACCGAAGGGGTCAACCTGACCCCTTTTGGTTTTTAGCGGAACGCACCTCGGCCCCTGGTATAGCCCGGGTCCTGTAATTTCACGACTTCTGCTAATTTCGTAGGGTATATACCCTCTGCCAAAATTTAAACTGGGGGGATTCATTATTTCTGAGATTCTTGCTGTTCTACCTGTGAGCAACGAGGGGTCAATCTGACCCCTGTATTAGTACTTGCATGTCAGGCTACGCATTTCTTGTTTTCTATTCAATAATATTATAGATCAAAAATGTGAGAAGATAGGAGATCTGGTGAGAGGAGAGGAGATCAGGTGAGAGGATAGGAGATCTGGTGAGAGAAGCGGAGATCTGGTGAGAGGAGAGGAAATCTGGTGAGAGGAAAGAAGATCTGGCGAGAGTAGATGAAATCTGGTGAGAGAAGAGGAGATATGGTGAGAGGGTAGGAGATCTAGCGAGAGAATTAGAGATCTAGCGAGAAGAGAGGACATTGGGCGATGGGAAAGAAGATATGGGGAGAGAAGAGGAGATCTGTTGAGAGGAAAGAAGATCTGGTCAGAGGAGAGATCTGGTGAGAGGATAGTAGATCTTGCGAGAGGAGAGGAGATCAAGTGAGAGGATAGGAGATCTGGCGAGAAGGATGATTTGGTGAGAGGAGCGGAGATCTGGTTAGAGGAGAGGAGATCTTGTGAGAGGATATCTGGTGAGAGGAGAGGATATCTAGTGGGAGAAAGAAGATCTGGTCAGAGGAGAGATCTGGTAAGAGGGTAGGAGATCAGGTGAGAGGGTAGTAGATCTGGTGAGAGGAGATCAAGTGAGAGGATAGGAGATCTGGCGAGAAGAATGACTTTGTGAGAGGAGATCTGGTGAGAGGGGAGAAGATCTGGTGAGAGGAGAGAGATCTGATGAGAGAAGACGATATCTTGTGAGAGGAGAGGAGATCTGGTGAGAGGAGAGGAGATCTGGTGAGTAGAGAGAGATCTGGTGAGAGAAGAGATCTGGTGAGAGGAGAGGAAATCTTGTGAGTTGAGAGAGATCTGGTGAGAGAAGACATCTGGTGAGAAGAGAGGAGCTCTGGTTAGTGGAGAGAGCTCTGGTGAGAGAACAGGAGATCAGATGAGAGGGTGGTAGATCTGGTGAGAGGAGAAGAGATCAAGTGAGAGGATAGTAGATCTGGTGAGAAGGATGACTTGGTGAGAGGTGATCTGGTGAGAGGAGAGGATATCTGCTGAAAGGATTAAAGATCTGGTGAGAGGAGAGGAGATCTGGTGAGAGGAAAGAATATCTGGTCAGAGGAGAGGAGATCTGGTGAATGGATCTGGTGATAAGATAGGAGAACTGGTGAGAGGAGAGGAGATCTGGTGAGAGGAAAGAATATCTGGTCAGAGGAGAGGAGATCTGGTGAGAGGATAAGCGATCTGGTGAGAAGATAGGAGAACTGGTGAAAGGTGAAAAGATCTGGTGAGAAGATAGGAGAACTGGTGAAAGGAGAGAAGATCTGTAGAGAGGAGAGATCTGGTGAGTGGATAGGAGATTTGGTGAGAAGATGGGTTGAGATCTGGTGAGAGGATAGGAAATCTGGTGAGAGTGTAGGAGATCTGGTAAGTGTATAGTAGATTTAGTGAGAGCGGAGGAGATCTGGCGAGAGGATAGGAGATCTGGTGAGAGGAGAGGATCTCCTATTATCCCATTCCAACTTACTTATTACACTTGCTTATGCTTATGTAATTTATCTTAATTAAGTTGATAGTCAATTTCATTGAATTTGCAATTGACTTTGCATTATAAACTATGTGGGGTCAAAATGACCCCTTCGGTGCTTCCAGGAAGTTGGATTTCTCGGTATTTCTAGTGTTAAACATTGATGACTCCGTTTTATATAAAAACGTACATTCGCTAGGCCATAGAAAATTAATTTATGATGTAATGTACTGGAAAAGAATTTGTTGTAGCCGAACCTCTGCAGAAAATCAATAAAACGACACCATTGAGAATAATAATTCAGCACCATATCCTAAAAGTGTGGGCACCCCGTCAAAAAAGAGCATAATTAATTTTTAGCTACATGTACTTCATGGAGAGAGTTAGAGGGGCCGTGAGAGCGGAGAACCCTGGGAGCGTATAGAGTGGAGAAGCACGAGACGAGGGTCTATTGTGAGAAAACGATTAAAAAGACAGTATTAGTCAGTTGAAACAACCTCATTTAAAAAAACTATCATTTTCCGCCCTCGAAACCAATTTGACCCTCCTCTTCCATTGCCTAGTAGCCTATTACCCGAGTTAAAACTTTGAAGATACTGGGTGTCATCCTTCAAGATAATCTCAAACTCACAGCCCATATAGACCACCTCACAGCAACTTGCTCCTCCTCTTTTTATGCTATCAGAAAACTCAAAACCCATGGCCTTTCTTCCTCATCCATCCATAATGTAACCAAAGCCACTACCGTTGCTTAAAAGATCTCTTTCCAGGAGGGTGGCGCCCACAACTGTACGCATATACCCAAATCCCAACCGGTATAGCGGGTCATAAATATAATGTAATAGTAAAACTAGAAGTTGGATGAGCGATGGAAACATGGTAAATTATTGAAGTAACATTAGAAGTTGGATGAGCATTGAGCATTTTATAGCGGAAATAGATGCTGGATGAGCGATGAAAAATGATTTGATGCTAAATTATTTCGGAAAAACTAGAAGTTGGATGAACGATTAAAATATTTTTAGTAGATGTAGAAGTTGGATGAGGAATGGAAATATGTCATAGTAGAAATAGAAGTTGGATGAGCGATGAAAACATGCCTAAAATATGCTTTAAAATTTTAAGAACTGCAATACCGGTTGGGATTTGGGTAAATGCCAACGGCATCACCACACAGCAGCAAGAGATGATATTTTAGCGACTCGCCTTTATTAAGCTTGCGTTTGGTATCCCGTGAGGTGCTGCGACATAATTTCGTGCGATATGTCGTTGGGTGATCACACTGTCCGAATGTAGCGACATGGAGCAGCAAGATTTTCCAACGTTGTCATCTCTTGCAGAGGGAATCGCTTGTTCAACGCAGCTCATGTACTGTAGCCCAGTGGTTCCCAAGCTCTTTTGATGGAGGGCAAAGTCTTACTTTTAAAATATCATGGCGGGCCACAGAGATCTGAGGAGCCGTCCTCAGTTGCAGTGGCGTAACTAGGGGTTCGCGCGCCCGGGGGCAAGAATTTCCTAACAAAAATTTTTCTTACTTTATGACTTTGTTTTTTTTTTGCTTTTTCGTCTTTTTCGTGAACAAATTCGTCAGAACCCTCATTTTGTGCCCCCCTCTCCTGCGCCCCATGCAAAACTCATGTATAATAGTTACTTTTTTCCACTATTTCTTTAAAAAAAAATTGTCAGAAGCCTAAATCAAGAAAACAAGGTAATTTAATTTTTTTTCAAAATTTGTGAGTGACTGTCGCGGGCCACATTCAAAGGATTGGCGGGCCACTTTTGGCCCGCGGGCCACGGTTTGGGAACCACTGCTGTAGCCTATTATTGGAACAACTGGAATTTGGACTATTTTTCCTTCTCTACCTGCTATGCTCTTGTGTGACGCCCATCTTGTCAAGTAGGGATTACTTGGGCTTTTTCAGGTGCCTTCTAAAATGCAACTATCACCTAAAAAGCAGCCCATTAAAAGCTAATGGAATTGGGCGAAGGCGTCTCCGATGTCTAAGAGTTTAGGAGAAGCGCAGTTTTAACTTCCGAAGCCTCTGATCCTGCAATGCACGAATTCATCGTATTCCTGTCCGGAACCAGTGCATCGCAGAAGTTTACTCATCAACTCCCATCTGAATAAATTATTCTACTGCTTGATGAAACAGACATAATATATGTTCACAAACAACATGCTCAGGATCGTCACACTGAATCTGCTCATTAGGTTAGAATCCGCACCCGATGGAAACACAGACGAAGCATGTGTTAACAGCTTATGATGTCGCACTATCACAACGGCCCAGAATATCCCAAACGACGGCGTTATGAAGCATTTATTCCTTTCGGCCGATACAAGAAGAAACTGGAATAATTTGCCATCCAACGACTGCGGATTATTATGGGAACAATTTTCCAAATCAACTTCGATTGATAAGACAATTGGCTGCAAATGGAAACAGAAAGAAATTGTTTAGAAACTTAGAAACACAATAGCATTGCAGAATTCCATTGTTTGAGGCACTGATGAGAGCCGATGTAATTATCTAATTACCTGTAGAACCAACTTTTAAATTAGACTATCATGTTATTCTCTACGGTATCTATAGACACAGGTAACTCCAGATGTTGTGACTATTACGCAATTCGATCTATTATGTTTTGAGTGGTTTCTTGTCCACAGGAACGTCAGTGGAATGTGAACTGTTTTATTTAGCCTAAAATAATTATTTCTTACTCAAAATAGACACCACCAGTTCCAGCAACGGCGTCCAGATGATTTCTACCAGATTTTGGCGCACTTTAGGTCATTTCTTACGAATTCGAGTAGATCACACACAATGAAGCTTCAATACAGGATGAGATTCTCATTAATTCTTGCAGTTGTTATTATAATTCGTAGCAGCTTTGCATTTGTCACTGGCGACCATACATTAAACGCCTTTTGCCTATTACATATAATTATAGACCTAATATTATTGTTATTTTACATAACTAATATGTTGACAGTTTAACCTAAGTTTACATTATTTTCACTGAGCTTTGAATTTCGGTGAAAATTTTATCTAAACTGCAGCTATGCGTCTGTTTTGTTGTTGTTGTAATACGCGTGCCAGTCGGGCTTCCATTCTGCGACGGTCCAATTATACTGGTCGTAACCTTGAAAATACTAAAGCGCTATTTAAAAGCTAAGCGCTTAACACCAGCTTATTTCATGGCGCTGCGTCGTGACAGAGGATTGTTCAGAAGAGATGTCAAGTGGTCATCTTTGCCAATTATTTATTTACTTTGTATTATATTTTAAACTTTTTAATTGTACATTGGAATTAATGCCATTCGCCTATGAATAATATCAACCTCCTACTAAATTACGTAGCTGACATTATCATTTGTGCGTTAGAGGGAATCTGTCTGAGCGAGTTGTGTGTTTGTTACGAAGAGGCGCGTCTAATCACCCTGCAGAGCGTAGCTCGGCATTAACCCATATATGCCTAAGTGTGAATTTGCATGTTATGCTGATATGAGTTGTTCTTCATACAAGTCTTATTGAGATATTAAATAACTATTGAAAATATTTTCACAATTAGTAGTATTTTTTGTTCTATAAAAGGTGATCCTTTATAAAGGATCATAGGCATACAGCAGAACTTTTATTTTGGCAAAACAAAAACATTCCGCCTCAACATAACGACACAAAAAATGTCATAATTGTCACAGTGCACTGTTTCTACAGTTGATCAACCCTTCTCAGTTACTCCGTGTGGTAGCGCACAAAGCAGTCCTTTGGGTGCAGTCCTTTGGGTGCACCGCCACTAGTGCACTTCCGGCAAACGAAGTTCGCCTTCTTCTTGCAAACATCACACTGTTTTTGCTTGTCGACGTAAAGTGGCAGATGATCCAGACGATCTAGACGGATCTCGGTTGAGACCCTCCAGTCGCCAAATCGAGTGGCCCTGCCATTCGACTGCTGAATGTTTAGCCTTTGTGCATACCTCTGGCTATATACCTCGACGATCTCACGCCTGAAGCCGAGCAGGTCCAAACGGCGTTGGCTGTAGGCAGGCGATCTCTTGTACAGGTAGAATGCGTTTTGGATCGACACGTCCATCATGTAATTGAACAGTGGCCACCACCACTTCTTCGACCGGATGCTGGTACGGTAGCAGCCGATATTCTGATCCATCCGATCGGTGCCGCCCATACAGACGTTATACTGCTTGATCGCTGCAGGCTGGGTCACCAGGATTTCTTTCTTGGCAGCGCTGGACCACCTCTTGGCCTTGTCAACTGGCTGGTCACCATACACGTTTGATGCAATTGTTACTGGACTGTTGTCGTGCCAGCGGATGACGATGACTTTTCCAGTCTGGTCGTAGCGATGATCAATGTGGCCGCGATCCTTCTTTTTCATTGCTGCTGGCGTGATCAGTGGACACTTGTCCGTGCTTTTCGCTCTCAGAGTTCCGGTAGCTCCAAAGCCATGGTCAGTCAGGTCTTCCTCATCACTGTCATCGCTCGGTCGCATCCGATAGTAGCGGTTGGTTCTGACGACAACTTCAGCCTCGGCCTGCAGTTGATGTCCGTTCAGGTTGTCGATCAGTCCACCCTGATCCTCGTCCGCGCTGTCCTTGTCCGTCTGAACGCCATCTGGCGGCGTGATGTAAATGTCTGGGTTGTCAAAGAAGCCGGACTCCACCATGGAAATGACCTCATTCGCTGTGTACCTGAAATACAAGACCAATCAAAGTGGTTTCAGTAGTATGTTTGTTGAAAACTACACATGTTATACATATGTTAATTTTTAGGTATATCGTGTCCCTACGATCCTTTATAAAGGATCGACAATAAAAACATTTTATTCATAAACCAATCATGCCCCGCGCACGGGCAATAAACATACTGACTAAGAACACTAATTAGTAATATACTAATCAATAAAATAGTGGTTTTCAAAGAAACAAATAAATTTATGAGCTAACCTTTTTCGGGATTCCATAAAATGCGATTAAACTTCAAAACGTATCTATATTTCATACGAAATGAAAAAATTTAAGTAAAACTTTAAAATGGACGTCAACAATAGATACAAGATACGCCATGTTTATTGCAGCATAGACATTATATTGCAAGATTACAGATTTGCAATTAATTAAACATAGATACTTTATAAAGGATCGTAGGCTTATATGGGTTAAGAGTCGAACGGGCGTTACAGTGATCGGACTAATGCGCAGAGGAAGACGATTGTCTATGATATGATTTGGTAAAGAGTCATCTCAGTGGAGAGATTCTCTTCAGAAATTATGTGGCAAAGTCGACTGTGGCAGAGGCGCCGGCGGAAGATCTCCCGATGAAGCATTTCCAGCCTTTGTATCTAATCTATGTAACAGATGGCGAGTTGTAGATGAATGGGACGACGCAGGCCAGAAGACTTTATTAAAGCCAAAGCACAGTAACGACAACTGTTCATTAAGGGGTGTTTTCGATTGTTTGGGCATAATAGTCGGAGATCGATGGTGACTTCAGGGCGACTTTTATCAACATGCCATCATCCGAGCGATGATGAGATCCAGCCGGTCTCTTTGAGAATATGGGGATGCGTGTGCTGGAGTAGGCCAAATCCAGATAGCAGTTGCTGCTGAACTGTTCATCGATGTCGCCTGTGATGACCACCTGACTGAAGTAGGCAGCCAAGGATTCAAATAAAGTGGTGAATTCCTGGATGAATATGACGTAGAGATGCAAGGAGACCGAAAGGTAAACCATTGCGATAGTGAATGGTCCGCCAATCGTGTGGAGAGAATAGACTATATCTTCAAAGGTGTTGGACCAATCTTCGCATGCAGGTTGAATTCGCTTGATGTATGTATGTATGTATGTATGTATGTATGTATGTATGAGAACTTGTTATAGCGCCCCTTCAAGATTTCTACTCAGAGGCGCTCCCGACTACAGCGCGGACACTGAATCGGAGTTTCACGCCGAAGCGCATGAGCAATTGCGAGTGAAGGACTTGCCCACGGTCCCTACGCGGTGGCTTGAGGTGGATTCGAACCCGCAACCCTCCGGCTGCAAGGCACCGAACATACCTCTACACCACCGCGCCCCACATAATGATGATGATGCATAAGTGTTCTCTGTGGAAGACCGCCAGTCCACCGACAGCTCACGGTAGCCTCGCGCACGCTGACTTTTAACGCTGCAGTAACTCTCATCTATGCATTCGTCCTTAACCGACTTCTGCTTTTCCAACTATGTGGGACTACAGCGGGTTGGAATTAACCGGCTCCACGTCTCATAGGAAGTTTCGCCAAGACTGACCGCGTCTCGCGCTATATACTGGAGGCCCTGCACTGACTTGCCTTTCGCATCTATTTTCTTATCTCTTCCCTGGCCTGGAAGTGCCTTTCGGGGAGGTTCAAGCGTACTGCAGGCGGGAGCTCTGTCTCGACTTATGTCTCCCTCGGGTCCTTTCCTCACTGGTGAGTAGTGTGTTTGTAACGAAGATGCAAGTAACAGATGGCGAGTTGTAGATGAACGGGACGACGCAGGTCAGAAGACCATAATAGTCGGAGATCGATGGTGACTCCAGAGCGACCTTTGTCAACATGCCATCGTCGCGAGTAATGATGCGAACATCCAGTCAGTCTCTGTGAGAATAATTGGGAAGGAGCGAATGCACGTGATGGAGCAGACCAAATCCAGAGAGAAGTTATCGCTTTTGTTCATCGAGGTCGCCTGTGATGACCACTTGGCTGATATAATAGGCAGCCAAGGATTCAAATAAAGTAAAGTAAGTAATTAATAAAGTATATTCTTTATTACTTCACTTGCAAACGAACAATGGGACATACATCATGAAGCATTGTTATAATACATAGAAATAAAGATGTAAATTAAATGAGAAGTTGAGTGAAATTAAAGAAATATCAGTGTCAGACAAGTCATCTACACAGCATCCTAGTGATAAATCCCTTTCCAGTCAACGAACCACAGCATGGTATCCCTAGATCATGTGAGCGGGGGCTGACGGAGTATCCAGTTACCCGTTCTGGCGGGAGTCGTTCATGGAGATCATGTCCGATGTCATTGAGGATTACAACAAAGAGGGTTTCATCTGCCTTAGAACATAAGTGTTGAATTACTCGATGAATAGGACGGAAAGAGAGGCAAGGAGGTGCACTGCTATGGTGAATAGTCCGCGAATCGTGTGTGAAGAGCAGACTAGAATTTCAACGGTTGGGGAGCAATCAACGTGCAAGTTGAATTCGCTTAATGCATAAGTAGATCTACTTTTTGTGGAAAGCCACCGATCCACCGCCCCCTGGATTGGCAGTTTGGAGGGATGACCCCCCCCTGCCTTGTAAATCAATGAGTTGAAGCCCGGTGGTCACCAAGACGTCAACGGTATTGTTCATAATAGCCTCGGTTACGGAGGTTGATTTGTGGCTAAAACGCTTCAAAAGTCCCGTATGCAGTGTGAGGCAGAAACGAGCGTTAACATTGCCATCTGAGCGATGCATGGGACGGGATGAGCTGCACAGGGAGTACGTCGGCGCCATGTGGACAGAGTAGACTAGAACTTCGAATCACACTTGCGGCACGCGCCAGAAGTAACCCACGATATACAAACGATATCATGCCTTTAGGCACACAGTTATAGTACTCGTCAAGAGAGCATACGTGTGTTGCTGGAACTAAACACAAGATGGAATTCAGGCAGACTCCCTCAAACAACTGTAGATTATTATTGCTATATACTATTACCACAGGCAGGGAATCCTGACAATTTCCGGCCGTTCATAAGGTCATTGGATGTATTGTGAGTTATTTAACCCTACGACGCACACCTTCCTGGCCAACACATTTAGCACACCTGGGGTCTAATAGACCCCACCGATAACACGGGTGGCATTTATGCCATTTTAATAGAAAGTCGAAATGGTGTGTATGTATGTATGCGTGGATGTATGTATGTATACATTTATGTATGTATGTATGTACGCATGTACGAATGCATCAGGGATGGATCTATGTATGGATGGATGGATGCATGCATGTATGTATGTTTGTATGTATGTACGTATGTATGTATGTATGTATGCATGCATGTATGTATATATATGTACACATGTATGTATTCATGTATGAATTTGTATGAATGTAAATGCATGCATGTACATGTATATATGTATCGATGTATATTTGTATGTATGTATATATACATGTATGTATGTATGTATTGTGTATGTATGTATGTATGTAAGTATGCATGCATGTATGTATTGTTGGATGGATATATATGTGTGTATGTATTTATGTACTTGTAAGTGTGTGTGTACATGCATGCTGCATGTTCATGTACATATGTATGGATGTATATTCGTATTTATATACATGTGTATGCATGTATACGTTTATGTATGTATGCATGGAAGGATGGATCTATGTATGTATGTACGTATGCATGCATGTATATATTTGTATATAATGTGCGTATATGCGTGTACGCATGTACATACATGTATTTAATTATGTATGGATGTACACTGTGCCCCATAAAAAAACACACCAAAAAACTTTTCAAAAATCTTCTATAAAACTAAGCCAATTGTAATAAAAGTTTGTACGTTGTTTCTTAAATAATTTTGCCACAAAATATTTCACATTTTGCCACAAAATATTTCACATTTTACTTACTCACAGAAGTAGTTGCTGTTAGAGGCAGTGACTATAGTCAGGTGGCTTAGCGCTGAATTTCAACGTTATCGTTACCGGGCGGATAAAAGCACCAAATTTGGCATGAAGATCCATTATGGTCTACTAAGTAAAGTTGGAGTAGGAGCCCTCTGAAATTAATAAGGGTTTTTATGTAAAACTAAAAAAAACCAAGGTCAAAAGGTCAAACTCAAGGGAAAAGGTCACAACTCAGCTAAATATTATTCTATTTGGGTGATTCTTTTACCTATTTGATCGGACCAGTAAGGGCTACATCAGAGAAAGACATAGAACTAGAAGGCTAACATAATTCAAGGTCATTTCAAGGTCAAAAGGTCAAAATCAAGAGAAAATTGGCAATAGCTAGGCCAAAGTTTTCTTCATCTGGATAATTCTTAGTTAAGGCAGTTCTGCATGGATTTTGACCATTGGCTTTGAAATTAACCCAAGGTCATTTCAAGGTCAAAAAGGTCAAAATCAAGGGAAAATTACCATAACACAGAATCACCAAAATAAAACAACATTTGGCTGAGTTTTAGCCATTTCCAGACATTTTGCTCAATCTGGATGAGTCAGAGTTATGGCATTTATCTGTTGATTTTGACCTTTGACCTTGAAATTAACCCAAGGTCATTTCAATGTCAAAAGGTCAAAATCATGAAAAAATGACCATTACACAGAATCACCAAAATAAAACAACATTTGGCTGAGTTTTAGCCATTTCCAAACATTTTCCTCTAAAAATTTACCTTTTTCACCTTAAAATAACCTCGGATCGTCTTAGGAGCATTCTGAAATTGTTGAACATTTTTATGTAAAACACCAAAATTGAAGCATGCCGACGTATATGACGAAATATAGCGTGTATCAAGTAGTAGTAGTCATAAGACTTTCCATGTGCGGGTTCGAATCCACCTCAAGCCGCTGCGTAGGGACCCTGGGCAAGTCCTTCACTCGCAATTGCTCATGCGCTTCGGCGTGAAACTCCGATTCAATGTCCGCGCTGTAGTCGGGAGCGCCTCTGAGTAGAAATCTTGAAGGGGCGCCATGACAAGTGACCTTAATAAATAAATAAATAAATAAATAAGAAGACGAGCTAACATGTGGACAAAATTCAGGACAATATGCAGACAGTGTATTTTTACCTTATCTTAAGAAGCAGCTGCAGGATACTTCAAGGTTGGATGTTATCTGGGACACGTACATCCCAGACAGTCTGAAGGAGTCTACCAGGGAAAAGAGAGGCGATGGTGTGCGCAGGAAAGTGTCTGGTCACACCAAACTGCCGCGCAATTGGATGGACTTTCTTCGCGACTCGATGAACAAGAAGGAGTTGTTTGCCTTTTTGTCTTCAAAGGTTGTAGAGTTCAACTGGCCACCAGACAAAGCCGTATATGTTACATCAGGGAAAGCTGTGTTATCCATTGGTTCCACCATCCCCATGCAAAACTGCAATCATGAAGAGGCAGACACCAGGATTGTTGTTCATATAGTGCATGGACTGGAGCAAGGGGCAAAGACTTTCCATGTGCGTATTTTTGACACAGATGTTGTAGTCATTCTTGTTGGCACATTCTATGATCTGATAGTAACCCAACCTCTGATCGATATCTGGGTAGCCTTTGGCATGGGCAAGAATTACAGGTTTTACCACATCAACGCCATCTGTGCAAGCCTGGGGAGCAACAATCACGAGCATTACCTGTGTTTCACTCATTTTCGGTTCTCCCATATTTCAGATTATATGACTGAAGTGCTACACTGGCTCCAATCACCTCACGTATCCATTATAAGATCCTCCTCCTGGTCTCCAAATCTCAACTTAGCCTTGCACCAAAATATCTCTCGGACTTTATGCATAAGCCTCTCTCTGCAACATCTGCTCGCCCTTTGCGCTCTACTGACCGTCTGGACCTCTTTGTCCCTCGTGTTAAATCTGCCTTGGCTCAATGCCGGGCATTTGCTGTGACAGGTCCCTCCACTTGGAATGGCCTCTCCCTCTTCTACGGGCTAAGCTCATGGCTGGGATTTCTCACGCATCCTCTCGCTCTCTTAAGGGTTTCTTTTCCCCCGGGGCTTCCGCGCTGAAAGCGCCTCTGAATAGTCTAATATGCTACAAACTTTTAGATACGATGCGATTTTCGGGGTGTGATGCAACATCTGCCTTCAGAGGTAAGAGGAAAAAGTCGGTTTGGCAGGCATGGCAGGCATATAAAGACGTTACTGCTACATTTGTGTATCTGGCCAGTCATCCATTCCAGCGCCTGGATGTCGACGCTGATCCATTCCAGAGACTCGAAAGACTTACTGTCGTTCTCTATGACAGAACTAGTCATTTGTCCACGGTCAACGAGACCAGAAGAAAACTGTTCTGTCAGAATAATCGAGCAATGGACAAACTTTCACCCACCAGGGATGCGTTACATCAGCATATCCGACGGGTAGTTTGTTCAGCAGGAATCTGGACGACCAGCACACAAACGCAACAAGTGGTTCCTTCTGCACAGGATTATGCATGGAACAAAGTTTCAGAGACATGGTTACCAATCTGGATGACAATTCCAGAGGTCTTCCGATCATGCAGGGAATTGTTCAAATGCTCCTGCAAAAGAGACTGCTCCAACTGCAAATGTGGAAAAGCAAATCTGGATTGTTCCCCACTGTGCAAGTGCAACTGTAGGCATACTAAATAGAACTGTGCAATCTTTGTGTTACTGCAGTAAGCATCACAGAACAATGACACATCGTTTAATGGAAACTCAGCATTTCTCCCTTTAAAAACTGTGTCCGGTTATATAGAGCTCTGCCACATTGAAACAAGACTGTGAAATGTAAGACAATCCGAGGTTATTTTAAGGTGAAAAGGGTAAATTTTTAGAGGAAAATGTTTGGAAATGGCTAAAACTCAGCCAAATGTTGTTTTATTTTGGTGATTCTGTGTAATGGTCATTTTTCCATGATTTTGACCTATTCGTACTTTACTTTTACGATTTTACAACATTTATGAGTTTAGGCTGAATGTGAAATGAAATTTGTTATAATGAAGCTTGGATTTGTATTATATGCGACAGAAGCTTCGATCGTTGAACCGTGCCTTTAATGCCTGCTATTGACTGAGGAGCTCAAAAAATTGTAACACCGATTCTCATCTTGACTTACGCACTATATGTCTTTAACTGCAGTAGCAAAATGTTAGAGTTACAAGGTATGAGATGTTGAATACAGCCATATCCAGAGGGATACATGAGAGTCACACAATTTCGATTAAAATTCTACATGTAAAAATAACTCAGATGTTGGATTAACTGTATTACTTATTGAAATTGATTCACAAAGTGTAGTCTATAGCCCTGTGCCACGCCCAACCTGCCTGCTCCTTAACAACGATTAACAGGATATTTCAAAATGTAGCAAAAACGTAAAAACGAGTGAGATTAGTGTAAGTTATGATTTATTAACAATAGATCAATTCAGTCTTAAAAATAATTTTGTAATTGGAAACAAAGATGAAGGTTACCAAAGGTGGGAGCAGGCGTAAGTAATGACGATATGAAATAATTTTAATATGTGAAGCGGCGTGACAAAACTTTCAAATATGGTAGCCTACTCCGAAGAATTACTGCCGGGAAGTGCAGAGCAAAATTTTCTTTCTATAAGCTTAAGTGTAATTCTAATAGTGGGAAAATTTGCAACCTAGTTGTATCACTAACTAGCAGTAAGAATTTCGCTATTTGAAATTGTATTGTATTGTATTGTATTGTATTTGAACACTTGTTATAGCGCCCCTACCAGATTTCCCATTCAGAGGCGCTCCCGACTACTGCGCGAACGCTGAATCGGAGTTTCACGCCGAAGCGCATGAGCAATTGCGAGTGAAGGACTTGCCCAGGGTCCCTACGCGGCGACTTTGAGGTGGATTCGAACCCGCAACCCTCCAGCTGCAAGGCACCGAACATACCCCCAAACCACCGCGCCCCAGTTGTATTGTGATGTGTTGTATTGTGTGTTGTATTGTACTCCACGTTTATAATGCGACCGAGCCACCCGCAGTAAAGATCCGAGAAATTAATCTCTGATAAACCGACCCGACCGGGAAGCGAACCCGCGGCGCCGGTGTCGCGTAACAGAGTCTCCCCCTAAAAGTCTCCCCGGAGACTCTATTTCGAAACAGATTCTCCCCCGGCGGATCTGTTTCAGAATAAATTCGCCCCCGGAGACTATATTCTGAAACAAAGTCACCCCGGGGAGACTTTATTTCAAATTCAATTTTAATTTTCAAACAATTTATTGTTCCCAGTTTTAATCAACAATTATGCACTTATTGTCATAGTTGCCATTTTGAAGGAACTAATAGTCCATAGGTCTATTTATTAATTTTAGCAAATAATAAGCATAGTGGAGTATTAAAAATAATTTTAACTAAGTATCAGCAACACAGAGATTTAAATGATTAAGCATTTATTAGACGAGTAGGCCTATGCATAGTATTCATAAATAATTTCAAGTTAGGCAATCGACGAATGGTGATAGGAATGTTGTTCCATGCCAAGGGTAGGCCTACCATGGATAAATTCGCTTATTTGTAGGATGTTGGGTGTTCACTCATGTTAGCATTTCTGCGTTTTTGTCAGATTGTTTTTCTCAATTAAACGAATATATATATATATCAAATCAAATCAAATCAAATCAGTTTATTTCCTGTATCAACATAGTACAATTAAGGCAATACAACACAGTAAATTACATCAGTTGAGGATACCAAGGGGGAGACCCAGAAGGGATGAGCAATCCCGCTAATAGGGCCACCTAATAATTGAGAATAACATAAGTAAATAATGCATGACAGCCAGTTCATATAATTATAGGAATACTTTGATAACCATGAAAATGCTAAATTATTAAGCAAAAATACTAACATAACTTAACTAACACTTAACTAACACTTAACTAACACACCCAATAAAAAAGAAAATAAGAATTCAAGTAATTTGATTAATGAGGTAATGGCGTAGTTTTTTCTTAAAGATATGCAGACCAGATAGTTGACGAATAGATAACAGCACACTGTTCCAAACGTTAGCCCCTGCAAATCTGATAGAGAATAACCGAGTGTTTGTATGAGCAAAAGGTTGTCGATATAACTTAGAGTTTCTTGTAGGGTAAGAATGAATTTCAGAGGCACGGAGGAATAGTTGTCTATAAATTACAGGTAATGAATTATGCTCATAACGATACATAAATTCACCAATCTGTGCCTTCCTAATTTGGTCGATTTTTAGTAACTTAAATTCTAGAAATAGTTGACTAGTATGAGAACCGTAAGGAACACCAGCCACGCAACGGATAGCTCGTTTTTGCAGAATGGTCAGCCTTTGTAAATTAGATTTATAAGTAGAAGTCCATATATTATTACAATAAGTGAGGTAAGGATAGATGAGGGTGTAGTAGAGGGTTAACCGAACATGGGTGGCAGTAAGTTGGAAGCTCGTTTTAGAATTCCTACATTCTTAGCTATTTTAGAGGAAATAGCTTCTATGTGATCTTTCCAAGATAGATGTTGATCTAATATAACTCCTAAAAATTTGGATGAGGTTACTTGATTAATGGGATAACCATCAATACACAGAGTATAAGAAGTGATAGACGATAGTTTCCTATGGGACCTGAATAGAATATAATTGGTCTTATCTAGGTTCAGTGATAATTTATTGGCGCGAAACCAATCAGCAATGTGAATTAGCTGGGCATTCACTATTTGGTATAAGTCGGCAAGGGAGCTGTGAGAATAAAAAATGTTAGTGTCATCGGCAAAGAGGACGAAGTACAGAAGTGGTGATGCATTAGGAAGGTCATTAATGAAAATGAGGAATAAGATAGGTCCTAGGTTCGATCCTTGCGGAACACCAAATCGGACTGTGCGCTTCATCGAGTAGGCACCATTGCAGTAGACCACCTGTGAGCGATTCTCAAGGTAACTAGCAAACCACTTAAGCTGAACTCCTCTTATACCATAGTTGTTAAGTTTTTTAAGCAGAATATTATGGCTCACCGTATCAAAAGCCTTGGCCAAATCAAAAAAGACACCAAGGGAGTATTCGTTATTCTCTATTGCTTCAGATATTTTATCCTGGATACTCAGCAGTGGCATAGATGGGGAATGACCAGCTTGAAATCCATGTTGAGATGGATAAATAATGTTATTTTTTTCAAGGAAATTACTTAATCTTTCGTACATTAATTTTTCAAAGATTTTAGCGAAGAATGGAAGGACAGAGATAGGTCTGTAATTAGCTACATCGCTCTTTTCACCTCTTTTAAAGATGGGAACTACCTTAGCAATTTTTAAAGCGTTAGGAAATATGCCAGTGTTGAAGGAACAATTGACTATTTCTGACAGAGGTCTAGCTATATTAGTAATAGACGGGGAAGCGACAAACGGATCAATGTCATCGATTCCCTTACTATGGGACAGACGAATTGTTCTGTTTAGTTTAATTATTTCCTCTGGAGTTGTTTCTTCAAGACCAAAAGAGTTGATAGTAGGAGGGCTTAAATAATCTTCAAACGGAGAGATCGGATCAGGTATTTTTTTAGACAAAATTTCAGCAATTTCTGTGAAGTAGCTATTAAATTTATTGGCTATCTCTTCCGGATCCTCAATCTTAATCCCATCAGAGTTTAAAGAATTGACAACCGAATCATTCTTCACTAGTCCAATTACAGAACGAATGAGACTCCAGGTTCTCTTGAGGTTATTACCACATTTACAAAATTCCTCAGCGTAATAATTCTTTTCAGCCCGGTTTCGAATGGATTTAAATTTGTTTCTGAAGGTGATAAACTTATATATAAATTTATTATATATATATATATATATATATATATATATATATATGTTATATGTTTATCTGGTCAATTAATTCTAAGGCCTCTGTGGCTAATCCCATACTTTAAGTTGGTAAATTATTTCGTATGGTCAATTTAAAATGGAAGCTGGATTGATGAAAAAAATTGTACCCATAAGTAGAAGGTGAATCCATGAGAATAGTTGTTTCATTGATGAAAAATAATTATTTCAGCCTTATCCATAATTTTGCACTGTTTCACAAAGTAGTACGTTTTAAAGCAACTTCTTGCCAATGTAGGCCTATATTAACTATAATACTGAATCCGTTGAGATCATCTAGTCTAAGTCTAAGCAGAAAATTTAATGAACTTCAGCTACGAATAATTGTGTGTAATAAGTTTATTTATCGACGATGATTGGCGTCTACGAATAATTTATGGTGGTCTGCCCTTATAAAGGAATCGAATCAACTATCTGAGCAAATAACATTCGATATAAGCCGAATAACTCCATGGTTCAACAAATGCTTCAATAGTCTTTATCTCAAGCCTGTACTGGCTTCACGGACTACAATGCTTTATTTTCTGTAATTGATATCGGCCTACCGACACTAAATAGGTTTGACTTATAATTAGCTTCGCTATTCAGTGGTTCTATGAATGCCTAATCTTCATCAAAGAATGACAGAAAAGCAAGGGCAAGCATAATAATTCCATGGTTCAACAAATGCTTCAGTAGTCTTTATCTGAAGCCTGAACTGGCTTCACGGACTACAATGCTTTATTTTCTTTAATTGATATTGACCAATCGACACTAAATAGGTTTGATTTAGCTTCGCTTATTCAGTGGTTCTGTGAATGCTAACAATAATGAGCAACCAATATGTTAACCAGATGAATGGACGAATGGCCGTAGGCCTATTACGCATCAAAAGATTCACAGAAAATCAAGTGCAAGCTCATATCAGTTGATTAATATCAGTTGAAGGTTAGGCCTAATCTGCATCAACAATCGCATAGAAGCCACGTGCTAGCTCGTATCAGGAAGTCAGTACCTGTAGGTATAGTTATTCCAATGAATTGTTTCAGACTCCTTGTAATGTAATGTAATGTAATGTAGCAAAACATTTATAAAGCGCCACTTAAGAGTCTATCAGAAGCGCTCAACACGTAGCCATGAAACAGCTGAAAAAAATGCGTCTTTAAGAGTTTAGAGACAACCACATATAGCCGCGTGCAGCACGCACAGACGGTGGAAGAACGCTCCAGATCCGTAGCGCCGCAATCGCGAAGTCCCGACGAGCACAGGTCTTGGTTCTTGTATATAATTATGGTGGTTCTTGTATAGCTAATAAGCTGGCCTGATATTATATCTGACGTTAATAATATTGAACGACCAATTATATCCAACACAGTTTCAGTGGTAGATCTAAGTCATCTAACCCTAAAAGAATCAGCGGGAAGCTAATTAGCATAAGCTGGCAAAAGGACTGCAGCATTAATTAATTAATGGGATAGAGATTACTGATCACAGAATCGTTTCAGAAACTAGCACCAGTAAAATGCCTACTTGTGGTCTGAGCCATTTCCTTAATAAGGCTATAGCAAACAAAGTGTGTAATCGAGGCCTATCCATTGCGTTTTATTGACATAAGCGTCCGACATCCTAGTGGTGTTCTACATTTACTCTTATAAAACATTTATTTCGTAATTTTCTGATTTCATTTCATGGTTTTCATGTCCAATTCAAATAGTAAACACATAAGAATTTTTAACGAAAATGTACATATTAAATCACATTTAAAATTATATAGGAAAGCAACTGAAATATAGAGGGGCGATTTTTTAGTAGGGGAGACTTTGTATCGTAGACGGGGAGATTTCTATTTCAGTGGGGGAGACTTTGTTTTGATACAGAGTCTCCGGGGAGACATTATTTCAGCCAGGGGGAGACTCTGTTTCGGGGGGAGACTTTATATCATGACACCGCCGTGACGAGCAGGCTACCAACCCACTCGGCCACTCAGGATTCGTCACTCCTCTATCGTTGTAAGCTTTCTACAATTATTTCTGGACAGTCTCAATAATACGGATTCCTCATTATATAAATGTAGGCCTACATAAATAGGCTCTAGGAATATATTAAGCTAGGATTTAAAGAATATTGAGTATAGAATCAAACTTATGTCGGGCTGTTGTATTAGCCAGTGCTTTTTTTCAGCCAGAGCGGTCCGGAACGGCGTTCCGGGACCCTTTTTTAGCCATTAAAATTAATTTAGTAACTTAAAATTTTAATAAAAAATTATTTGAAATTTACTTAGATACTTTAATTTAATTTAAGTGTTTACAGTGTTTATTGATATTGATTTATATGAAATAGAAATATTAGCATAAAATATACTCCTATAATTGTTCAGAATTTGTTGAGTTCCGGAACCTTTTTTTTCTAGAAAAAAGCACTGGTATTAGCTATAGCCTACTTTTGTGTTTTATAAATAATCTAGGAACGACATTGAGAGATGATGACGAAGAAGTAAACGCAACGCTAGAAACCGTTTGGAAAAAGCTCTTAGATGCTTTTGTGTCCTGGCTTCGGGAGGCTTTGCAGATCAGTTGAAATCTACATGTATTATATACGCTTCTGAAAGACCTTCGTATCATCAGTCAATTCTTTCCAAGAATTCAAATGGACCTTTCGCAATCCTTTTTAAGCATGATCTCAAAAGAGAAAAAAATAATGTATGTCATGTGAGCAGAATAGAACAATCTCTTCATAATTATATTTAAACCGTGGACTTGTGTTCGGACATTAATATAAAATATTACAATAACTAATAATATAAATGAGAAGTCCAATGGCGCAATGTCTACTTGTTCGGACATTAGACAAAGAGTTTGCTCAAGCAGTGGCGTAACAGCCATATAACGAAGGTGGACAAAGTCCAGGGGCCCCCGAAGTTCCAAGGGTCCCAAGCTTTTTAACTAAAAAATATCATGTACGCCTACTTTTCTCCGTGACAATAATTAGGGAAAATGTCACAATATGTCAGTATGCTTTACAGTTACATGATGCTAAAGAGCATAATATAGCAACATCTAGCTTAATAGTTTAGCAGCAGACGTGCATTTTGTGTTAATTTAAATATTCTTTATCCTGTTTTTTCACCCATATCGCCCGCTGACTATGGTAAGTTTTCATTTCTCTTGAAGCAACAAAAACTGTGTTAGACACACTGAAACCTATATTGAGCTCTCATATCAAGGCGTCTACGACGGAATTGGATACTACTACCTGTGTGCTGTTTGTCACTCTCCCAGTTACCGTCGCCATTGCAGAGCGCTCTTTCTCCAAATTGAAAATCATGAAAACGTACATTAGATCCACTCTCTCACAGGGAGAGGCAGACTTGATGGTCTTGCTCTTCTTGCGATCGAAAACGAATTTGCAAAGCAATTATTGAATAGAGATCACTTGATAAACACATTTGCGAACAGTAAAGCTAGAATTATAGCCAAATTCATGAAGTAATTCTCTGAAGAACTACAGTCTACATTACATACCTCTGTATGTAGCATTTATAGGCGGCAGACCAATACATTTACTTCATTTTATAAATCAAGGCAATTTAACTTGAATTATTAATCTCCCATTCAATACACTCTGCACGCATCAGGGTAACCTATAGAAACCTATTGACTATTACATGTATACTGGGCATGATATAATACTCTGTTCGTGATTCTTCATTCAGTATGACATGTAATTCGATTATGGTTGTATACGTTTCTCCTTATTAACTGGTGTGTCAAGTGCCTCTTTAGTTGTCTCAAGACCACTTTCTTTTCTCTGGGAGCGCCTCTAATTGGTGTGCACCGCGACAGGCGCTATATAAATTTATAGATACAATACAAAAAAGTATTAGTCTAGGCCTACACTAGCTATGCAGGTTACTATAGTCTATTAGCGGCAGGTCAAATTGGCCAATACATTTCGGTTGTATTCTTGTTTTGCCTTGAACTATTAATGTGATTTAACTATGGATTATTGATGATAACATTTAATACTGTTTCTTTTACCTAACTGCAGTTTTAAATAGCTACCCCATTATTTTCACTCTTTAGTATCTTTAACCCTATGACGCACACCTGGGGTCCATTGGACCCCATCGATGAAACTTCCTTGAATAGCTACGTTGATACAAATAGTAAAAATCTGAAATAATTCAAATTCCTCAGCAATTCATCCCTCTACATTTATGAATTAATTGGAAAAGTTTAGTATTCTTGGTTCAATTATAAAAAAATAAGAAAGACACCTAGGGCATATTTAGCACACCTGGGGTCCAACAGACCCCAGGCTTTAACATTGATAGGCCCATCGACTATCACATATTCCAGGCTATGTTACATACAAAAATACAAACATACTTACATACAAACACATGCATACATACATACATACATGCATACATACATACATACATACATACATACATACATACATGCATACATACATACAAGCATACATACATACATCCATTTATACACACATATATATACATTCAAAAATATATCCATACATATATACATGTACATGCATACATTCACATGCACACATACAAATATATACATGCATAAATACATACATACATAGATTCATACATACATAATAATATCCAGACATGCATGCATACACACATACATATACGCATATACATATATACATACATACCAATATGTACATGCATAGATGCATATGCATTACGCACACATACATACATACATACATTCAATTCAATTCAATTCAAAAAGTTTTATTGTTCCACATCATAATAACAGAAAAAACAACTATCACACGAGTGTAATTTAGGAAACAAACGGAGAGCCCTGAAGGGTCACAGGACCCACTAACTAGGGCTACCTAGGTACCAGATGATGTGGTGATAATGACGGTTCGAGTACAGAGAACCAACAACAGACAGTACACAGAAATCAAAACAAACTTAACTAAGCGATGGCAACACAGCAATTTGAAATCAAAACAAACTTAACTAAGCGATGGCAACACAGCAATTTGAAATCAAAACAAACTTAACTAAGCGATGGCAACACAGCAATTTGAACAATTACACATTTAATAAGAGAGCTCGCATGGATTTTTTAAATAAATTCAAGTTAGGCAGGTGACGAGTGCTGACAGGGATATTGTTCCAGACTGATGGTCCTGTGGACCTTAAGGCGAATAACCTTGTATTAGTGCGTGCAAATATTCCTCTATAAGATTCAGCTTGTCTAGTACGGTAAGTATGAGTGTCTGATGTTATATTAAAATAGTCATTAAACACAGAGGGTAGCAATTTATGCTTATGTCTGTACATAAACTCACTTATTTGAATGGTATTAATTTGATTAAGTCTAAGAATTTTAAATCTACTAAAGAACGGACTAGTGTGAGTTGAAGGCAAGACCCTAGCCATTATTCTAATTGCTCTTTTTTGCAGAATGTTAATTTTATGTAAGCGGTGCATATAGTTGGAAGCCCAGACAATATTACCGTAGGCAAGATATGGGTATATTAAAGAGTAATAGAGGTTGAGTAGAACTTTTTGAGGAAGGTAAGATGCCAATCGATTCAGAATGCCTGCATTTTTTGCAATTTTCATAGAAATTAATTTAATGTGCTCTGACCAATTTAGATGTTGGTCAATGCAAACTCCAAGAAATTTGGCGGAAGATACCTGCGGGATTACATTTCCATCAATTAGTACCTGGATACTAATTTCGGGTATTAGTTTTCTATGAGATCTGAATAGTATAAAATTGGTTTTATTAACGTTTAATGATAATTTATTAATTCTAAACCAATCGACCACATACGTGATTTCATGATTAATTATTTGATACAATTCATATAAGGATTTATGAGAATAGAATACATTAGTATCATCAGCGAATATAATAAAACTGAGAATAGTTGAAGTATTAGGGAGGTCATTTATGTAAATAAGGAACAAGAGAGGACCTAGATTAGAACCTTGCGGTACACCATATTTAACCTGTTGAAATTTAGATAAAATTCCGTTGCAGATAACTTGCTGATTTCTGTTCGTCAAGTAACTATCGAACCATTGATGGGTGACCCCTCTTATTCCATAATGTTGGAGTTTTTTTAACAATATACCGTGGTCCACCGTATCGAAGGCTTTTGCCAGGTCAATGAATATGCCTACTGAGAATTCATTGTTATCAATTGCTGTTGTGATTTGTTCTTGCAGATTTATGAGTGACATAGCAGTAGAGTGGCCTGACCTAAACCCATGCTGCATAGAGTAGAGGATATCATTTTTGACAAGGTGGTTATTAAGTCTTTCATACATAATTTTTTCCAATATTTTACTAAATACAGGCAGAACTGAGATGGGTCTATAATTAGTAAGGTCTTCCTTATTCCCTTGTTTGAAGATAGGCACAATTTTTGCCAATTTTAGTTCATATGGAACTACACCTGTTGAGAAAGAGCAGTTAATAATTTCAGAAAGCGGCTGAGCGATGGATTTAATAAGTGGTAAAGCCATCATTGGGTCGATACCATCAAGCCCTGAGCTATGAGTAGGTTTAATGGCATGAGATATATTAATAATTTCCTCAGGGTTGGTTAAATACAGTGCCAATGAGTTATCACATGGGGTTTTCATATATTTATTATAGGAGTTTGGTGAGGATGGGATTTTTTCAGCTAAGTTTTGAGGAATACTAGTAAAATAACTATTAAACTTATTGGCTATTGTCTCATCATCATCTATTATTACCCCATTAGAGTCCACTAGATCAATTCTAGAGCTTTTATTATCTGTTTTGAGTATTGATCTTATAATTTGCCACTGTTTTTTTAAATTATTATTATATTTTTGGAATTCGATTTCATAATAAAGTAACTCGGCTTTCTTTTTCATTGTTTTAAATTTATTCCTATATATTATGAAATTTTTCCTGTTGGTTTCATTGGGCTGTTTTATAAATTTAAGATATAATTTGTTTTTTTTCTTACAGGAATTCAAGAGACCACTGGTCATCCAGGGTTGATTATTTTGGTGTTTTCTACTTTTGGTGGGGGAGTATAAGGGGAAAGCTTTATTATATGCATTTTTATAACTCACAATAAAGTTATTATAAGCCATATTGGCATCCTCATTTGCACAAGCCGCAGTTGTTTCAGTCCAGTTAATTTCACTAAGTAAAGATTGGAAATATTCCATTTCTTGCTTCCCAGTTTTCCGTTGATTCAGTGTCTCCATTTTATTGCATTTTGGCATGTTAAGATTAAGTCTGACCATAATTGGCAAATGATCTGATATATCAGTAACTATAATTGAGGAGGTATTAACTTTATTCCATTTATTAGTAAATATATTATCTATAAGCGATGATGTGAGATCAGTAATCCTAGTTGGCTTAAGTATAGTGGGAAGTATTTGATAAGACGTCAAATAATTATAAAACAATTTAGTTGGTTCATGTTCATCAGCTTTTAGTAAGTCAATATTAAAATCACCTGCCAGAATTATATCTTTTTTACTATTAGTTATTTCAGCTAAAAGTACATTAAATTCATCATTAAATAATGTTAAGTTAGTGCCAGGTGGTCTGTAGATAACACCAACGATTAAATCAGTCCCTTTACTTTGAGGTATACAGATAAATAGGCTTTCATATGTAGTATGTGTAGAAGAATTATTGGTTGGTTCAAAAATGTGAAATTGAAACTCCTTCCTAATAAACAGAGCAATTCCTCCACCTCTTCCCATGATTCTAGGTTTATGTACAAAGTTATAATCAGGTAAAGCAGGTGGTGGGGTAGTGGACTGGTCCAACCAGGTCTCAGATATTGCCAGTATTTTCACAGGTAATTGGATTAAGAGAGAGTGTATTTCCTCCAGCTTGGGTGTGAGGCTCCTAGAATTGACATGCATAACAGTAAGATCATGCTCAATCGATCCAAGTTCAGCTTTTAGTTTTTCTGGAGTACATGTATCTACTCAAATACATACATACATACACACATACATTTAGACATATATTCATACATGCATTCATCCATAAATGCATACACACATACATACACAAACATATATATCATATACACATGCCAATATAAATCCATGCATATATATATATATGCATGTACATGCAAACATGCATGTACACAGTACTAAACACACATACACACAAGTCAATACATGCATACATGCATACATATCCATACATACACACATATATACATACAGATATTCAACCATACATATATGCATGAGCACATACATACAAGTACATTCAAGCATACACACATACATATATCCATTCATCTATATCTATACATACATGCATGCATACTTACATACATACATACATACATGCATACATAGCCTACTTGCACATATATACATAAAAATCTACATCCATACATATATGCATGTATATGCATTCATCCATGCACACACATACATACAAATACATGCATGAAATCGTACATCCATACATAGATCCATCACTGCATACATAAGTACATACGTACATACATACATACATACAGACATACATACATACATGCATGCATATATACATAGATACATACATACATACATACATACACACATACATACATACATACATACATACATACATACATACATACATACATAAATACATACATACATACATGCATACATACATACATACATACATTTATACATACATACATACATACATACATTGATGCATATATAGATACATATATATATACATACATACATACATACATACGTGCATATATACACAGATACATACATATGTACATACTATTATACCCGTGTTATCGGCGGGGTCTATTAGACCCCAGGTGTGCTAAATGTGTTGGCCAGGAAGGTGTGCGTCATAGGGTTAATCGGTAAGGGCCTCCAAGCTAAGAGTGTCCATGGGTCCCCGGCAAGGTTGTTACGCCACTGGCCTAAAATGAATGAACTATGCACAAATAATGGGAAAATATGTGACCCACCGGGAGAATATGTAAAAAACGTAGGTTTCTGGACTATAAGCTTTGAGGTTTGTTGGTGTTCTTGGAAAAAGTGTGCCAAACTTTACTTCACTATGTTTACAATAACCTTGGTTGGCGCTATATAAATTCGCTGTAATAATGATGATAATAATAGCCTATAAAATTCGAAGTTCAACGACGACTAACTGCATTTTTTAGAAAATCGAGTTTGGAATTGCAGATAAAATACACTATTTGGAAACCACGGCTTAAAAAGTTATGATAGTTACGGTTAGACCTTTTACAGTAGGCCTACGTGTATAATAAAAATAGCTCCGAATTTTGGAATTACCTTAATAGTCTGGAAGCCCATTTTGGCATTATTGCTCTAACTGAGACTTGGACCACCGTAGCTACCGAAGGTGGACTTAATTGCTCGGGCTACAAGACTTTTACTAAATCTCGCACTACTAGTAATGGCGGTGGTCTTGCCTTACTTATTGACCAGAAATTCTCTTCCTGGGCCCTTGATGTCAAATTCTGCCCAATTAGTCCTATTGAGTTCTTGTTTGTTAACATCTCCCTACCTGATCACAAGGATATCATTATTGGTGTAATTTACAGACCTCCCAAATCTGACCCTAGACTATTCAACACTGACCTCGAATCCTTACTTTTATATCTTAATAAATTGCACAAACCCTGTTATTTATGTGGTGATTTTAATATTGATCTACTCAATATTGATTCTCATTTTTCTTCCAATGTGTTTCTTGACACCATGTCCTCCTCTTTTTTTCATCCTCTTATCACTCAGCCTACCAGACTCACCCTACACTCGTCAACACTAATCGATAACATTTTTACCAATGTACTTTCCTATAAAGAACTTCCTGGAATCTTCCAAACAGACATTAGTGACCATTTTCCTGTATTTGTTATTCTTGACTGGGAACTTCCGCCTTTGGCTAAATCCAAGTTTATCACCTACCGTCCGAATAATGAACTAGCTCATCTTAATTTCCAATCCATGCTTGATAATGAATACTGGTCTGATGTTCTTCAGGTGGACTGCCCAAATACTATACTCTGCTTAATCAATGATAAAATATTTGATATGTATAATACTTGTTTCCCGCTCACCACCCGTAAAGTCAGGATCTATAAAACTAAGCTTAGGCCATGGATGACCTCTGCTCTTTTGAAATCTTGCAAAACTAAAAATAAACTATATAAAATTTACCTTCGACAAAAAACGGAGGAATCTTTAATTAACTACAAAAAATATAAAAATAAGCTCACGTTGCTATTACGTAATAGTGAAAGACTCTATTATGCCAGTATGTTTGAACTTCATAACAATAACCTCCGCAAAACTTGGAAACTTATTAAACAAGCCATGGGCCATTCCACTTCCCTCCAAATGAATGTTCCTCTCTGTATTGATAATCAACTGACCTCTGATCCTTCTCTTATTGCTAGGGAATTCAACAAGTTTTTGTGGGCATTGGACCCAATATGGCGACCAATATTCCTTCTACTTCTAGTAACTACAAGGACTATTTAAAGGACTCTAATCCTAACTCTCTCTTTTTTGCTCCTACCAACGAATATGAAATATTTAATATTATCTCTGATCTTAAGTTAACTAGCCCTACCTCCTCTTCAGATTTCTCTGTTCAGCTGCTTAAACGTTATGCTTCCTATTTATCTTTGCCGTTGGCTCATTTGATCAACCAGTCTATCGGCCAGGGCATTGTTCCTGACTTAATGAAGATTGCCAAAGTTATTCCTATATTCAAATCTGGTAGCTCTCAAGATATGACTAACTATCGTCCCATATCGACTTTGACTAGTTTCTCTAAGATACTTGAAAAGATTGTCCATAAAAGATTATATGATTTCCTAGACGTGAACCAGATTTTATATGATAACCAGTTCGGCTTTCGAAGGAATCATTCCACTGCTTTGGCTATCCTTGAAACCATTGACCGTATTTCGGAATCTATGGATTCTCATAAACAAACACTGGGTGTTTTCCTCGATCTTTCTAAAGCCTTCGATTCGATCCGGCATGATATCCTTTTGGACAAACTATCACATTATGGCATTCGTGGCTTACCATTGGAATGGTTTGGTTCTTTTCTTACTAACAGATTCCAGTTTGTCTCTTATGCTGGCGCCATTTCTGACCTACTTCCCATTCTCTGTGGGGTTCCCCAGGGGTCCATACTTGGCCCTCTACTTTTCTTAATCTATATTAATGATGTTTCTCATTCCTCTAAGACCCTTACTTTTATACTCTTTGCTGATGACACGTCTGCCTTTCTTTCCTCGTCCAGAGTGCTGCATCTTTTCCAGGACATGACTCTCGAACTTAATCATCTTTCCAACTGGTTCTGTGCTAACTTTTTATTACTTAATATAAAGAAATCTAATTATGTTTTGTTCAGTGGTCCTAGGACCACCTACACTGACCTAAATATACAACCCCTACTAATAAATTCTGTTGAACTGAAACGTGTTCCTAATGTAAAATTTTTAGGTGTTATTCTTGACGAACACTTGACTTGGCATGACCATATTTTGATGGTTAAAAACAAAGTATCTAAGGTGGTGGGCATTATTAACACACTCAAGTGGAAGCTACCTACTGGAATCCTAAGGAATTTATATAATTCGCTTATGCTGCCCTACCTAACGTACTGTACTACTGCTTGGGCTGGAGGCTCTCCAAATCGCCTTAAACCTATTTTTTTACTCCAGAAGAGATCGATTAGAATCATTGCTGGTGTACATTACCTTGCCCATAGTTCCCCACTATTCAAATCTCTCAATTTACTCTCCATATATGATATTTATCGTCATCAACTGGCCACTCTTATGTATAGGCATCAGATGGGTCTTCTTCCTCCCATATTTAAAAATTTTTTCACAACTAATTCTGACCTCCACCAATATAATACACGTAAGAAGCACGATTATCGATCTGCGTTATCTAGAATTGGGGCTCGCTCTTCCTCGGTTCGTATCACGGGTCCCAAACTATGGAATTCTATTGATCCTTCTGTACGATCTGCCCTTTCTCTCTCATCCTTTAAATATACTTTTAAATCCTTATTGGTCTCCCAGTACTTCTAAATTATCCTACTTTACTCGAAATTAATATTGTTGACTTCCAGTGATCCTTTCCTGATGTAGCCTTTCTGTTTTTGCTTCTAGTACCACCCTACCCATCTAGTTTTCCTACCTATGGGGATGACTCGATAAGCACTTTGTGCTTCTTCTCCTCATCAGTTGTTATTCTAGTGCTTATGAACCGATGTATCTTATTATTGCACTGTTTATAACATTAACTTGTCTAGTTAACATTTCTGAACATTGTTTTAATGTATATTATGTTTGTTTTTGTTTTTTCTATTGAGTTCTTGCTGTTCGCTTATTCAAATAAAATAAATAAATAAATAAAATAAAATAAATAAAATAAATAAATTGTAAGAATTTTCTCAAAGATTTTGAAACAGCAACAATGTCACATAGTCCATGAAAATCGTGAAAATAGTCCCGCATTCAATAGTCGTTTAGTCACAGGCAACTCTAAAATTCTAAGAAATTCTAAGAATACAATAACAAATTGTTTTTAAGATTCTGGTTTATTTAAATGAAGCATGTATAACACCTGTAGACCCTAGAGAGAATTTCTGAATAAAAATGTAACAACTAAAGATTTCGTTGGAGTTTCCAAATGTCTCTTCATTTACTTTGTGGATAAGCAGTCTCTTGTCATTCATTTTCTTTCTGGAAATATCAGATTCACCCCTTCAATATCAAATATGTATTAAATATAAATAAGGTAAAAATTAATAAGTTAGCCCATTTATATATCTACAGTTTCTACATGGTTACTTGTATAATGCGCCATTTTAGAAACATCACAATGGTGTGTAATGCGTTGATACAAAATTAATGCCAGTGTAATAATAACTTTTTTTATTTATATTTATTTGATTACATTACATTTATTTATTATATTCTGCTTATTTATCATTTTATATTCGTGAGCATTATTTCAATAGTAAACGATATTAAAGTCCTATATACTATGGCATAATTAATATCCCCTGGAATGACTCATAGGCCTACATGTCCTTTCACGAATGATGGTGGGTATACAGCTGGTTCTAACAACACCACCCTTGCATCATTCGATGTCCCATTGGATTTAGTCCTTGTCAAGAACCGCTTCTACATCTGGTCATTCTCGTGCACAGTTGAACCAGATCAGTACTACTCTTTGCGACATATAAATGAATACGACATCTAGCCGTAATTGATGTATCAACGGAATCTCTGCAATTTGTGGGCTATGCTAGCCAACTGCTTAGAACGCTCGACTTGTAGCGTGGAGAGAGCGGGTTCTAGCCTTAATTCCCATCAGCGGTTACTGTGTAGGAACTTCATTCACAGTTGCTCAGTATCTTCAATGTTCTGTCGTACATTCGTGTTTGCACTTTTGAACTTAGGAAGAATTGCAACATCAGAAGCAGTTGCATTGTACTGTATAGTGTCAACACGTTTTCTTGTCGGGAGAAATGCGGGAATTCTACTAGCAAATCAGGAAGCCTTGAAGTCGACTGAGATAGTCAGATGAGCATTTGTGAGATATTTAAAAGCCTAAATACATAGTCAGATATGACACACATGCATAATTATAATAACATGCTTAAGCCTGCGTACTTGTCTACAAAGAAACATAATTACGTGCATTCCTAAATATGCTCCTGTTTCTGCATATATTCAGACACACATACATTCATGCATATATGCATACACACATGTATATATACATACATGCAAACATACATACATACATGCAAACATACATACATATATATATATGTACATAAATACACACTTACACAGATTATATGCATACAACACATAGATACATTATACACAAATACATACGTAAATGCATAATATTCATGTACGTATGTATTTGTATGTTTGTATATATTATATACAAACATACATGCATACAAACAATCATACATACATACATGCATACATACATAACAGTTGGGCTCCCTATTTATTGGCCTTCCCATTGGGGTTCTGGGGAGACTAGATCGACTTCTACGCTCGGCTGTTCGGTTTATTGGACGGCTTCCTAAATTTGCTCCTGTCTCTGCATGCATACGTGATGTGTTGCATTGGCTGCCTATTATCTCAGCGGATTTCATACCGCATTGCTGCTGTGGTTTCTCGTTGCGTTCTTGGTTGTACTCCATCTTACCTGCGTGATCTTTGCCGCCCAGTGTCTGACATTGCAGCGCGTCGGGCGCTTCGCTCTAACACGAAAGGTCAGCTCCTAGTTCCACGGGCTCGCTTGGTTTTGATAAGCAGCGCCGTGCTTTTTCGGTTGTGGGACCTTTCGTATGGAATGACCTCCCGCTTAAGCTCCGCTCTTTACTTGTGAGCCATCCGGCAGAGTTCTACAAGTCCCTCAAGTCATTTTTCTTTAGTCGTGGCTGGGCCGAGAGCGCTTCTGACTTTCTGAGTAGCTTCTTGAATGGGTGCTATATAAATGCTCTGACTGACTGAATGAATACATACATATTACATACAGACAAACATATATGCACACATACATACATAAATGCAGACACATATACGCACATACATATATACATACATACATACATACATACATACATGCAAACATACATCCATACATAAATGCAGGCATGCACACATGCATACACACATGCACACGTACATACGTATACACGTACATACATACATACATACATACATACATACATACATACATACATACATTCAATACATACATATTGCATACATTTATACATACAAAACATACATTCATGCAAACTTACATACATAAATACATACATGCAGACATACATGTACACATGCATACCTACATACAGGCATACGTACATACATAAATACATACATACATAAATACATGCATACATTCACACATACATACATGCATACATGCATGCAAACATATATAAATATATACATGCATACATGAAAAGCATTCAAGCATGCATAAATGCTTATATACTTATATAAAAACGATGTACAATGAATCACTTAAGACGGAAGTCATTGAAGTTTGCCTACCAACTTCACGCAGAAACATGATCCGCAGTCCGGTATGGAGCCAGAGCACTTGCAAGTAAGCCCTGCACAGCACCTTTGGTAGAAACAACTAACTCCCTCGTCTGCACACCCCCTTGAAAAATAAAATTGTTAGAAGTTCCTTATTAGCCTAATTTAGATCAACTGTGAGTTTAGATTACTTAGATCAATCAAATGATTGTCGTCATTGTCAATTAAACAGTATTTTGATCAATATAATATTGATGATAGTGAAATAGTAAAGATTAAAAAATCACCAAGATTATCGTCATAATCATCGTTATCACCATCATCATATTCATCAGCATCATCGTCGTCGTCGTCGTCAAAGCTGTTGTGGTCGTTATTGTCGTCGTCATACTCATCAGTTCATGACGCCATCCATTTAACGGCGATGGGTACGAATAAATTAATTCCTTTTCTGTCATTTGTCTTGTCTCTCAATGTGCTCACTTATAAGACATTCTTAGTCTTCCTTTCTTTCTATTTCTTTACATCTTGTATGTATTGCACTGAATGGTATTCGATCAACTAACCTTCTTCTGTCCATTCATAATAAAACATACAATTATTAATATTAATGAATCTCGATTGAATTATTGACACTGCCACTAAGTAGCTGTACTAATATTGCTCTTTATGCATTGATAATAATATTATTACAAAGAGTGGCAACATGAATTTTCTTAGTTACTGATACTTTTCAATGATATTTGTAACAGTATTAATGCTTTGATATTATTTACAATCATTATTCATTAATATGCTATTATACTGTGTTAAATATGGAAACCTTTTTCCTCTTTTCCACACATCGAATAGGTCTAACCTCTTTACCATCTCTTGCTCTGAATAAAATGAAGCAACCTTGACATTCAATTACATTCTCTATTGAACAATATGTTAAAAGTAAACAACATATGATGCCGACATAATTTTGAACTGTGGACGCTTACACCCGCCTCCTGTGTCTAAAACGTCTCTAATTGCGCGTCTAACATTTTCATTCATTCATTCATTCATTTCGGATATTTATATAGCGCCCCTTCAAGATTTCTACTCAGAGGCGCTCCCGACCACAGCGCGGACACTGAATCGGAGTTTCACGCCGAAGCGCATGAGCAATTGCGAGTGAAGGACTTGCCCAGGGTCCCTACGCGGCGGCTTGAGGTGGATTCGAACCCGCAACACTCCGGCTGCCAGGCACCGAACATACCCCTACACCACCGCGCCCCAATTATAGGCAGACCTTACTAAAAAGGCGCACATGATACTGTACCTATACAAACAAGTGTACATACATAAATATATACACATATACGCACCTGTGCATACCTATGCATATGTTTAGACGAAATGGAGACAAAGTTATTCATTTAGCAAAACGAGTAAATCCGTCCTTAATCCGTGAAGAGAGATCACTAAGAGTAATGTCAACAGATGATAAAATCCTATGACCTAACAAGCAAAACTTTGACAATGCTGAAAGTAGCACGGTCTAACGCACTGGCGTGTGTAGGCCTACACGAAGCACGCAAATCAGACCTCTTTGTCCCGCGAGCGAGGACTGCTATTACTAAAACACGAGCTTTTGCCATCACTGGCCCTGCACTTTGGAACCAGCTCCCTCCTGTGACACGTTCTTCCTTATTAACTGGTGGGCCAAGTGCCTCTTTTCGTTGTCTCAAGACCTCTTTCTTTTCTCTGGGTCTCTCACACTGGGAGCGCCTCTGATTGGTGTGGAGAGGCGATATATAAATTTATAAATATAATACAATATATACATTGTAGATACATACGTACATACATAATAAATACATACATATATACATACACAAATGCACTAAGCATACATGCATGTACATATTATATACATAAATATATGCATTCATGTATATATACATACACGCATGTAGGCAATGTTAACTACTTTTCAGCTACATAAGCACGAATAACAATGCTAAACAAGGTAAACACATTCAACTAAGTTATTTATATCAAACCTCAAAGTACTGCAGCTTGTAATGTAGTAATGTACATTATTTGTAGCAATGATCATAAGGACTAAAACACTATATATAATATATATATGCTAAGAAATATATACCAAAGAAATAATCGGTTGTTATTGTGCAAAAATTCACCTAAACATATTTCATATTTTGTATCTAGATCTACGTCTTAAAAGCACCATCTGTATTCATGTATATATACCATCGTGTCGTTACACATCCTATTAAAACGATGCAATAGTATACTATGAGAGTATTTAACTACTAAGTTATAACTATTGTACAAGTAGTTTAATTACTTTCTATAAAACTATCTATTACTAAACGTAGTTGCAACTACTTGTTAATTACTTAAACGCAGTTAGTTTATAACTGGTACTTAGTAACTACAGTAGTTAAAAGTGCCTATCACCGAGAAGCATACACGCATGCACATTTTATGCATACATGTGTACAGTGGACTGACGTGAAGCCAATAAATTGATGTAGATTACTTGAGACAACAACGCTGACCGAATTACCGAGCGCCATATAATTATAGGCTGAACGACACAGACAGAGAGGCATAGAGATACAAGATACGAGGAGATATGAACACACACAAATACACAGTTACATATCACACACACACGCACAAACACACACACACACACACACACACATATATATATATATATATATATATATATATATATAGAGAGAGAGAGACAGACAGACAGACAGACAGACAGAGACAGACAGACAGACAGAGACAGACAAAGAGAGAGACAGATAGAAAAAGAGAGAGACAGAGAGAGAGACATCGAGATAGAGGAAAGAACAGAGACAGACAGACAGACAGACAGACAGAGACAGACAAGGAGAGACAGATAGACAAAGAGACAGACAGAGAGACAGACAGAGAGATATAGTAGTGTCCCACTACGAACATGCTCCTCAGTCCTACTCCACGAGCTGCTTTGGCTTCCTCTTGAATTCAGAATAAAATTTGAATTGGCCTGTTTGACCTACAAAGCCAGCACCAGCACACCTATCTATATTCATGCACTACTAACTCCTTACATCTCTCCTCGTTACCTGCGATCATCAAGTACAGGTCTTTTAGCTGAGCCACGATGCAGAACTCGTGCATTCCACGCCTCTGCTCCAAAGGAATGGAATCGACTTCCACTGTCTTTCTCTTCGTAGCTCAACTTCACTTCCTTTCTTCAAAAAGCATCTCAAAACTCACTATTTCTCCTTGGCTTTAAAGGATTTAGAAACCTAAGTGCATCTTCACCTGGCGGCTGACTATCCGCGCCTCAGATTCACATTTCGGTGTGACCTTGCGCGCGTTACAAATTTATTTAATAATAATAATAATAATAATAATAATAATAATAATAATAATAATAATAATAATAATAATAATAATAATAATAATAATTCAACGGTTTAACGCGGTGGCGTTCAGAGGCACTTTCACCAGCCAGGAAACAGACAGACAGACCTGTATTTGACAGCGAATTTCAATGCTTCGACAAAAATGAACAAAAGCCTACATACATTATAGACATATGCAAACATATATATATATATATATGCATAGCGCATGCATGCGTATATACATACATAACAAATGTTTGTGAGAAAGTGAGAGTGAATGAGATAGATAGAGAGACAGAGACAGAAACAGACAGAGGCAGACAGAGCCAGAGACGTAGTTGAAGAGAAAGACAATTGGATGTAACTTACCTGGCCATAGAACGACACTCATGAACAGAGCGACACTCACGACTTTTAATAATGTCAACTTTGCCATCTTGTCAACGACTGCGCATACAATATCAGCCAGTTGACGACGCTTTTACAATTGTTGTCACGTGCTCTGATGCGTTTGCAGGTAACAGGTGGATGTAGGATAATTGTGAAAACAGCCGTTGGTGAATTGGTGAACAAAGACCACAGTAATTGGCTTCTGTAATCAACATTCTACAATAATTGATCGGACGTTTCGGCACAGTTCACAAGAACGACCTTCATTGACTAATTATGTCATCAATTTGCCATTTCCAATCAATCAATCATTTATTTCTGTAATCATCAGAAGAGAAAAACGAACAATGAAACAGTAAGGCAAATGGTTTGACATGTATACTGGCTACAAGTAGGCCGCTAAGGGATCAGGGATCCCGCTAAATAGGGACACCTATAAAAAATACAGATAGGGAAAGAAAGATAGCCAATGAGCATACTTAGAATAGAGTAAGCCTTGGGCTCAAAAAACAAACAACAAACAAAACCAAATAAAATAAGACGGATCCACATCAAAAATCACATTAACAAAAGAAGAATATAAAATCTTAAACTAAAATAGCATTGGCAGACAAAATCATCTAGTTTAATTCAATCAGTAATTTCAATCAGTTATTTATTTAGACAAAATCAATAAGAAGAAGAATCAACAACAATGAAACAATAAGGCAATGATTTGGCAGTATGTAGGCCATCACTGGTTACATGGGGTCCAGAAGGGATCAGTGGATCCCGCTAAAATTACAGTCAGTTGATACTTAGATTGGAATAAAGTCTTAACCAAGTCAAAAAACATAAAGTAAAGAAGTTGCAACGACATTAACAAAAGAAGTCATTGTTAGGAAGTCTCATGACTGAGTCCTAACCAGTCCTGGGATGGGCAGGGTTATGCTTGGGTAGGTTTCCTTAGCTGAAGGGAGACCTCTAGCGGGAAATTCTCCTATATAAGGATGTAGGAAAGAAGGCGTCGAGGAAGACTCTGACAATACGGCCGGCGTGCTTTTGTCTTGTCCGAGTTCTTCCTGAGGTCTTCCTGTGGGTGTTTTCTTCTGCACGATAGTTAAGCTATTTTCGTGGTCAGTTCCACGGTTGATGTTCTTCTCAAGTTCGTTTAAGAGTTCTTCTTGTCGTCAGCCTGTTGCTGCGGTGAAGTTCTGTTTCGTTGGTGTTCGTTCGACACAGAGAGCGAACTGCCACCCTCCACCGTTGTTCTACGGTTGGGTAATGTATCGATTTACTTTGTATTTTGTTGAGAATTATACCTTTTAAACTAGAAACGAGTTGTTGAGCCTTTATTCAGGGGGGACACGTAACAATATACAATCTTAACTAAAAATAGCAGTACAGACAAATACAACTAAGTTAAGTCAATTGATTCAACTCACTTGAATTGCATTACATCCAGTCAGATTGTAACTCTACTTCAGCTTTCTCACGTCGAAAATCCATCTATCGATTCGTCTGTCCGTCCGTCAATCGGAAGATATTACACAGATTTCGCTCCAACCACAAATATGGACGGAGATCATTCCAGATGCCAGATGTTTTTCTTATTGCACTGAACATTGCTTTGACCTAGAAACAGGGCTTAAAAATTGTGAATAGACGATCATGGACTTCGTCCAGGCACTTATTTTCATCTATCTATCTATCTACCTATCTCAACCTTGAATTTTATATCTAAAATCCTTGAACGGATAGTCATGAATCGCATGCAAACTCACCTGTCATCAAACTCACTAATCTCCCCTTTTCAGTCTGCGTATCGTAGATTTCACTCAACTGAATCTGCACTTCTTACTGTTCATAATGACATCATTTGCTCAATGGACGGGGGTAAGGTGACAGCACTTGTTCTGCTTGACTTGTCTGCTGCTTTTGATACTGTGGATCATTCTATTCTTCTTCATCGTCTTGAGAACTGGTTTGGGATCTCTGGCCCTGCACTAAATTGGTTTAGTACTTATCTTAGTCCACGCACTCAATCAGTGTATTTAAATGGTAATTATTCATCTGATGCTTTATTGACATGCGGTGTACCACAGGGATCAGTGCTTGGCCCTCTTTTGTTTACACTATACACGACACCATTAGGAGCATTGCTTGATAATCATTCGCTGAGATATCATTTCTATGCTGATGATACTCAAATTTACATTTCATTTGACAGTCTGTCATGTGACTCATCTATACAGATGTTGTCTGCTGTCTTTGATGAAGTACAGTCCTGGATGTCATCCAATAAACTCCTCCTTAACCCATCAAAGACTGAATTTCTGTTACTTGGCACTCCACAGCAACTTAAGAAATTTGATGGGCTTAAGTCATTGAAACTGGGTGACTCAGTTGTTGAGCTGGCCGATGCTGCACGCAACTTAGGCGTTGTTTTTAATTCTACCATGTCTCTCACTTGCCATGTAAACAGTATTTGTAAGACATCCTATATTTTCATTTGACATACGCAGAATTAGGCGTTATGTGCCCATGTCTGCAAGGATATCTTTGGCAAATGCATTGGTTTCCAGTCGCTTTAGACTATTGGAACTCGCTTCTTACTGGTATCAATAAATCAAACATATTGAAGCTGTAAAGGGTTCAGAACTCTTTGGCTAGAGCCATAACTAATACATCCAAATATGAACATATAACCCCTGTGCTTAAATCTCTGCATTGGCTTCCTGTTCAGCAAAGAATTCGTTTCAAACTGGGGCTCATAGTTTATAAAACTTTGAACTCTGGCCAACCACAATATTTAAAATCTGTTCTTATTCCTCTGACTTATCATTCATTCAATGAGGTCACCTGATTGTCTTTGTCTGGTCATACCTAAATCGAGAACTGTTCTCGGTGAACGAGCTTTTTCAGTATCTGGACCTACTTTTGGAACTCTCTTCCTGTGTCTGTACGCTGTGCTCAGTCGCTTCGGTCATTTCGTTCTCGGCTGAAAACTTACCTCTTTCAAATTGCTTATCCACCTTAGGCTGTCTCTCTGTCTCTTACGGACTGATCTTCTGATGTTGACCTGATTATGGATTGTTTTGATGCGCCATCGGTTGATGCCTTGTGCATTAGACACCGGCGCAATAGAAGTTGCTAATTACATTACATTACAATATTTTACAAGGCTGGAACGCCGTCCTGCCACTTATTAAGCCAGCACAGCCTGGACGCCGTCCATGCAGCGTCCATGCAACAGTGTAATTCCTCTGCGTTATTATCAACAGCATTGAATTTTTAAGATTCCAATCAAATTTCGTATTGTCATTTCTATTTCTTAATGTGGTGCAAGTGTAACTTGTTTCTCCAACTCGTTCTTTACTTAAGTATGTGTGTAATGGATGTCTATGACTCACATCCACTGTGAGTCTTGTCTTGACTGTTTCATAACTGAATCAACTTATCAAGTTAAATGACTTCAATACAACGCATTGATGCAATACGATACGATTTCACATAGACTTATAAAACCCCACGGTCCCAGTTTGGCGTACTTCACCAGCAAGACCCAGAAACTGTTGAGAGACAACTAGACTTCATGATCATATATTCGTTTATTAAGTTAGCAACGGACAAAACGCTGAAGGTGTACAAAGAAAAACAAAGGCAAGAAAAATAGAACAGAAGGAAGTAATGGCTTAATAGGAGTTGAGAAATAACATACGAGATAAAGTTTCACAGTTAGGCCCCTAGCCTACAGGGTTGCGTTCTGATCGATCCTCTGAAAATTGTAGATTGGAATTAAGTGAATTGTTTCGTTATACAAAATTCCGCCAGCTCTGCATGACGATGCCCTTTCCCTACCAGTCACAGCTTGTTCTGCAGAAGGAGCATTTTCAAGGCTTTTCGTCTCACAAGAAGTCACCTGAGGAAAACTGTGTCTGACACAGGATTGCAAAGTCTAGGCCTACTGACTAGGCTACTGAGAATATCCTGCTAACAATTAAGGTAGCAGCATCGATCGGCTATACCACTGGACAAAATGCTTAGCCAATTTATAAAAACCAGAAACAAATATTTTTTGAATTTGATTCAGAATGGATTCTGACTGCAAAAATTAACTAGACACTTCTGAAAGAGCCGAAAGGCGAAAGGAAAACGACGAAATCTGTTTCTTTTAAAATAAAACTCTGAACTTGTTGTGCTGTCTGGGAATCTGAAAAACCTTGAAGTTTTCATGACTTTATCGTTCAGAAACAGCTGGAAAATAAGGGCCTAAAACGTGTTCCATTTGATATCAACTGCTACAAAATGCGTTGGCTTCTGGGGCTCCTCCCCAGACCCCGCTGAGGGAGCTTACGACGCTCATAGACCCCATAATCGTTAGGCCTATGCCTAGGCCTATATAGTAGGCTGACCAGACGTCCCGGTTTTCCCGGGACAGTCCCGATTTTCTGCTAGCTGTCCCGGCTGCCGGGAAAGGTAGGCCAAACTCTAAATATGTCCCGGTTTTTAAAAACTGACCTGACTTTCCGATCTTATATATGATGTATTTCATGTGCGTTTGTCATGTGATCAAATAAAGGATATACTTACTTAATTTAATAATAATAATAATAATAAGACGATTTCTATAGCGCCGTAGCACAGCCGAGGCCGAAGGAAAGGGCGCTGTACATGAGTATAGACAGTTGATATTAAATGTTACTGTCGTTGGATCAGGAAAAGCCCAAAACGGCCCGTCAGCTATTAGCAGCTACTATATGAGCGCTTCTGACGCTCGCTTCAAGATGGTAAACAGTTCGAAGAATGGCAAGTTCATTGGTAGCCGATGCTACAAAGTCTACATATAATTAATAAGACTGCATCCGTGATTTTCTTGGCAACAGATGTTGTGTTGCTGGAATCTTTATAGTCCACCTCTGAAGGCTCGCAGGAGAAGCGCGTGGAAATTCGGATCCGGACTCTCCGTTCTTAGTTGTTACCAAACACGTGGCGGCTGCCATGAGGAAATTCATTTTTATATCACTTTTATTTAATAATAATAATAATAATAATAATAATAATAATAATAATAATAATAATAATAATAATAATATTAATAATTATAATAATAATAATAATAATAATAATAATAATAATAATAATAATAATAATAATAATAATAATAATAATAATAATAATAATAATAGTGCTTGAGCCTCGGCCTCGCGCTAAACCGCACCAAGTGCGAACTAATCACCGCCGATCTTGCCGGCGACGAACGGGGCTTCCTGAGACAGTTCACCCGTGTCGATCCATCCGCGGCCATGCTCCTGGGAGCGCCGCTCCTCCCAGCAGATGCTCTACTCTCCTCTTTGGACAAAAGCGTGGCCGACCTCGCAAGGGCTTTTGAAAGACTTCAGAGTATTGCCAGACAAGACGCACTTTTAATACTAAGATGCTCCCTGGGCTCGCCCAGGCTAATGCACACATTACGATGCACCAGCTGTCACGACCACCCACGCCTGAGGGACTACGACGAGTTGTTGAGAGGTGGAATCGAGCGGGTTCTGAACGTGATGCTGACCGACGTCCAGTGGGCGCAGGCATCCCTCCCGATTAAGATGGGAGGGCTGGGAATCAGGAGGGTGTCATCGCTGGCACTGCCCGCCTTTTTGGCTTCGGCCGCGGGCACCCTCCCCACTCAGTCCCTCATCTTGGGAACAACACTCGAGAACGCAGACACGGCCTACACTTCAGCGCGTTCGCAATGGATGCAACTCGCCAGGATTTCCGACCCAACGGCCGTCCCCAGTCACAAACAATCACAATGGGATGGGCCGTTGCTGCAGGAGGTCTTATCGTCGGTTAGTGGCGCACTGCAGGACCCTTACGACCAGGCCAGACTAAGAGCGGTGCAGTTCCCTCATGCCTCCGACTGGCTACATGCCCTCCCGTTGACCGCATATGATCTGAGGATGAGCGACGAGGCCGTGAGAGTTGCGGCCGGTTTGCGCTTGGGCCTGGCCATTTGCGAGCCGCACACGTGCGCTTGCGGTGCTCCGGTGTCGTCCAGAGGCTCACATGGCCTCTCCTGCCATTTGGGGTTTGGACGTCAGGCTAGACACTGCGTCGTCAACGATATCATCTACCGCAGCCTCAACAGAGCCGGCACCCCTGCGGTTAAGGAGCCGTCTGGCCTCACCAGATCGGACGGGAGGAGGCCTGATGGCCAGACCCTGATACCGTGGGGCAACGGGCGGACCTTGATATGGGACGCGACGGTGGTGGATACCGTGGCCGCCTCATACATCCCTGAGACGGCGATCGAAGCTGGAAGGGCGGCGGAGTTGGCTGCCACAAGGAAACACGCCAAATACGCAGATCTACAGAGGAGGTACACCTTCGTCCCTGTAGCCCTGGAGACCCTTGGCCCTCTCAACAGAGAGGGTCTCGCCTTCATCTCCGAGATGGGTCGCCGCCTGACGAAAATATCCGGAGACACCCGAGAGACAGGATTCATCCTCCAGCGCCTGTCGGTTACGGTCCAGCGTTTCAACGCGGTTGCCTTCCAGGGCACCATGTCGAGGTTGCCCGGCGCTGAGGAGCGACCACCTCAACAACACTAAGCCTTACCGTGTTTTAACAATAATAATAATAATAATAATAATAATAATAATAATAATAATAATAATAATAATAATAATAATAATAATAATAATAATAATAATAATAATAATAATAATAATAGAGATTTGAGTGCCGTAGTTCGTAAGCAGTCGATAACTCGAAGCAACGATTCAGAAGCACTTTGAGGAGCAGGGTTAAGTCACTCAAGATGGGCCTGTGTGAAAAGTTCAGTTTTTAGATGTTTCTTGAAAACAGCGACGGCTGTCGAATTTCTAATGTCCGTAGGAAGATTGTTCCATATTCGAGGGGCTGCTGAGATGAAGGATCTTGATGCAGTTGTTGTGTGACAGCGGTGCAAGACTAGGGTTCGGTTTCCGGAAGATCGCATGTTCCTTGAGGGCATGTGAATTTGAAGGAGGTCGGAGAGGTATGAGGGATTTATTACCATGCATAATACCTCTTCCGGTTCTAAACGTCATATTGTCGTAGTGATAATATTCTGATAAAACACATTTTCATAAATAATAATTTTTAATTTAAAATCTAAATCCTAAAATTTGAAACTAAATTACTGAAATAAGATTATAAAATGTCAAAACGAAAATGTTCTTTTAACGACGATCTGAAGGCCGAGTTTTCATTCTTGTCCAGCAGTGCGACTGATGGTAGTACTGCATTCTGCAATATCTGTAAGTCAACTATTTCGGTTGCTCACGGCGGCAGGTCAGACATCAATGACCACATTGCCACTAAGAAACACAAGGTCGCTCTGAGTGCAAGAGCAAGTTCTTCATCATTACCGAAATATTTTACAGCTAAACAACCAGGTAAAGAAGAGTATAATTTAGCTGCTGCAGATTTGTTATGATAGAATGTTAGCAGACAAAAAACTTTTAAGAAGCATACATTCAGGTGCCAAATTTGAGTAACTGATTTGAGAAATTTAGAATTTAATTTTAAATTTAAAAGCATGATTTGAATAAAACCTTTCACTTAGTCTTATAGTCTTATACCAATATAATAAGCATAAAATAGATCTTCCTCCTGCTCTGCGAGCGGCTAACACAGTTGACTCCTTCAAATCTGGACTCAAGACTTATTTGTTCTGTAAGGCCTACCCTGCTGTTAGTTGACTGTGAGGCGCCCTTGTAACGGCATGGCTGTGTTACGGCGCCATATAAATTGTCACTGTTATTATTATTATTATTATTATTATTATTATTATTATTATTATTATTATTATTATTATTATTATTATTATTATTATTATTATTATTATTATTATTATTATTATTATTATTATTATTATTATTATTATTATTATACAATATTTATTCTCTCAATCAATCAACATCAATACATCAATAGACAAGCTGTCGTCTGAAATTAACGTCATAAATGCCGTTTGTGTCACATCTCCCTTAGGTCTGGCTCCGCTAAAGTGCCGCGGAAAGCCACCGAGTTGAACCGCTGGACAGTTATAGAGAGACGCTGCAGCAAGAAGCAGGTTTCTCTGGTGTCTCCTGTGGACAGCGTCAGACTACGACCTAGATCTGATATAAAGTTTTGGCCAGTGGTGTTAATTGGACCTAAGGTCTCGAGAGCAAGAGGCACGAAAAAGTGCGTGTTCAAAAGTGCATTGTACTTGGTCATTTTCCTGTCCGTGGCGATCTCGGCTGCCGCGCCCGCCGTCGCTGCCGTGGCCTGGATGTATGATGGTGCAAGGGTATCTACAACCGTCGCGTCCCACACCAGATGGCGACCCGCGCGCCATGGGATCATTGTTAGGCCGTCTGGTCTTCTGCCGTCCGTGCGAAGTAGACCTGGTGGTTCCTTTATTGATGGAATTCCAGCCTTCGAAAGGGAGCGATGTATAATGTCATTGATAGTGTTATGTCTGGCTATTCGGCCGAAGCCTAGAGAACATGAAAGGCCGTGGCTACCTCTGGCGTCGATTCGGGCTCCACAAGCGCATGTGTGTGGTTCGCATATTGTGGCCCCAAGGCGCAAGCCGACCGCCACCCGAACGTCCTCGTTGTCCAGTCGCAGCCCACATGCTGTTATTGGTAAGGCATGTAGCCAGTCGCTGGCGTGTGGTGACGAGACAGCTTTCAATCGCGCGGTGTTGTATGGGTCTATTGTGTCATGAAACAGTGTCTTGAGTGTCTGTTCCAAAAGTGGTTTGTCCCATAGAGCCTGCTTGTTTGTTGGCATGTTTTCTGAATCGTTGAAATCCGTCTTGGATCGCCACTCGGACGTCATGGTCTCAAAGTGTGTGTCCTGTGTGAGATTGAGAGAGTTTAGAATGAGGGTCTGGAGAGGGAGAGTGCTCGCAGCTGAAGCCAAAAAGGCCGGAAGTGCCAGCGAAGTCGCTCTCCGTATGCCCAGACCACCCATTTTGATTGGTAGTGACGCCTGTGTCCATTGGAGATCGTTGAAAGAAATGTTCAAAATCTTTTCCAAACCCTGGCGTAGTGTCACGTCGTAGGTTTCCAGTTCGGGGTGTTTGTCACAGGGATGGCATCGGAGGATGTGAATCATTTTTGGTGCACCCAGTGAACTCCTTAGAATCAAAAGGGCGTCCTGCCTGGCTATAAGAGTTAATTTGCTCAGGCTTTCCTCTAGTTCTCTGGTTCGAGCTTTCAGACATTGTTGCAGCGCTTTCTCCGCTGAAATTGGGGCGCCGAGCAGCTGGGCCTCTTCCACTTCGATTTGTCTGAAATCTCTCAAGGAATCGTAGCCAATGTTTTTACTGTCGCGTGTAATCACCTCACATTTAGAGCGATTTAGCGCCAGGCCCATAGTAGAGCAGGCTCTCTCGATGAAATCGACATCGGCTGCAACCGTCTCCGCTCTTCCGCCCAGGGTCAGATCGTCAAGGTACCCGAATGATAATGGCGAGCCCATCTGAAGTAAAATTGGCTGTAGCGGCAAGCAAAACAGCAAAGGTCCCAGCGGATCTCCTTGCTGAGGACCAACCCGAGATTGAACCGTGTAGCCCCCGAATTTTAGTGTTGATTCTTCCGCGTAGGCTTGGAAGCAGTACGGAGCTATGTCGGGTAGGATCTCGATTACAGATGCTAGCATACAGTCACGGTAGAGGCTGTTGAAGGCGTTGGAGAGATCGAGTTTCACTACAATGTGGTCGTCGTCCATGTTTGCCAGAAATCTACGGGTTGCATGTACCGCTGCCTCGCATCCGCCTGGCACTCCTACGCCCAGTTGTTTTGGCGATAGGTAAGCTGCTATTACAGAAGATGCCAGATGCACAAAAGACATCAAACGGAGAAGTACTCTAGCGTGTGCAATGTTCGGTAAACTAAATAAGATCTGGAAAGATAAAAGCATATCAACGAGAACAAAGTTGAAGTTATACGAAACCTTTGTCATACCGGTACTACTATATGGCTCAGAATGCTGGTGCCTGAGGAGAGAGGATGAGAGGAGACTCTTGACGACCGAAATGAGCTGGCTGAGAAGAATAAAGGGCAGGAGCAGAAGAGATAGGATTAGAAATGAGGTGACTAGAAGAGAGCTAGGACAGACGGATACAATTGTCGATAGAATAAGGAAGAAAAGGCTAAAGTGGCTGGGACATGTGATGAGAATGGGCAATGACAGACTACCATCGATGGCTTTACACGGATATGTGGAGGGAACTAGGAGTAGAGGAAGACAACAAAAGACATGGATGGATAATATACGAGAGGATCTGGAGAGAATGAAGATGAACATTGCAGAAGCAAAGGAAAAAATCAAGGACAGAGAACTCTGGAGACGACAAGTTGAGGACTCATCGTTGGCCTTGGCCTGACGGAGGAGAAACAAAGAAGAAGCTGCTGCTTGGTCGCTCGCATATTTGTTGGCGCATTTAGATGTCAGTCTACGCCAGTAGTAACCTATGGCTATTGGACGTAGACCTCCCGTTTTCTTTCGAAGGGCAAAGAGGGTGCCGCCAAACAAGATTGGGCGAATTTCTGTTGGACACTTTCCTGCTAATAGGATGTTCACGAGGCCCGTGATGGCCGAGACAAGCTCCGGTCCTGTGTCCTTTGTGTTGATCATCTCAAGAACATGTTGAGGTTTTAAGCCGTCGGGGCCGCCTGACGAGCCTGGTGGAAAGTGTCGTATTTGGTCACGCACCATCGCTTCGGTTGCCTGATAGGCCTCGGTCGAAGGAGGAGGAGCAGGCATCGGGGGTCGATCAGAGGGCGGTGACGGGTGTTTAGAACGTAGTTCCTCAAGCGTAACTTCGTTAAACGGGGCTGGAGCATCTCCCGAGCACAGAATGCGTGTCGCTGCTGGTCGGACTCCTTCTTGTATGATGGATGTCTGATTTATTTTGATCGAACAGATCCGGCAGTTTACTGGGCAGAGAGTGGTGAAACTCCGTTATCCGTCTCCTGATGCTGGACGTCAGATTATGTCTTTTGCCACCCCGATTCGGCTGTTCTAGCACCATGGCTGTAAAGGCCAAGAGATTTCGCCAGTTTTCCATTTTCTCAGGGTCCGAAAGGATGTTATTTATGATTTTTGTAAGAAGCCGTCCTGATTCTGATCTTGCCCCTTTCGGGATGTGTCTGAGCAGCCTCGTAGTGATATTCGGGTGTTGTGCCTTGGCTTCTCCCGTTCCAGGCGTTTGCTGGCAACCTGCGATGTCATTCTCTCCCGTGTCTTCTACTATCCCCAGTAGCAGAGGGTTTGAGAGGGCGTGAGGAGATCGGTTAACGAGGTTGACAACACCCGCTCCTGCTTGGACCCCAGGCAAAATCGCGCTGGGGGCTAGTATTTCTGCCGGAGGTTGACTAGATCCGGGGCAGGGAGAAGGTCTAGGCCCATGGCGATGAATTGTGCCATCCGATGAATGTGTTTTAAATGTTGCACAGCATGTACGGCAAGTCCCCTTTCCTTTAGAGGTTTTCCCATTCATGTTACGTTTGAAAATGTTGTTATTATTATTATTTGTCGAGTTTATCAGTTACGTCGCCATTTAAATGGACATTACGTTGCCATTGACAATTATGACGTCGTAGGCCTTTAAGCAAGGCGGCCAACGATGAAAATTTGAAAAGACGCAATGCTGGAAGAGGAGTTTAACAAACCACACGAGACGAATAATTCTGAGCGCATCAGCTTCAACTAAGAAGTTTCTCCAAGTCACGAGTCGTTATTCGATAAGAAGGTGTTAAATTCCAATTCTAACGAATACGCGATTTTTTTATTATTATTATTTTTTTTTTTTTTGCCCGAGGTAAAAATGATCCCTCAGGCTCTAAGAAACTATTATAGAAATGTGTTAAAGGTTCTCGTCCCCAACGTGCTGCTCAAAAGAACCCCTGAAAGCGACGGCGTTAAAGCGCTGTGTGCAAACCGACAAGCGTTGGAAGAGATAAGTTGTCTCACGGGGGTCGCCCGTTGCCTCCGTCATGCGGCGGCCCAGCTCTTATTATTATTATTATTATTATTATTATTATTATTATTATTATTATTATTATTATTATTATTATTATTATTATTATTATTATTATTATTATTATTATTATTATTATTATTATTATTATGTATTGTCATTTCAGCAGAGTTCAGAGATCGGTGGCAGTGTCCCGGAGAGGCAGATGGCGTTCCCCCGTTGAAGAGCCACTGAGATCCGCTGGAAAAGATATGATGACTCCATTGGATCATGGGTTGCGTCACTTGTCCGTCTTCCCAACTCAGAAACGAACTGCAGTCCCTCTTTGCTCCAAGCGCCGGCAGTCTCTAAGGCGACCGCTACAAAATCGTGGGTGGTGGTGATGGTGGAATATTTGACCCTCTTGGAGACAACTGCACGTTCGGCGGCTTCCCCAGCTCCAGTAGATGTATGGCCAAGATGAGACGTGGCGTAGGTGTCGGGCACTGTCACATCCCATGCAAGACATCGTCCACGTGACCAAGGGATCAGCGTGACACCGTCTGGTCGCTTTCCATCTTCTCTTGACAGACCGAGAGGTTCTTTCTGTGACGGGATTTTTGCTCTGCCGAGTGCTCTCCAGATGATGTCGTTTAACATACTGTGTCGTTGATGTTTTCCGCCGCCTCCTCTGCAAACCAGCCCATGGAGTCCTCTTGCGTCGACTTTTTGTCGACAGTGGTGGCACAGATGTGGTTCATAGAGTGCTGTCCCTAGCCTCACTCCGACTGCGAGTCGTACTTCCTCGTCTGAGAGGCGCAGGCCCAAAGCAGTAACAGGGGGAGCTAGCATCCAGTCTCCAGAATGAGGTGCTCGTGAAGCTAGCAGGCGAGCACGATCGCGTGGACAGCTAGTGGACTCGAACAGGCCTGTCCATGCCTTGTCTGTACATCGGAGGTCCCATTCTTTTTGACGATGAGTTGCTGCTCCTGTTGGTGGTTCTGCGCCTGTCAGGGTCAACCAAGCGGTGAGTGCTGAATTTGCAAGTTCGTAGGGTATCTCAGCCGACTCTGTGGGTAAGATGCATGCCTGCAGTTCGCTTGTACTTGCAGCAGAAGCCAGAAAGGCGGAAAGTGCCAGCGTAGAAGCACAACGAACTCCCAGACCACCATCCCTCACCGGCAGAGAAGCCTGAAGCCAACGGTCATCATCAAGTTCCACATTCAATATGGCTGATAGCCCTTCTCTCAGCAGAAGGTCGAACCGAGCCAAGCTTGGGCAATCAACACAGACGGCTGTTCGCATACTGTACAATAGCTTCGGAACACTCAAACTGTTTCTAAGCAAAACAAGAGCATCATGTGTGTAAAGTATGGTTAATCTTTGTATTGCTCTTTGAAGATCATTTGCTTTCGACTCCACGACCATGTCCACAGCTGGACCCTGTAGCAGAGGTGCACCCAACAAGGTCATCGCCTCGAAGGCCACGTACGTAAAATCTTGAAAAGCCGGTTCATCGATCGGCATCTGAGTGTTTTGGCAGGCGATTTCGCATTTGCTGCGGTTTAATAGCAAACCCAGGTTCTTTGCTTCCTGCGCAATCAGATGGACATCGGCGGCCACTGTCTCCTTACTACCACCCAATGTCAGGTCATCTAAGTATCCAATGCGCAGGTCCGATCTCAGTTTTGTCAGAATCGGCTGTACTACAAGGCAGAACTCCAGAGGGCCCAAAGGATCGCCTTGCTGTGTCCCTTCTTCAGATAGTATGATGTTTGAGCCATAGCGCAACAATGGACGATTGGAATAGGCGGCGTGAGCAAATCGGTAGAGCTCTGGGATGTCTCTAGCCACTGCCTCTAGAAGCGAATCTCTGCGCAGAGTGTTAAAAGCGTTTGTGAAATCAAGCTTCACCAAGACGCTTTCTTGAGGCATTGTGGTTACCCAACGACGTGTCGCATGAACAGCTGCCTCAGCACCTCCTGGAATGCCTACCCCAAGCTGAATGGGGGCGAGCAGTTGCGATAGTCTTGTCACCGCGTACGAATTAGCACACTTCGCAGCGAGGCGGCGCCACGTGTATCCCACCGCGATTGGTCTAATTCCACCATCCTTCTTGCTTAGGGCTAAAAGGTTCGCCCCATAGATGACCTCATTCACCTCTTCAGGCAAACCTCCCTTTAAAAGGAGGTTGGCAAGGTCGGATAGATGTTGCCCGATGTTTTCGTCCACTCCAAAGGCCATGAGGTCCTTTAGGTGCTGTGGGGTGATGCCATCAGGACCGCCGGCAGAACCCGCTGGGAAAGAGGATATTGCTTTTGAGACTTCTTCTTTTGAAACCTGCAACGCGACGAAGCGCTCTGAACTGTCTGGGTCGCACGGTTGTCTTCTGTCCACTGGTGCAGGCGGGTGCTTATGCTTAAGCGCGGCCAGAGTTTCTGGTGTGTCCAGAGCCGGCTTATCCTCGCTGCAGATTATACGAATGGCTGCTTTGAAGTTGCCTTCTTCAAGCTTGCTGGCAACTGTAGACGCCAAATACTTGACAGGATCGTATTTGGTTGCTTTGGGCTTGCGACTTCGCGTCGAAACCAGATCATCGTTGGTCGAATGGTTTGGCCCCTTCAATCGCCAATCCGCAATGCGGGACAGAATCGTCTTCGTTACGTTGTGTTTACGTCCACCTCTCTTTGGTTTCAACAGCACAACGCCTCCAAAAGCCAGCAAATCGCACCATTTGTCAACGCAGTTTGGTTCTTGCACTATAGCCTGTATTAGGTCCCCCAGGAGAGCAGCACAGGATGGTCTTGCAGCTTTAGGGATTCTCTTGATGAGAAGACCAGGTGAAACAGGATGTGAGAGGCGCGAAGCCAACGGTGGATGTGCTTCGTCGGCTAACAGACTCCGTGAGGAAGCGATCTGTCCGCTCGCGGTGGGAGACGGCTGCGTTACGGTGGTTTGTTTTGTAGGGCATTCGGCCGGTGGCTGGTCAGAGCCCAGACACGGGGCGGATCGAGGACCGTGCCGGTGAATCGTTCCGTCGGAGGCATGGGTCTTAAATGACGCCCAGCACACCGTGCAAACCCCCTGTCCCTTACAAGGTTTTTGACTCATTTGGTAAACAGTGATATTCAACGAATATTTCAGTTACGCCGTTATAATAACAATACGTCGCCATTGGTGATTGTGACGTCGTCGGCCTTTAAACATGGCAGGCAGCCATCTACGAACATTTTGAAAGGCTCTACAATTATTGATTTGAAAGAGAAGTTTATCAAACCAATCCTGTCGTGTTCTAAGCGGATCAGTATCAACTAATTAGATTATCCAAGTCACGAGTCTATGTTCGCTGAGAAGGTGTAGAGATCCGACTCTAACGACTACGCGATCCGCAGAATATTTGTTAAATAGCAAGACATTTAAAATTTGTCTACCTATACAGTGATCACTCGTGACGTCCATTAAAACTGTGTCTGATTATTATTATTATTATTATTATTATTATTATTATTGTTATTATTATTATTATTATTATTATTATTATTATTATTATTATTATTATTATTATTATTATTATTATTATTATTATTATTATAATAAGCATAAAATAGATAGTTGTGCAAGTTATATTATATTAATTATTGACAACATCACAAATTTATTTTGTGATTGAAGTGTCCCGGTTTTTAGTTTCCAATATCTGGTCAGCCTACTACATAGGCTTCGTGCCTTCAGCACTTCTGTGGCTTCGCGCCTTCGGCGCTTGCAATATGAGCACCCCAGAAATTTTTTATATTTGCACCTCTGATTGGAGGGAGAGGGGTTGAGGAGAGAGACGGGGAAGGGGATGGGATCAAGGAGGGAAAGTTGGAGAGAGGGGTGGGAAAAGGGGATAGGTGGGAGGAGGGGAGGGAAAGGTAAGTGGCGTCCAGGCACTTCTTTTTTTACACTTTAAGCACTACCTAGAAAGAAGTCTTTACTTTTACCTAGAAATAAGTCCCTACTTCGGCTTATTAGGTAGGCTTTACTTTCACTTAGAAAGTAGACGTTACTTCGGCAGAGCTTTCATTAAAACTGTGTCTGATTTCGTAAACCATTTCAACAATAATATATAGGCTATCGACGTATTGCCTATGTCCGCCAACGCGTGTTTTCAGTGGAAACTTCTCCACACAGCGCATCAAATAATTCATTCATTCATTCATTCAGAGCATTTATTTAGCGCCCCTTCAAGAAACTACTCAGGAGCGCTCCCGGCCCAGCCACGACTAAAGAAAAAAGACTTAAATAATATTTTAATATAGCACAATTTTGCATGATCTGATAACTGCATTGACTAATCAATTTATTGACGCACGTATTTCCTACTTCAACCAATTTCGAACACAGTCACTCTTTCTTGTTCTTCTATTCTTCTCTCATCCTTCGCTTTAAAATGCTCTGGCATTGAGAGAAAAAAGCGGTTAACCCTCACAGTCAATGTTTCTGCTTGGTTAGCTATGCGCCGTCTTTTAGGAAACGTTGTATCTCATTTAAACGAATGAGAATAAGTCATGTAGTAATCAGCCTGAATCATTAACGATAGATACACGATTTCGCTTAATTTGCTGATCAGAACAGTTTATAGCCGCGCACGTAGGCCAACAAAGGATGTCAACAACACTACGCGTGGAAAGATAGCAGCTCGTTGACCTAGTAATAATTATTATCTCAGCCCGTTAGCGCACCCTAGTCTAAATATAGATATCGATGGTTTTATTTATAGAACGTGACACGTTTGTGTGACGTCATTACCATTGCGATATGCTTTACGAAGAAACACATACATGCAATACATAGAGCGTTAGAAATTTTCGGTTGAATATAGGCTACGCATTGTTATTGTGTCCCTCAATCGTTCAAACAATCGGTCAGCCAGTCAGTCAGTCCCTCTGCAAGAGATGACAACGTTGGAATATCTTGCTGCTCCATGTCGCTACATTCAGACAGTGTGATCGTCCAACGATATAATTATATAGGCCTATATCGCACGAAATGATGCCGCAGCGCATCACGGGATATCCAAAGCAAGCTGAATAGAGGAGATTCGCTAAAATAGCCTACAACTATAATCTCTTGCTGTTGTGTGGTTATGCCGTTGTGCCCGTCACAGAACCCACCTGGAAAGAGATCTCCTAACGACTTATTCTTTCGATACCTGCAGCGCTGAAAACTGTCGACGCTGTCTCAACACATGGCGTTCTTCTGTTTGCCTGTGGATATAAGTACGTATTATTCAAAGAGGCAAATGCTTCCGATCTGTACAGAGCTGTAGATGAAACGGATGGCTGGCTTAATTAATGAATTAATTAAATTTCGTCTCGGCGCTTTCAGAACATGCAACCACCAACACGTTCAACTAATTAACACAGGTCCGTGGCAATTTTCTTACTTACCGACATGACGCTCTATGCGAAGTGCATTTCTGTGATTCCTGTAAAGTAGAGATTTTACACAAAATTATTAAAGTTATTATTTCTTGTCAAATGTTTTTAAACAATAGTAAACACAATGAGCGGTAAAAGTGCATTTTAGCGTATTTTATTGATAGTGGATTTAGGCGTGTATTTTAGCGTATTTTATTATTTTCTGAGTTATAAAGTATTCCCATTAGAATTGAAACGTTTACCCTTATATTTCTGACATTCCGCAATATATCTATGCTAAATAACCAAGAAAAGAACCGAATTAAATTAAATTAAGGAGAGAAATGAAAACGAATTGAGCCTATAAGCGAGTATTTGACGACAGCCGGAAGTGAAGCGGCTATGAGACATCATTCGCGGCTATTAATAGCTGCACGTCAATTGAACATAACACTGAATATTGTGTTAAGTTGACATGTTAAATAATGAAGTAAGTAAGTCAGTAAGTATATTTTATGAGTGTTAAGCCTATGACATACGTAAAAAGTACGTAAATATGGACCTTTGGAACAGGCGGCTCACTCGTACTGTAGGAATCCATTGCAAATAGTGCTGTTACTGGACCCGTCAAATGAAGTACTTATCGTGTGGGTATGTGAAAGCCTTTTATAGGGCCTGAAGAGCACCCTTGGTACTTACCAAAACCACAATCAATCACCTTTTTCAATCACTCTTCTAAAAGTGCTGACCCTTCAACTGAAACACTATTCTCAAGGCAAAATACACTGTAGGAATCCATTGCAAATAGTGCTGTTACTGGACCCGTCAAATGAAGTACTTATCGTGTGGGTATGTGAAAGCCTTTTATAGGGCCTGAAGAGCACCCTTGGTACTTACCAAAACCACAATCAATCACCTTTTTCAATCACTCTTCTAAAAGTGCTGACCCTTCAACTGAAACACTATTCTCAAGGCAAAATACACTGTAGGAATCCATTGCAAATAGTGCTGTTACTGGACCCGTCAAATGAAGTACTTATCGTGTGGGTATGTGAAAGCCTTTTATAGGGCCTGAAGAGCACCCTTGGTACTTACCAAAACCACAATCAATCACCTTTTTCAATCACTCTTCTAAAAGTGCTGACCCTTCAACTGAAACACTATTCTCAAGGCAAAATACACTGTAGGAATCCATTGCAAATAGTGCTGTTACTGGACCCGTCAAATGAAGTACTTATCGTGTGGGTATGTGAAAGCCTTTTATAGGGCCTGAAGAGCACCCTTGGTACTTACCAAAACCACAATCAATCACCTTTTTCAATCACTCTTCTAAAAGTGCTGACCCTTCAACTGAAACACTATTCTCAAGGCAAAATACACTGTAGGAATCCATTGCAAATAGTGCTGTTACTGGACCCGTCAAATGAAGTACTTATCGTGTGGGTATGTGAAAGCCTTTTATAGGGCCTGAAGAGCACCCTTGGTACTTACCAAAACCACAATCAATCACCTTTTTCAATCACTCTTCTAAAAGTGCTGACCCTTCAACTGAAACACTATTCTCAAGGCAAAATACACTGTAGGAATCCATTGCAAATAGTGCTGTTACTGGACCCGTCAAATGAAGTACTTATCGTGTGGGTATGTGAAAGCCTTTTATAGGGCCTGAAGAGCACCCTTGGTACTTACCAAAACCACAATCAATCACCTTTTTCAATCACTCTTCTAAAAGTGCTGACCCTTCAACTGAAACACTATTCTCAAGGCAAAATACACTGTAGGAATCCATTGCAAATAGTGCTGTTACTGGACCCGTCAAATGAAGTACTTATCGTGTGGGTATGTGAAAGCCTTTTATAGGGCCTGAAGAGCACCCTTGGTACTTACCAAAACCACAATCAATCACCTTTTTCAATCACTCTTCTAAAAGTGCTGACCCTTCAACTGAAACACTATTCTCAAGGCAAAATACACTGTAGACATGCATTGGAAGTAAGTTTCTCTTTAGACCCTAGAAAGGGCTTTCTAGTATGTAGACTATAAGTATTTAAGTTAAACAGTTAAGTAACACTATATCTTCCAATGTATTTCTACAGTGTGTTTTGGCTTGACAATAGTGTTTCAGTTGAAGGGTGAGCACATAGACAATGGTGATTGAAAGAGCTGGGTGATTGTGGTTTTGGTTAGCACAGAGGGCTTCCTTTTATACCCTAGAAAGGGCTTTCACATACCTAGACTATAAGTATTAATTGGAAGCGTCCAGTGACATTATATCTTGCAATGCATTTCTACAGTGTATTTTGGCTTGACAATAGTGTTTCAGTTGAAGGGTGACCACTTAGGCAGTGGTGATTGAAAGAGCTGGTTGATTGTGGTTTTGGTTAGAAGAAATGGTGTTTCAAGGGCTTCCTGTGAGAGATTAGTTATTAAGGCCGATGAGTGTTTGGCATGTCTGATAGCTTCAATATTTAGTTTTGTTATTCTCGACAATTTATCATATATTGAAATTCAGGTACTTCGATTTTCAATTTCAGTATCAATATTATTGCGCCCTTGTAGCAATGATTTGAATATGAATATTACTGCGCACTTGATGCACGCACTCCCACTTGCAACTTGCATGGTTGCTTTCGAGCGGCCATTGCAAATTTGGCTATGAGAAATATTGCATTTTTAAGTGAACTTTTTACTTCATTTCGTTCATTTTAACCAATTCTAAGTATACAAGTACATTAATTGAGCAATGGTTCGCTATTGTTTTTAATTTGGAACGCTAAAACGGTATGTTTAACAATTAAATAATAAGCGACGTGACAGCGGTGAATTGCATATTCACGCAAAGGATCATGTTCATCAATGAAACTTCTATTGACGAAAATAATTATTTTAATCGATCGAAATTTTATTTACGCAAAGAAATATGTACACAAATACAAATTCTATTTGCGCAAAAATTTTTCTCACGAATTAAACAGCGTGGTATGTTTAATAATTTACAAACCTAAACTACGGGATTACCCAAATTGTATTCGACCAACGCTGAGCGAGTCATTTACGACGCTAAACTACACGCTTTCTCATCAATCCAGCTTCTATTTTATCAAATAACTAGTTTCATCAATCTAACTTCCATTTACGGAAAGAATTATTTTATCAATCCAGCTTCCATTTACGCAGCCACATAAGAGAAATAATAAAATACGCTAAAATACTTGGCCGAAATCATCATGGGTTTAATACGCTAAAATGCACTTTTACCCAATGAGCTTTAAAGAGATATTTATTTTTCAGAATCTGTTGATGAAAAGTGAGTTTAATTTCGACTTAAAGTGTAAACATAAACTCCATCTTCATAATATCCTCCGACGATCAGTTGTTTCTTTTCTTCGTCGTAACACAATCTAAATGGATATCGGATCTTCGTTTCTTCTATTTCTTCTTTTGTTGGACAAATAGTTCGATTCCATTTCAGATCGGAATCCAAGAGAATCACTCTACCATTCCCAGAGTCAGCCACAAACAGTTGATCGTCTGAATCGAGTAAGAGATAACGAGGATCTTTCAGTTGTTGTGTTTTATTTGAAGGAATAAAACGACGGACGACTATCTGTCCATCTCTGGTCAATTCACTTATGACCCACTTTATTACACTCTCTCTCCCACTTGACCCACTCTCTCTCTTTTCCTCTTCCATCCACTTGTGAAGGATGATGACATTCCCGATGGATGTTTCCACTGCATATTGAATTGGTCGTTCTATGTATCTTGGTATCTGAATGGATCGAATAAGTTCTGCGTCTGATCCGTAGATCATCAGAGTGGACGATGATCTGTTGACCATCAACAACTGACCATCACTGGACACTGACAGAGTAAATGGCTCATAATCAGTGGTCAGCCATTTGATGATTTTGTGTTGGTCATCTGTTTCTCTTGCAATCTTCCAGACGCATTTCTCTTTACGATCAGAGACGTAGAGGCAATTTTCATTGTCACTGGATAAAATGTCCCTGGGATTTTTAATCTTTACTTCGATTGTCTTCTGAAGACTAAATGGAATTCGATCCTCAAAGACACAAATTACATGATTAGAAGAAGAAGTAGAAGAAGTTAGTGATCGACAGAGGATGTAGATTTCATTTCGAAGTGTAGTCATTCCACGCACATAACCTCCTCCTCCTCCTCCTCCTATCTCGATTCTCTGAGTAGGCCTAAAGTTGATGGAAATCGGACACACGACTAAGATAAAAAAAAATAATCATTAATAGGCAAGTAATTGACTGTTAATAATATCTTTTTCTTTTATTTATAAATATTTATATTATAATTGACTGCTAATATTCAGTTTGTTTTCAATATTGAATTCTTTGTTTATGAATTCTGCATCTTTATTCATTCATTCGTTCATTCATTCATTCATAAATTTATATAGCGCCCCTTCCAGAGGACTACTCAGAGGCGCTCCCGACTCCAGCACGGCCAAAAAGTACAGTTTTGAGCTTAGTAAAGAAAGCTTCAGTAAAAGTCCCAGGGAGCAGGCGTATCTCCTGGGGGAGCCCGTTCCAGACCACTGGACCCACCACGAAAAAGGCTCGATTCTGCATAGTTGCAGTTCGAGCAAATGGGACTAAGAGCACCCCCTTCTCTGCAGAGCGGATGGGGCGGCGACCTTTGAATACCCGAGGGGCAGCATAGCTCTCGCAGGTTTATTACCTTAAGTTTAATTATTTAACTAGAATTAAAGTGAATCTGCAAGATGTTTGGTCATTGTATGTATGACTCTCACTCACAACTAAAATAAAATTACATAATTAACTAATTATTATTAACTCATTCTGTTTTTAATGCTATAGGAATTAAAAATGAGTGCTGTTGCCTACGTAGATCATCGAATCTATTACTGTACATTTCTTTATGTACTGTTTTTACTATTTTCAAATTTAACTCAGCTCATAGTCTCTTTCATTGTATATCGCTGAGTTTGTCTGTTGCTGGTTTTTTGCTGCATTAATATCTCGTAACCGATCTTTTAGCTTTATACTGTTCTCTTACTATGCCTCATTATATAAACAGCCTCACTTCATCGACCTACTATTTCTGTCCAATTGCCTGTTTTTACTGCGCATTAACAAACCTTAATTAATGCTTTCCGTTTGACTACCTGTTTTACCTACAAATCTCTCAGCACCAGTACACCTTCCTACCTTCAGTCACTACTAACTCCTTGCATTCCTCCTTGTTGCCTACGATCATCAAATACAGGTCTTTTAGCTGAGCCCCGATGCTGAACAGTTTTGGGCTCGAGTGCAATCCATGTCTCTGCCACCATGGAATGGAATCGACTTCCGCTCTCTCTACGAGGCTCAAATTCACTTCCTTCCTTCAAAAAACGGCTCGAAACTAATGATTTCTCCTTGGCTTTCAAGCACTTGGATATCTAACTGCATCTTCTGGCGGCTGACTATCCGCGCCTCAGATTCACATTTCGGTGTGACCGTGCGCGCGTTACAAATATAATTATTAATTAATTAATTACCTGTCTTCCTGTCTTACCATTGTCTTCTTTACATGCCTTACAACTTAGTGCAGCCTTTTGTTGCCTCGGTGCCACTTTCCTCTTGTACCATTTTATCTTCCAATCCCACCTTATGGTTTATTCAAATGTCTTGACTCAAAGTAGACTACAGAAGCACAATTTATGTAGCTACACGATAATGTGCGCCTTCTAAGACGGCCTTTTCTTGTTCGCTCCAACATCTTGTTGATTTTATTAAGCAGCGCTGTATTAGTCATTTCATTATTCGAAGTCTTATGCATTGATTACAAGCTTTAAGTTTCTTTATGATGATTGTGTTCATAACAACTTGCCAATGGTTTTCTTGAATTGATTCCCATCGATGTTAATCACTTTTGAAATAGATGGCTGAATATTTTCAAAGAATACATCTCTCAGCTGATTCGATTCGTACAGTCTCTGAATATGTTCAAGGGCTGCTTGTGAATGACACCAGATCCAAACGACCACAGTCTGTCTGTTCAGTTGAGAGTTGAGGATTTCTATGCCTTCCTCCCTCAGTTGACTGATGAGTTTATCAGCTACATGTGATCTTGGTTTGGTTCTGTTTCGAAGATCTTCTAGTTTTTGATGAAGTAGCTCTGTTTCCATTGACGTTGTACACTTTGCACCATCGTTTTGCACTTCGATTTTTATTAGCGCTAAAAGAAACAAAACGTATTTTAAATGTCAAACTACTTACTCAGACGTAGTTTTAGATAACTGCAGTTTAATTTTTTAATATTGTTTAGGCCGTAGATACGTGAGCAAAACAAAGTTTCGTCTAATTTAAGCTAAACACGCAACTGAACATTTTCATAAACAACAATAGAAGCTTTTAAAATAGAATCAATAAAATGTCATCATTGCGCAGGTGTTTATTATGCGCCAATTTCTGAATTGCGTAAAAATGCAAAAACCCGGAAATACGTTGCGATAAAGATTAGAGATCAGCAATGTCAGAGTCATTGAAATGAATACTGTGCAGTGTGCACTGTGTGCAAAAATGTACAAAACCTCAAAAGTTTCTTTAGACGATTTGGACAAACAGCTGACAGTTTGAGGATGGTGATAATTTTCACCTGGCAGCATAAACTGTGAGTGGAAAACCTAAGTTAGCAAAGGAACTCGATGCTATTTCACAAAACAAATTAATGCAGTACTACGAGCAGCTTCAAGTTTAGCATTATTTAGTTAATGAATGGATCTACAACGTTTCTTTGGAATTTAAGTTTGCTCTTAAAGTACCTTATTACGACCTTTTACATGAAGATTTTCTCGTGCTATCACCACATGTAGGCATACTGCAGTTGTGATGATATAGCCGATCATACAATGTCTGTAGTATATGACACGCTAGGGCACAATTAATTATGGAAATTATTTTAGGTCTCGGAACAATCTTTATGTAACTCCAATACTAATGCTTATCTGCAATCATCATAATGATGAAGGTAATTATGTTGATTATAAGTACTAATGTAAAGTTTGTTCTTTAAACCTCCTCCGTTTTCTATGATCCTTGCCACTGTCTTCTGATTGGTTTGTCGAAGACATTTGACGAAATTTGAAAAGTTTGTCTCTTCGAAAGATTCCACGACGTACAAAAGTTCTGCGTTCTTATCTTGTGTTGAACGTTGTCGTTGAATGAAGTGACTTTGTTCTTCCGTTATGCAGTTGAGAGACAACAGTGAAGCAATTAACTCGTCATTTGGTTGAATATTTTCTAAGAGATAATTTCTGTTGTTTCTAATGATTGCAGATCTTTTCTTGGTTTTTCCATAGAAATCTAAAAAGACACAAACTATCACTACTTTTGAATGGCATAAAAGCTTTATTACATCACAACATTTCATCATCAGCTAAACATTTTTGTCCGAAGTAAATAGAAATCTCTACTGACTGTGGATTAGAAAGAAGTGATGAAATTGATTCATTTCCAGAAACAACATTTAAGCAAAGATGTCTGACTCGTCTAAATACAAATACCTCATCCATTTTTCACGCATTGTGACTCATAAGATGCGGATTTAGAGTATGTATATTTATATTGCGCCTGGTGGAACTATGTTTCGCTATTTCATTACAGAATACATTGGGCATTATAATTATTGGTTACTGGAAAGTGAGACGACTAAGCAACTATTGCTGGGTATAAATAAGTATGTTTGAAACTTGGAATAATAGCAACGACTGTAACCAGAAAAACCCGCATGCGCAGCCTACAAAGAGTGATTTGGAGGACTAATTTCGGGATGGATACGAAACTCCGCCTATTTAAGGCATGCATAGTACATGTCCTCCGCTATGAAACAGAGACCTTGATTCGTACTAAGGATGTGGAGACGAAGCTCGATGCCTACCAGCGGTGGTGCCTCAGGAAGATACTAAGCATTCCTATACAGCACATGTCACCAATGCGGAAATATACTACCATCAGAATAGTGCTAGTGTGTGAGGCTGTACCGTGCTTCTGTCCTTTCTTAATCCAGCCTGTTCGTCTGCCAGGTATTCCCGAGACAGCCACGTTTTGCAGGGCCCACGGGGTGCCGATTTTGATTGCCCACAGCGCATTATCATCGCCAGCCCAGAGGGTCGGAGGACGGGCAACGCCCGTCCATACTTCACAGGCCAGCGCTTGTGGACCCGTGAGGGAACGCAAGGGCGGACCCCTGCGGGGCCGGCATTTATCGTCTTACCTCATCAAGCCCTAAGCGGTGCGCAGGCTGCGCTCTAAGGGTTTAGCTGGAAGGCCCAGGGGAGACCGGCGCGAGTGGCAAATCATCGCCAGGTGCTGGACCTACGATTTTACCTATAGGTTGCCCACACTGTGTCACTGTGGGACCTACGATTGTGCACACAGTTTGCCCACACTATATCACAGTGGGTCCTACGATTGTGCACAGAGTTTGCCCACACTATATCACAGTGGGTCCTACGATTGTGCACACAGTTTGCCCACACTGTGGGCTCTATGAATGTAGTTGTAATTAATGGATTGTCAGATGAATTTTTATATGTCTTTTATATGTACAATTCCACCCAGACTAATGCACTATTGAGAATGGATTGAACAGCTATCAATGTAGCTAATGCATGACATAGAAAAAACTTCCAGTTCTATGGCAATAATTACGTTGAAGTTTACACGATTCAATATATTACAAAGAAAAACAAACAATGGAAAAGTTAAACCAGTTCTGAATTATAATGATTTCAGAGTTTCGTGGAAATGATTATATTGCATCAAACTATCCATTAAATCACAAAAATTACAATAAGTGGAACAGTTAATATTAAACCAGTTCTGTATAAGAATATCGCTTCAACTTCACTCTAACATATTATCACATTTCTATTGAAATAATTATATTGAAGTTAACACCATGAATCGTATCAGAGAGAATGACAAACAACAGAGGAACATTTCGGCTAGTTCTAAATTATAGTTATTTCAGTTTTATGTAAATCTATTGCAGATAAAACCAACTACCATAATAGAAACATTTACAAACAGCAGAGCAGCTAATACTAAAACAGTTCAGAATAATAACAAGTTAATTATTTATTTAAATTAAACTTCACTCTAATTACCTTCACATATTATTTGCATATTTCTAAGAAAATAATTATATTGAAGTAAAACATCGTTCATTGTATTGCAAAGAATAAAAAACAATAGTGGGACAGTTAACCCATTAACTATGAGTGTGTACTAAAAGTGACTGGGAACCAATGCAGATCATTGTTAAAGTGTTAAATATAACAATGTGGAACACACGACTTCAATTTGTAACATGTCACCAACACGACATATCCGTTTTGAGATTTCTGCTTCTCTTGTACCCTCTAACCAACTAAACTATAATAAGCACACTGACCTTAAACTATCAGTGGGAATAACAAACGGCAAAGCAGAGGACTGGTCACCTGATCTCATAAGCAGAGGCCAAGAAAATGAAATCACTACGACTTCATACCCATGGCTGCCTCAGGTTTAGCATACGGGACTGCTCTTCTTCTTCTACTTATAATATATTAACATTGATATAGAAATAATATTAGCTTTTTCCTATCCTATGTCCTGTCCCATGGACATTTTAAAATTGGAGTTGAAATTCTCTGACCCATGGCAGGTGACATAAAGCTAACCTTTGTCTGTTGTTATCCTTTGGCTGGTGTGATGGGCCAATATGCAGTAATGCATAACTCTTGTGTCCTGTTGCATACATACATACATATAAATATGTACATACATACATACATACATACATACATACATACATGCATGCATACAGACCCACATACATCCCTACTGGTCCAGAGGCATGTCCAAATAGTAATTTAGTAGATATGCAGTTCATATTCAGTAAAATATTAGGGTATGAAGTGCTAGCGGCTTCATTTTCTTAAGAAGGCAGATGGCCAATCCTAGCGTTCAATGTCCAATATTCAGTGTATGGTCAATGTACTTAATATAGCTTCGTTGATACGAGATATGACAGAAGAAGCAGAACTCTTGAAACGGATATCTGCCCTGGTTATGACATGTTACCAATTGAAGCCATATGCTCCATATTGCTATATTTAACACTTTAACAATGAGCTGTATTGATTCCCAGTCACTTTTAGTACACTCTTGCCGTTAAAGTGCTAAAACATGGCTTTACTATTCCACTTCAAACATATTAACATAAATATGCAATTAATATTAAAAATAATGAAACCCAAAAAGAATGAAAACCAGTGCATTCTATTGCTATCATAGCAAAATAAAGTTAAAGTATTTAAACACTAAACATCTTAAATATCTAATAATTTCACCATACAACTAGTAGTAAGAAATATATGTCACACTTAGTGCCTACATACGACTGTCTATGCACAATTAAAATACATTAAAATTAAATTATACATGAATATATTAGCCAATACTTTACCGTTATTCTACACTACATTAGGCTTCCTCAGAGAGAGCCTTTGGTTATAGGATTCCTCTGATTATTGGCTGCAGTAAACAATTACTTTAGCAAACAAGTAATAAATATAGTTCCACACTGAAGCATAATCTAAATTTAATAAATACTAAGGCAAGAGATGACGTCTACAGGTCTGCTGCAGTTTAAACTAATGATGCCACTCAGTGTGGAATGGTAGACTCGTTGCTGGTTGAATGATAAGGCTTTGATGCTTCATTGTTGATCCTCGTTCCTCTGTGGAATGATAAGGCCGTTACTCCCCGTTCCTCTGTGGAATGATACGGCCGCCGCTCCTCCTTCCTCTGTAGAATGATAAGGTCGTTGCTCCTCGTTCCTCTGTGGAATGATAAGGCCGTTACTCCCCGTTCCTCTGTGGAATGATACGGCCGCTGCTCCTCGTTCCTCTGTAGAATGATAAGGCCGTTGCTCCTCGTTCCTGTGTGGAAGGATAAGGCCGTTGCTCCTCGTTCCTGTGTGGAATGATAAGGCCTGTGCTCCTTGTTCCTCTGTGGAATGATAAGACTCCTCGCTCCTCTGTGGAATGATAAGGCCGTTGCTCCTCTTCAGGCTCACCGCCGTAACAAAACACAACCATGACAGCATTATGTTGCTATATTGCGCATTTAGATACAGACACACAAATTCATATGATAGAATTAAGGCACTGTTAGTCGCATAATTATAAGTGCATATAATTAAACACCATTTATCAAGTACATTGACTTGTGCACACAAAACACACACACACATCTATATAATACATCACCATAAGCGTAGCTACACTCCTCTTGCTTTTATATACTGGAACTTCTATTGACCAATGACCACAATGCCCAGGATTTTGCCAATGGTCTGTGAAGTTGCCTGCTCTTGAATTTCAGTCTTGCTACATGCCTGTATATCACCTAAATGTGAATATCACAAAGACGATCAGACCTGAAGCCCACCAACCATGAATTTTTATGTTAACGTACAGGTCCATGAGTGAGGGTGATCTGTTCTCGCCACCTCATCTTGCCACCAGAAGTCCAGTCAGTGTATATGCTTGCAAGGTAAAACAGACATTTCAATACCTGTGTAACCTGGAGTGGATTTAAATACCCAATCTCAAGGTTGACAGCCTAGTATGCCAACGATTGACTATTCAAGCCAGAGGTCACTGTCGAAGGACCTTGAGCAAGTCCTTCACTTAACTGCTCAGAGCCAGCAATGTTCAGCTGTCTGGTCATGTCCGCACTTGTGAACTTTGAAAGGAGGGTAATATCAAATACAATTGTACTGTACCGTATTGTATTGACTACTGTGCACCCATTTGAATGTAACCTAAGACATTAACACATACAAAAGTTATCTAAATGTATGTGAGGTAACAAATTTGCTACTATTTTCATACTTTCAGTTAACAGACCAAGATATCGATAGTTTAAAAGGTATGTCAAAACTGGCACATGCAGACATTCACTACTATTCAATAACATAACTCCCAGCACCATAAAACAGTCTTAGTCATACAGTTAAATAAATTATATTATCATTTTAATAATATTAATAACTTCTACAGCGCCTGTATATAATGCACAAGACAACAACCGATGGCACACAAAAACCATGTTGTCATCATATCAACATCCAGGTCGGTCTGTTGAGAGACAGCCTACGGTGGATAAACAATGTGAAAAAGTGAAGTTTTAGGCTGATAGCAAAATGGATTTGTGACTGAGCAGAACGAGCCAAACACGAGAAAGGATCTTGCTGAAAAGTGATAAGACTGTTGAATATGCACGATTCGATGGAAGTGGAACGAGAAGCAGAGGCAAGCCGAGACTACGCTAGATAGATAGGCCAAATACTGTTTAAATGAAGACATTTATTCGTACCCATCGCAGCCAAAATGGTTGGCGTCAGGAACTGAATATATATTATATATATACATAATTATATACGCATGCTATAATGTGCATATACACTCACCTCTAAAGTCTTGTAACAAATGCCGACTTCTACTAGAACGATCCAAAACGGATAAATTACAACAACTGACCGTTTTATAATTTAAATTTTCAATAAAACCCCAACACAGGTTTCCTTGTTTGAAATTCCGCCATTTGTATTATTCAGCGATCTGATAGGCTGTAGAACGCTAGGGCAGCATTTAGGTCATCTCCGTCCATCGCCCTCTCCCACACCCCTCCCGTGACCATCTCCCTCATCCACCTCCTCAGCCTACAACGGTGGTGTCGCTTGTTTTCCGATTGAATCCACCGCTGCGCCTTAATTACCCCTCCAAACCTCCCACCACGACTCTGACACGCGGCCCAATTTCGACAAGTCTGCGCAACACGAGGGCCAATGCTGGTCCTTCATCTCACTGTCGGCAAAGTCTGGCTCACCGTGTGCAAGACCAAGGCCCACAGAATTTTGCGACAGTCATTGAAATCATGGCAAAGTAGAGGAACGACCACACTAGGCCGACGCCTCGAGAAAGCCGACGGGTGCCGCCAGTGGCCCGCAGAGGGAGCGATGGGGGAAGGCTGTCTGGGTCCTCGGTCTGGCCTCCGAGTCTTTCCGTGAATATCGTCATTAGTACTCTTAAACTGTGGATTAGAAAGAAGTGATGAAATTGATTCATTTCATGGAAAATGAAAATGATGTTTAGTTAAGCAGAAAGCACTGCTATTTAGTTTCTGTTTCTTGTCTAGTTTTGTTTCCTATTATGCTTGTCTTCTTACACTTCCAACAATTACTTCTCGATCTCCCACTTCCTATACTTCCAACAATTACTTCTCAATCTCCCTCCATCTTTATTAATTATCTTGTATTTAGGGACCCTACCTAGCGGGATTCTTCTTTCCCTTCAGGGCACCCATTGACTCCAAAAAATGCCTACTATTATCTATTTCTAATGTATATATTACTTGTTGCTAAAAAAACTATTCATGTATCTCATGTACCATTCATTTGGGAGCAATAAACTGAAACTAAACTGTTCTATAGTTACCGCATTCCAGTGCATTACCTTTTTTGTGGAGGACTACTATAATGGATTTATTCCAATCTTCCGGTGATCTTTCTCATTCCACGCTGAGTTGCATATCTTATGAAATTCCTATATTACGGCTTCTCCACCATATTTTTTCATCGCACCTGTTAAACCGTCGTTACCAGGGCTTTTGCTGTTTTTGAGTCGCTGTACAGCTCTAATGACTTATGTTTCTAGGATGTCATTTTCAGCAGCTTCTCTTGGCGGGAATATCTCTTCCAATTCTGTGATTACGTCGTATACAGTGTCTTGGTCCATCTGTGCCTTGTACAGGTTGTTGCAGTAGTCAGTTCATCTCTGTACAATGTCACTTCTGTTCTTCAATACTTTGCCCTCTTCGTTTTGATTGCTGTAAGTTTTGGCTGCCATTTTATGGTGATATTCCTAATCATCTTGTACACCTCTCTTGCCTTGCACTCTCCATAGTTTTTTTTATGTTTCTTTGCATTGGTCATCGACCTGTTCTGTTCTGTTCTCATCCATCCTCGTTTCGAGGGTCGGCCGCATCATGAATAATCCATTTTCATGATGCTGTTTGGAGATGGTAAGATGGTAGGTTCCCCAGTTCCTTTCCATCTCGCAGTATGGAGGCCATGCTCCGGATTTACCAGACATGCCCTCCATTGATATGGACTTGCCGTTGTCCTTCTATTGGATCCTCCGTCAAGTCCACTGAAGTCTCGCTGCTGCCCGAGACCTGCCGCTCACGTTGGCCAATCTTTTTCAGGGTTCCTGCTGAGCCTGTCCAACACGCGTAGCGCCCTAGGTGGTACTTCGGTCGAAACCTTCACCACTGTTGGCATAGCCCCAGCAGGCCATCCCCTACTTGATTGTTCACCCCCTCACAACGATGAGGTGTGAGTCGGACTTTGAGGGGGTCATCGACCAATTTTGGCTTAAATATCTGCTTTCCGTACCTCGTTGCATTCTTGCATTGTTCCTCTGCTCCATTAGAGTTGTTTCTTCTGATTTTAGTTCTCTTTTTCTTGCGAATCGTAGAAGGAAGGTCATTCCAGAGCATAGGATCAACAGATGCATAGGCGCGATGCTGGGCAGTAGCAGTCCGCGACCGAGGTAGAAGAGGGTCATGCCGGTCTAAAGAGCGGAGTGAGCGACCACAGGCAGCCGAAAGGAGTCGGCGAATTGAATCATAAAGATAGCGAGAGACCAGACCTAAGAGCACCCTGGATGTAAGAAAGAGATGTTTTTAAACCGAATTCGGGCGATGAGAGGAAGCTAATGCAAATGCTCCGTCGTGAAGGTCGAAATGTGAGAGAAGCGAGGAAGACGAGCTATCAAACGGGCAGCTGCATTAAGCACTGATTTCAGTGGAGAAAACTGACATATCGGAAGACCAGCTAGTAGAGAATTATAGTAGTCAGTACGTGTGCAAATGAATGCATGAACCAGAGTAGTAGAAATGGAGGAGGAAACAGATCGCCTAATCGCTCGAGGACGTCTCAGATGATAGAAGCTAGGCCGAGAAAGGTTAGAGATGTAGTCAGAAAATGACAGAGTACTATCCAGAGTAACACCCAGGTCACGAACAGCAGTGGAGAAGGTAAACAAGGGGAACCGCTGAGCAAGAATAGTAAAGTCTAATTTAATGAGCTGTTGGAGTGTACGGAATCAGATAAACTGAGTCTTAGCAGAGTTGAGAGAAAGGCGGTTGGATGACACATCCAGCAATGAAGGTCAGAGGAGAGAGACTCAATGAATTGAGAAAGGACAAGTTCATTGACAGGTGGACCATGGGCGAAGGATTGAACATCATCAGCAAGGAGGCTGAGTGTTTCGCAAAAAGAAGAATATCAGCAGTATACAGAGTATACACTGTGTCCACGATAAAGTAGAACACTAGACTTTGTGAAATATCTTGGTCAATTGTAGTATTATAGGTACTAAATTTGGTGCGCATGAACTTCAGTCTATTCTATCTATACCCCTTGATGCAACGGTTAAGAGGATATACCCTTTATGAAATTGGGTGGTTCAGAAACCAAGTTACCGAACAGTAAAACGCATAGAATCACGTCATTTTTCTGGCTACGCAGGGGATACCATAGGCTGTTGTTTATAAGCGTCATTTTCGGAAACAGTTACACTACGAGACCTGTTTTGCGTAACAGTAGTTGGTTGTAAAGAAATGGTTTTCAGCGCAGAGGACAAGACTTTAATCAAGGAGTTGAGAGAAACGAAGGGGTATGGCGCAAGGAGACTCATTACAGAATTTCCAATGAAAAATTGGTCCCTAGCTGGTGTCAGCAAGCTGTTAAAAAAGATTGCCACAACCGGATCAGTTGCAAGGAAACCACGAGATCGGGCGTTACGAACGCAAACAAATATCAATGCTGTCGAAGAACTGGTGCTGAGTCAGGATGATCAGCCGCGCACGCATCTGTCGATCCGTGAAGTTGCTAGAGAGATTGGTATATCCAAATCCAGCGTCCACAACATTGTTAAGAAAGACCTCCGTTTGACGTGTCTGAAGAAGAAGCGCGCGCAAGAATTGACAAGCCAGGCTCGTCCGTGCAAAGCAGCTTCTTCGGATGTATCCTCAACACCAGGTCCAATTCATCTGGTTTACTGATGAAAATGTTTTACAGTGGCCTCGCCTATCAATACGCAGAACGTTTGATTATAAGTCAAGTCAGGAACCAGGAAGAAGACAATATCTGCAGACAGACTGCTGCACACCCGAACAACTTTTTCGAAGTCGATGATGGTGTCTATTGGCGTGTCCTCCTTGGGCTCCACAGAACTGATGTTTGTGGAACCAGAGGTGAAGATTAACGGCGCGTATTATCGCGATGTTCTTCTCTCGCAGCAACTCCTGCCAGCCACCCGCAAGCAATCAGGGGAATTCTTCATTTTCCAGCAAGATCGAGCACATGAGACAGTTGCGTTCCTGAGACGTGAGACTCCAGCCTTCTTCACTCCTTCACTTTGGCCACCAAACAGTCCAGATTTCAATCCAGTGGATTACAAGATCTCGGGGTGTTGCAGGAGCGTGTTTATCCGACAAGAATCAGGGACGTGGAACATCTCCTTGAGCGGCTAATCGAGAAGTGGAGCCGGTTCGATCAACGAATCATCGACGGCGCTGACAATAAGTGGCGTCAGCGACTCAGAGCCTGTGTGCGCGCTGAAGGCTGGCACTTTGAACATCAACTGTGACCGCTGAACTCAACAAAACCGCTCTTTTCAACCAAATGTTATGACAATTCACTGACCCACGTCAAATGCGGCGGCGTTACGGTGTACAAAATAGTTAATAAATCACTTCACAAATATTGACGAATTGGTAGAAACAGCAGTGTTCTACTTTACCGTGGACACAGTGTATAGTGGGCCCAGTACAGAGCCCTGTAGAACCCAAAATTTAACAGGTACCCATAGGGTGTGAGAATCACCAAGAATGACCAGTTGAGAGCGACCAGTGAGATAGGAACAAAACCAGTGTAGAGAAGGTCCACTGAGACCAAAGGAGATTTCGAGACGTCGTAAGAGGATGTCATGATCTACCATGTCAAGAAGCATCAAACCGAGCCAAGAGACCGTTATATTGAATGGCCTGACTTCGAATCTTGCTACTGCAATTCTTTCATTCACTGGCTTATACCCTATTAGGGCGTCTATGGCTCAATAGGTAGCCGACTCCTGCCTCATGTCGATGTTCATTTCATGACCATATAATTTTACCACCGCTCATTTCTCCCGCTTGTTTCCAGCGCATTTCTGTGATACCAAGGATGTCGCATCTGTACCTCTGCATTTCCTCTTGGAGCAGATGTAGTTTGCCCGCCGCCCATAGTGTTCGGACATTTCATGTTCCTATTGATAGCACGTCTTTAGATGGTTTGATCCTTCTTTCGGTAGCTGATTTTTCGATCCAACCCAGATTGCTCGGTTGGAGTCGCGAACCTTGTTTAACCGAACGACGTCCGAGCAGGCATGCTTGTGGAATTGTGTTGTGTGGCATCAGATTTCATTCGTATTTTTTCTTTACTGTCAGCGAATCGACACTCATCTGACAGACCCTCCTCCTTTATCTGGGCTTGGGACTGGCACGAGGGGTGCGGGGTTGCAGCTCCAAGAGGCGGAGAAAGATAAGGTCCAAATAAATAAATAAATACTCATATTCCGAGGCAATTAAATTGCATTTTTTAGTTTCAACTCTTATCAATCGCTATCCAATGTAAGCTCTTTTATTGTTGTTTCGATTAGTTGATAAGCAATAATAAATTGTTACAATTATTCAGTTTTAACAGTCCCCGACTGCTCAATAGCCGAGCTATACAGCTGCATAACTCAGGCTTTTCAATGCACACTAAAGTCCCACCTCTTCGGAAATTCCTGCCCAGATCCATCCTGACTTCCGCAGCTGTAGTTTTCCGCCGCATACGGAATCCGCCCTAATTGTAATTGTAATCTGATTTTCTTAACCTTCGCAGGACCAAGCGGGGTAAATAATTACCCCAGGGGTATTTGGATGTTGATTGCGGAGCAACTGTGGGGAGTTATAATTTGGTTCCAGGGGCTTTCACCTCCGGACGTTTCACCTCCGGACGATTCACCTCAAGGGGTTTTCACCTCCGGACGTTTCACCTCCGGTCGATTCACCTCTAGGGGCTTTCACCTCTAGGGGCTTTCACCTCTAGGGGTATTCACCTCCACTCTCATATCTATTAATAATTAACCATAAAAGTGTAACAAATAGAGTCAGATAATAGGACAAGATAGTGGCTAATTAACGGCATATGATAACGCGTGTCACTGACTGAGAACGAAACATATGCAATATATTACAAAATATTGGAATATATTATAAGCTTAAGCAACTAATTATCGTGTCATAAAGTAGATAAAACGAGGCAATAATCAATACGTAGCCTAATAAAGTTGATTTCTTATTGTAAACTTATCAAGTTTTGGTAAACCTGTAGTTTAGGTTGGTAAATTATTTTATATCGTCAAATTAAAATGGGAGCTGGATTGATGAAAAAATGGTTTCCCTGAATGAAAGTGGGATTGATGAAACCGTTTATGTATTTAAATAGAAGTTGGATTGGTGGAAATAATTTTTACCGTAAATAGAAGCTGGATTGATGAAACTAAGTTTTCGATGCAATAGAAGCTGGATTGAAGAAAATAATTTTCCGTAAGTAGAAGCTGGACCCATGATAATAGTTCTTTGCCTAAATAAAAGTACCATTGATGAAAAATATTTTTTTGGTTAAACAGAAGTTGGGTCATTTTTATCATGAAATGGAAGCTGGATTGATTAAAAAAATTCTTCATGAAATGGAAGCGGGATTGATCATAGTTATCATGGACATAGGTAGACTGCTTACTTACCAACGTCAAGTACGGCATTGAAGACATTCAAATAATTTACCAACCTAAACTACGGGATAACCCAAGTTTTTTGTCCACGACGCCGAGAACTAAACACAGACAAACATCGGCCTAAAAATCAGTAACTAATTATGATGTCATCTAGTAAAAGGCCATTAAAGATTGGCGATTGTTTTCAACTACCTTATTACCTGAATCGATTTGTTACGTGTAATTGCAGTGTTTTCGAGTCAAAGGAATATGTTAACAACAATCACAATGACACGTGTTATCATAATAATTACAGTCACTCACTTGTCTTATTATTCGATTTGTTACGCGTTTAAGGTTAATTATTAATAAATATGAAAGTGGAGGTGAATACCCCTAGAGGTGAAAACCCCTAGAGGTGAAAGCCCCTAGAGGTGAATCGACCGGAGGTGAAACGTCCGGAGGTGAAAGCCCCTAGAGGTGAATCGTCCGGAGGTGAAACGTCCGGAGGTGAAAGCCCCTGATACCTATAATTTGACGTTTCATGTGTTTACAAGTTAATACCCCAGACATATTCTGACACCATAACCATCTTGATGTCATGTTGTGGGAAAAAGATATTTGAGTCCAAAGTGTCATGGGGTAAATATTTACCCCGCTTGGTCCTCGACGTCGTTATTTTTTCGAACATAGGAAAAAATATTTTTTTAAATATCTGAGCTCAGAAGTAACTTAAAATCATAGATAAAGTGTTGAATCTAACACAGAATTAAGTTTTGATAGTAGCATAATTGTGGAGAGTCTACTTTCCAAGATGGCGGCCAATATGGCCGCCAAAACAAAAAAATATGCATATCCCAGCTCATAGACAAGCTATAATAACAAGTAAAGTGTCGAATTTAGTATTTTCAAGGTCAGGGATTCGATCTGTCGTAACGGCAATAGTACGAGAGTGTTAATTTCCAAGATGGCGGCCAATATGGCTGCTAAAACACAAAACTATGTGTATCTCAGCTCACAGGTAAGATGCATTAACAAATGAAGTGTCAAATTTAGTATATTCAAGGTCAGGGAATTGATTTATCGTAGTGGCAATAGTGTGTGAGTGTTACTTTTCAAGATGGCGGTTAATATGGCGCAAAAACACAGAAATTTGTATATCTCAGCTCATATTTTGCTTTTGGCGGCCATAATGGAGGTCATCTTGGATAGTAACGCTCCCATACTATTGCCACTACGAGAAATCATTACGTTGATCTTGAATGTATGTACTAAATTTTACACTTCTTTTGTTATTTTAGCTAAACTTAAAGCTGAAATATGCATGTTTTGTTTCTGCGGCCACATTGGTCGCCATCTTGGAAAGTATCATCTCGACACTTTTGCTACTGCGAAAAAACGACTGTTTGACCTTGAAATTATAAAATTTGACACTTCATCTGCTATCGTAGATTACCTATCGGCTAAGATATTTATATCTGTGTTTTGGCGGCCATATTGGCCGCCATCTTGGAAAGAAACACTCGCACACTATTGGCACTACGAGAAATGGATTCCTTGATCTTGAAACTATTAAATTCGACACTTTGTTTCTTACGGTAGCTTACCTATGAGGTGAGACATAAATATTTTGTTTTGGCGGCCATATTGGCCGCCATTTTGGATAATATCAATCTAACACTATTGCAACTACGAGAAATCGATTTCTTGATCTTGAAACTATTAAATTTTATCCTTCATTTGTTATTGTAGCTTATTTTGATCTGAGATATAAAAAGTTTTGTGTTTTGGCGGCCATCTTGTCCGCCATCTTGGATACTAGCATTCCTACACTATTGCTACTATGAAAAATCGATTGACTGACCCTAAAATAATGAAATTCGACGCTTCATTTGTTACTGTAGCTTGCCTATGAGCTGAGATATGCATTTTTGTGTTATGGCGGCCATATTGGCCGCCATCTTTGGAAGTAACACTCGCACACTATTGACACTGCAATAAATCGATTCGGTGACCTTGAATCTATTTAATTAGACACTCTATTTGTTATGGTAGCCTACCTATAAGCTGAGATAGACATTCATTTGTTTAAGCGGCCATATTGTCCGCCATCTTGGAAAATAACACTCCCACACTATTGGCACTACGAAAAATGGTATCCACGGCCTTGAAACTATTAAATTCGACACTTCATTTGTTGCTGTAGCTTGCCTATGAGCTGAGATATGCATTTTGTGTTTTATGGCGGCCATATTGGCCGCCATCTTGGAAAGTAACACTCGCACACTATTGGCACTGCAATAAATCGATTCGGTGACCTTGAATCTATTTAATTCGTCACTCTATTTGTTATGGTAACTTAACTATAAGCTGAGATATACATTTTTGTGTGTTTTGGCGGCCATATTGGCCGCCATCTTGGAAAGTAACACTTGCACCCTATTGGCACTACAAGAAATGGATTCCTCGACCTTGACACTATTAAATTCGATACTTCATTTGTTATTGTAGCTTACCTGTGAGCTGAGATATTACAAATTTTGGTGGGGTAAAAAATTACACCGCTTGGACCTCGACGTATCGTAAAATGTTTTGGTCCTGCGAAGTTTAAACAGCTACTTCAAGAAAGAACTCATCAGTGTCGCTGGGGATCAGTGAAATTGCTGTCTAATAATACAGACATCATGTGCTTGCGACACTGTAGAAGCGACAAACTGAGGAGCTCGAGACGCAGCTTTCGGGAAATGCAGCTCTTCTGCCTCCTACATGTACTTCTGGTCGCCTGGTAAACGGAACGGTTGTTGTTTTTCGACTGGCAGTGAAAATGCCTGTCCTTCTCTGGAGCTTTCAGGATGCCCAGTTGTCTTCTCTCTACGATGATAACTATACGATGATAACTAGACGGTAAAAGCATCGTGTACCACCGTACCACGGTTATTATCCCCATCGTCGTTTTCTGGTGTCACGACACTTCGTCTACCGACACTTCGTCTACGACACTTAGACTACAGAAATTTCGTCGAACGACATTTCGTCTACAAAGTTATTTTATATTGTCACTTTAAAATGGAAGCTGGATTGATGAAAAAAAACTGTTTCCCTAAATGGAAGTGGGTTTGATAAAAACATCTCTGTGTTGAAATAGAAGCTGGATTGATTGAAATAATTTTTCCAGTAAATAGAAGCTGGAAATTAACCTGGATGCATGGATGAAAATAACTTTCCATTCAATAGAAGCTGGATTGATGAAAATAATCTTGTCAGTAATTAGAAGCTGGATTCCTGAGAATATATAGCACGTTTTAGCGAAACTATAAGAAAGCGGCCTCTGTTGATTAGCCGTAATGGATAAAGATACACTTGTAGACGAAATGTCGTTAGACGCAGCTTTCGGGAACAGCTTCGTCTGTAGACGAAGTGTCGTAGACGAAATGTCGGTAGACGAATTGTCGCGGAACCTCGTTTTCGTGATCTTCGATGCAACTTTGTTCACTGAGCCAACCGTTAACTCTTGATGGTACTCCTTCGGTAGAGCATTTCCTGCATGCGATGACTCACAAATGGTCACTCTTCTTGTTGTATGAGCAACGACAGTTTGTAACGAATTTCAGGCGAAATTTTGTGAGGGGCTTAAATTGCACTGTGTCAATTGTCTGGGTAACTAGCTAACAATATTTGGGACGATAATGATACTCGAAAGTTTTCATATTTTTATTAGTATATTTTATCAAAGTAATCGCTTGTGGTCGAGGTAAATAAGTTTGGCAGTAATATTTTGGAAGACATCTCACTTTTCAGGTGACGCCAGATTGCATTCTTAAACCGTTGTCTGGTTATTCTTCGATTGAAACAAACGTCGACTGATATGAGAGAGCTGATCACTTCTTCGTCTGTCTGCTTTGTTGATGAATACAATATCCAATGCAAATAGGACTTTTGCAAGATAATGTCCAACATCTCTAGTGGAAGATCGTACAGCTGAAATGCAAACAGGTGCAACTTAACACTTAAAAACTATATGTGACGCCAGGGCTCAAAACCCGTCTCTTGTCGCTTCCTAGATACTGAGCTAGAAGCTGAAAATAGTCGAGAGGGGTCAAGAATATAGAATATTAATATTAGAATATTAGAAAATATTAAGCAGTAGCCTATGAATTTGCCATAACTTGCAAAGTAGTATTCCGATTTTGATGCCGTTTGTTTTATTCCACACAGAATAGAGCCCTTTATTGCACAGCAAAATTGCAGAATAATCAAGTAATGGTTGCTGAGGACTTTAATGACATGACTATTCCGAAAGTTTTAATTAGATTTTTTCACTCCATACCTGTAACGATTCCCTTAGTATCATAACAAACATTCACATCTATTCATGTGTACGTATATATATTTTTATAGGTACAGTATTAATGATTAATTATAGCATTCTTTGTGTTAAACTTTAATTAATCAATCAGCGTAGATTAACTAGCGCAATCCAGGGGTATAAGGAAATTAATAGTCTTTATAATCTGAACGTCATGGATACATTGCTACGATGAAACCATGCCATTGGACAAATTCAAACGATGTCACGGTTGATCAACAGACTTTGACCGCGCATGCGCATTACAAGAAGAAGACGGTGTGAAAAGGACCGTTAACAGTTCTTCACCCGATGCTGGGAAGAATGGCGTTTAGCGTGGCGTTTCTAAGTGCAATTTAAGGCATTAGAGCGTCGAAAGTGTCTGTTATTCGTAAACGTTATAGTTGCGATAAGAACTATACTCGAGGAGTATAAGACTTATAAGTACAGTGTTGCGGAAATAAGATTCAGTCAAAAGGAATCTTATAATCGAACTGAACTATACGTCGGTCGATTTCGGTAGAAGTTTAAATTCACGTAAGCAGTTAAGTTCGTCGGAACTTCCATGAACTGGACTATTGGATTAAAGTCTATAGCGAGTCGAATATAAGAGCGAAGAGATTCATACAAATCTTCCATATTCTACTTTACTACAAGAAGATGTAATGCTACGTGAGTTCTACACTTCACAGAAGAGATTCACTCGTCCATTCAACGAAAGATATGATCGTCGTCATCATCATCCACAGTGAGGTCTACGCTTGTTCGAAGTGAAAGTCCGTTGGGGTTATACAGAAGTGACTACAAGAATATCTACGTGGGAGGTATTTAATTTCCCTTAGGCTTAATACCATGTAAAATGCGCTGGTTTAAGTAAGAATAGTTTATAGAATTTAAACAATCTTAATAGATTACCCTAGACAAGAAAACGAGACCATATTTAGATACAATTTCATTAGTTTGACGATTTGATGATAATTAATATTCAAACTTGAAATGTGTTGCATTGATTTGATTGGTTGAACTATATAACTTGACATACATTCATCCAATCGCAATGGATATAGACTTTATAGGTAACACGTGCACACGATCAATGCATGCACGGAAATAGATTAAAATCTATAGACCGCTTGCAAATGGGCGTGGCCTAAATTGCGGGGCTGTGGCGGCCATGTCGGAGTGCAACCACGTAACTATTTGTTGTGCAGCGTTTAAGTTGGTTATATTCATCTTAGGTTTAAGTAAAAAAACTGTTGTCAAAGCACTCAAAGATGTTGTTAGTTGATGGAAGAACGTTTTCTTGTAAGTTTACAGTGAATAAATGGTGTCGATCCGTATACATTGACATCTAGCAGTCTTATAAAGTTATACACTTCGGACGATTGAGATGCCGGATTTCTTCTACGTTGTGGTAGGTAGTCCTTATTTTGGTGTTGTTATGTTAGTCCAAGATGTTAGCGTGACTTCATTAACATTTAAATTTTAATTGGTAAAAGTGTAGTTTAGCGTCGTCAATTAGGCAAACTTATAGTATCGTGGGCTGAAGAATAATTATACGGTATCTTTGGGCATGCTGCGCGGACGCCGGACGGTACCAGGTTTTCTAATGACGACACTAACCTTAACCCTGACCATAACCGACTCTCACGACGCCTAACCTGACTCTAACCGACACGACGCCAGTAAACTTATGCACTATATCTTCAGCCCCGATTCTATAAGCTTGCCGTAAATTATTCGCCATTGCATGGGTTGCAGCGTTGGTCGAATACAAGTGGGATTGAATATTCTTGCTAAAGAGAAGTTGGATAGATGAAAATAATTTTTGCTTAAATAGAGGTGGGCCGGATGAAATCTTGTTCGAAGCTGGACTGATGAAAAATAATTATTAATTAAATAAATTATTAATTAAAATGATGTAAAATAATTCCTGCTTAATTAGAAGCTGGATTGATGAAACGAATTCTTGCCTGCTGGATTGATTGAAATGATTCTCGCCAAAGTAGAAATTACACTGATGAAAAACAACAGTGTTACAACGGGCGAATAATTTACGACGATAAACTACACGTTTACCTTTTAATTCATTAACTCATTTTAGCTGTGGTAGCTTCCTCAGTGTGACATATTTTTTAAAAATGTTTCATTGCAACATATCTGAGATTGTGAAAGAACAAGTTTTTGACAGTTCCGAGTGATATGCTAGTTTACTATTGAAAATCTTAATAGAATTATGTATTCCATGAAATGCTGGAAGATTTTACAGCTCATGTTCTTGCTTAGCAAGTATTGGTCCTTGGGTTATGAGATCGGTTTCATGAAAATCAGTTATAATTAGCAGTATGTTTTATTTTCTTTGCAGGAACAACTTCCTGCACACAAGCAGACTGCTGCTTCTGTCACATGTCACTAACTTGACTTATCGTCTACTGGCTGACATGGACTTCTCTTAGCCAAAGAAACAGAAGAAGACTTTTGACAGCAGTAGGGTGCTGGTTCCTCATCACCTTTGCCATGTGTGGTCTTGTCAACTACAGTATCATCATAGGCAGCACGTTTGTCATGACGCTGTGGTTGGATGAGCACTACCCACTCAGAGATGTCACGGTCACAACGAGAGAGCCTGAATTCGTCACTCCTGAAATCAAACATCTTCTCAGACGCAAAGACAGACTGATGCGGTCAAATTGGGAGAAGGAAGCGTCGGCGGTTGCGGAGAGAATCGGCAAGGCCATCGTCAAGGCCAACAGAAAGGAACTCGATGACCTCGACAGGATCAGACAAGTCAGGTTTCAGCTGAGGACCTAAACACCCACTATGCCGCCATCTCAACGGATCCTGCTTACATAGCTCCTCCTCCGAGACATACCGCTCAACCAGACACCCCGATCCTCGCCAAAATGTCTTTATTTAACATGCTAGACCACCTTCAACCAACCGCGGAGGGCAATGACGGGATGCCTGCCTGGTTTCTCCACCTTCTTGCACCTGTCATCTCACACGCCTTGACGCATCTCATCAACAGATCCCTCCTGCTTTCACATGTTCCACCCACTGCACAACTTCAATGTCATGCTCAAATACGCTGACGATACGTACCTGCTCGTAGGTTCAAACAACATAGCAACCGCCGCAGAAGAGTTTAACCACATATCTACATGGGCAGAAGACAACAACCTCCACCTCAATCCATATAAGACGCGTGAGCTAGTCATCTTCAAGAAGGGAAGGAGCAGCACAGCTCATCCTCCTCGGATAGTACCTGGTGCAGAGCGAGTCAACTCCATCCGGGTACTGGGAGTGACCATTAGCTCTGACCTCAGCTTGACTCCACATCTTACAGAGGTACTCTCGTCATGCGTGTCGTCTATGTAGCCTACGCTCTCCGAGTCCTGCGATCTCACGGCCTCCCCATCCCGCCATCCAAGTGGTTGCAAGAATGACCACAGTTGCATCCTTGATGTATGCATCGCTGGCTTCTGGACAGGCTAAAGCAAAACGGGGTTCTCCCTCCAAACGCCCCTGCTGCGGAGCAATTGGCTGTATATCTGACCAGAGCCATGTGCTCAGAAGATTTGTTCCCGAGTCTCGCAGTCACAGCTACAACCTACGAACACGGCCCATGAGTACAAACTACCACCGAAGGACAACAGAAATTTTATATCACGACTTCTGTACAAAAACATTAATTGACAGCGAGCAGTATCAGTTGATGTAGATATGTTGGAAAATGACATTGAGTTGATTGAAATGAAGACTAGTGGTCAGAGTGGATATAAAAACTGGTTTCTTATTTAAGCAGGCTGGATAACAGCCTATAAACTGAAAGATGTTTGTTGCACAGATGTATCAAAACCTTCACTGGCTTGGCTTAACACCTGAACAACGAGCGTGTACTGTGAGTGACTGGGAAACCAATGCAGCTGGACGTTGAGCCTGGAACCTGGAAGGGGCGTTACATAAATTTTTGTAATGAATGAAGGTTTAAGGCTATTTGTTTTCCCATTGAATACACTTTTAAGTCGGCTGCAATAGAGTGGGGTATTGCTCATGATGAGGCAGCCTTGACCAATATAAGCAGTCATATGGTCACAGTAACTGGAACAGCGTGCATTAATTTGTCAAAGTGCTCCCAATTACCCATTTATGGGCCCTTCACCCGATGCTTTGGTTTCATGTCAGTAAAGGTGGAAATTAAATGTCCATACAGTTTGAGGTCTAATGAATGATGTAATTCAGTGGTGACAGCTGTTTCACTACAGGTCATGAGATTCAACTTCAAGTCCATTGCATTTTAACATTTTGAATGGAACACAGAAGTGTGGAAATATCTTCTTCCATATTTACTGAAAAACTTCATTCACAATGATTTGCAGTGTTGTTGTTACGAGGTTTAGCAGTAACATACTATTAACAGTTAACAACGAGAGTGTACTAAAAACGACTGGCAAACCAATGGTGCTCATCGTTAAAGTGTTGACAAACTTGAATACTGTTGGCGTGAAATGTTAACACAAACGCAGAAGTCCTGATAACAGTAACAGCTGGCCTGGTACCAACATACACAAGTACAGCAAAACTACAACTCTGTTACCAACTAGGCACCACATAGAAAAAATAAAACACTGACTAGGTAACTAGTAATTCAACAATTATGTAATGTAAGTAGTAACTTATATAGCACTGCTCACAGCACAAGCCATTCAGTAGCGTTCCCAGTATGAGTACCCTAAGAGAAGAAATAGGTTTTGAGGAGAGAGAAATGAGGAAGAAATCCAAAAAGAATGGAAACATGTAATGAGGAGGGTAGGGCATTCCACAGGGTAGACCCAATGGTGGCAAATGATCTAGTTTGGGGCAAAGTGGTTCTGGTTTGTGGGGCAACGAGATCATGCCAGTCCAAACAGCGGATAGGTCAGAGAGAAGCTGCAGAATGGAGAGAACGAATAGATTAATGAAAAATTGACTACACAATTAAGAATAATGGCACAACCATGCAGTGCTGTAGTGTTAAACTTAGAAGTGAGTACACGCTACAGTAGGCTACAGCCTTCAGGTTACTTTTCCAGAAGTTTGAGGAGTATGAGTTTGTAGTTTACAGTCTTAAAAGTTATAGTCTAGTCTGCACACTACACTCTTCAGCATTAAAAAATGTCAAAGTACGTTCTGGAGGTGAGTACACGCTTTGCACAGGTGAGTATACTAAAAGACAAGTTTTGTGAGGCGAGTACACGCTGTATACCCGCTAAAACCTTCGTCTACAGCCCTGTAACAGAATTGCGATTGCATTGAGTTTCGCTTGTGATAGATCATCTGTGGCTATAGCTTTTAGCCATAGCTGCCGGCTTTCTTCGGTTCGGGGTCACTATTCCGGGTGTCCGCTATTCCGGACTAATGTGGCTGGCATGCTGCGCGAGAGGTACGATGTTTTCTAATGACGACACTAACCCTGACCCTAACCGACCCTCACGACGCGGAGTCAGGCGGCCCTAACGACGCGGAGTCACGTGGATCCCCGGAATGCGGTACCCTTTCTTCGCTCCGGGTTCGTTCTTCTGGGCGTTAACGCTTACGAATTTTTTTAACTTTACTAAAAGAACCTTTATCATTCTCAGTACGGTTGCCGCAGTCAACTACATGTATAATAATGCACAGAAGACCATTTCCACGGTTTTTAATACGCGCCGTTCACTTAACGACGTTAACGTATCCAACGACAACAAACATACCTGCACTCCGCAATGGCCGCTGTCTATTTATAGCATATGCAAATGAGGTTGGTACGTCATTACGCAAAAGCCTTATTGTTAGGGGACCGTTACAATACCAATGAAAGAATCAAACGCACATAACTTCAGTTAGAAAAAATATATTTTCATTCTGTAAAAAGTATTTTGAAGCAGATTAATTGTAGAATATGACTAAAAAAAGAGGTCAGAAACCGACATGTGACGGGTTTTGACCCCGGTACTTGTCGGTTTTACGACCCCAAAAAATTCTTCATATCGTCACTTTAAAATGGAAGATGGATTGATGAAAAAAATTGTTTCCCGATATGGAAGTGGGATTGATGAAAACATTCCTGTGTTTAAACAGAAGCTGGATTGATAGAAATAATTGTTCCCGTAAATAGAAGCTGGATGGATGAAACTAAGTTTTTGATTGAATATATCCTGTATTTTAGCGTATTTTATTATTTATCTTGTCTGCCTGTGTAAAGGAAGTTGGATTTATGAAAATAATTCTTTGCGTAAATAGTAGTTGGATTGATGGATATGAGGAATTTTAAATCACGTAATGAAGAATTTTTGGGGTCGTAAAACCGACAAGTACCTTGACCTCTGGCGTCACATATTAGATATCACGATAAGCTTATCTAGAATGCTATGAATATAACAAATGAGTAACTTGGCATAATATGTATAATTTCACAAGGTTATTATTTTAGTCACCAAATTTTCTAAGCATCATTTTAAACTATGTTGATTCCATTGACAGAGCGATATGTAATCCCTAATGGTCCAAAAGATTGCAAATCATGCAGCCTACTGATGGGTTTCTATATAATCTCTCTGTTTCTTACATAATTTATATCTACTTGTATTATGGCGATGGTTGGTAGGTTATAAGTTCTCCCATATTCATGTTCCATCTCAGAGTTAATATTTTGATCTTAAAAAGCTTCGATAATCGATGAGGCTCCTAAAAACATCAGAGTCTCTGCGTTCCTGTCTCCTGCATGCCTGGTCAATCCTCGTTGCCTTCAGTGGCACCTGTTGACTTAATGGTTCTTGATCCCGTACAACGATGTGGACCATTTGCCTTTCTTATGCATGTGACCATCCTTCTGGATCAGTATTCCACTAAAAATGACTTCCACAACGTCGATATCATATTGCACAAAACATCAGTCGATGGCTGCTTCAAATAAGATCACCACAAAGTTTATGATGTTGTTAATCATCTTACTATCTGTCTTATATAAATTTGTGCACAATCTTACCGTTGTTTTAGACGAAGCTTCATTCTTCTGCCTTCGATATTCTGCTTTAAATAAACATATTTAGAAGAAATTATTTACATGTTTTCATCTTAAAAATAATATGCTCTGCATTTCTTCAGTTTCCAAACACGTGTTTAGTTTCATCGTTCGTTGAAAAAGACGAACTTTATGAATAAACGACAACGCTTAACTTCTCGTTTTTAAAAGGAAATTAAACAGGAAAACATGCTAATTGACCCACAGACAGCTGACGTTACTAGGCAAAATATGTTTCATAACTGCTACAATCTACATGTAGAACAATTTTTGTCACTTATTGCGTTCTGACAACAAAACTTTGATCGAATAAACGAAAATACATACATAGGCCTACATACATACATACATACATACATACACTGACCACCAACTGCAAGTTGTGAGTTCTCAGAAATAGGAATTCTACCGTAATTCAATATTTTACCTATTTATTCGTAAACTTTGCATTCCTTCCAAACGGATCCTTATAAGTACAATACAATACAATACAAATGAAAATTTATAGCACGCTTTAACCAGACAGGTCTTGCACGAGAGCGCGTTTCACTACATTCTTAGTCATAGTGCAAGGTGAACAGGTGAGTTTTTAATTTTGTTTTAAACTGTGCAACAGATATGCACTGTCGAACTAAAGCTGGAAGACTGTTCCATTCTAATGGTCCTCAGACGGAAAAAGCACGGTTTCCAAACTTCCCGTGAATGTGGTACACGAGGAGGCAGATCTTGAAGGCGATACGGGCGCGGTGCTATGACAATTCGGCGCGTGGGATAGTTCGGCGCAAGACAATTCGGCGCCTTTTGGTAACGCTTCTATTTCTATTCTAATTCGACTGTTAGTTTGCAGCGTTTTAACCGATGACTCTACTCCCATTTCTAGTTACAGTTTTATCGCCAACAATTAAGGCAGTGTTGTAAATGCGAATGCGCTTTAATAAGTAGGCCTAGTTATCAAACGCATAGCCTTGTATTCTATATCTTTTCAATGATTGTGTATTAAAAGTTATAAATATTTAGTCCTACTTCTCTAAATCATTAGTAACTCTAGTATTTTATATAAATACAAATACGTGGTATAATTGTAACCTAGGCATACTATGCAATTCGGCGAAGTTCTTTTTGTAAAACGTGGTCGCAGCTAGAGACAATTCTTTTGAAATTACATTTCCAATCTGCTAAGACTTAGGGCCTATGGTCTAAACCAACTTCTGTTGAAAGGCCAATTCAAATAACAGTAGGCCTAGGCCTATAATAAATATTTACATTTACAGTTGGGCCAAAGCAATCTGGTTTTGTGTGCGCGGAAGTCTTCTTCAATGGATTTCTTCTGTTTGCTGCTGATGTCGATCTCACTTTCCTGAATCTAAATAGCTGCGCCGAATTGTCCATGCGCCGAGTTGTCGTGCGCCGAAGTGTCCGGCGCCGAACTGTCTGTCGCCGAATTGTCTTGCGCCAAACTGACCGGCGCCGAATTGTCTTGCGCCGAATTGTCGCGACACCACAGTGTAGGCATGATGTGATCTCTTGGACCAGGCGAGCGGCGGTGTGTAGAACCAGGGCCGGCCCTAGCCCAAATGGCGCCCCAGGCAAAGCATACATTTGGCGCCCTCTGATCCCGTCTCCACGGTCCACCCCACGTCACAACTCAATGATGAACCCGCCAAAAGATTTACGCTCAACTGAGTTATTTATTTATTATTACTTTTTATTTAGTACACTCAACCCTGGATAATTTTGAATTTGGAGGGATGGTAACAAGCAATAAGACTTCGAATTAGGCCTTCCGAAAATTCAAATTACCGAAAAAGAAAAAAATTATTTATTAAAAATTATTTGTTTTAGTAATCAGAATTCTGTTCTGCTAGTAGTTTTTCACCAACAATTTTTATAAAGCTGAAAGCAATTCAAGAAAATACCCTCAATACTAGTATTTTACAAACGAATTACTAGCTGATGACTGGGCAATAACACTAACAGCTAAAGTAGTTTCAGTTTCGTTGAAATAGTTTAAGCCATCCTTTTTGCTTTTTGATAGGGCCTACAACTTCTCTGTCGTGTTTTTCTTACAATTTAGAGCACCCGATAACTTCTGTCGCTTTACAGGGCTATACCTAATTTTTTAAATTACAATTTTTATTTTATAAGATCAAATCTATAAATTGATTTAGATATAATTAAGAAAACTGCTATTAAAATGTAAATGCACAGATTTTTACAGGTAATTAACTTAAGCTTAGTTGATGCAACTGCGATGTCTGCTCAGCAGTCAACAAATAAAGCTACATTGATTAAATATTATATTATACTACAATAATATCTCTTCAGTTGTTGGCATTTTCAGTCGAAGCTGTCACTATGTATGTCGGCAACAGATAAACGGACGGTCACGTCTATTACAGACACAAATTACAGAGTACAGCCACGCGGGAATAATTGAATTTTAATGGTTAAATTAAATTTGTGGGGTGTCGAAATTGAATTAGGTCTACTTGAAAAGGTGCAATGAAACCAATAATTGTTTTAAAATTTGTTCCATACGCAAAAGTTTTGAATTCAAATGAAAATAATAATTTTAATTGTAAAATGGCTAAAAGTGAAAAACTTTTAAAACACACTTTTTGTGAAAATGGCGCCCCCTAGATTGTGGCGCCCTAGGCAACTGCCTGCTTTGCCTGTGCCTAAGGCCGGCCCTGTGTAGAACTGAGGATAAGGGTTGCAGTGTTGATGAAGGAAGACCGGATAGGACAGAGTTGCAGTAGTCGAGGCGAGAGATGACATGATCTTGGATGAGGATACGAAGGCAGGTTTCGTCGAGGCAACGTTTCACTTGTCGGATTCGACGAATGTGGAAATAGCATGATATAGCAAGTTACTGTAGTTGCGCAGACGATGCTTTTTTTGTTTTAGAGTTAGTAATAATGTTGTTTTTTTCCACTTACCTCTTTTGAAACATGAAGAAAATCGCAAATCATGATTCTGGCGTTTACGATTACTTTCGTTATTGTTTCGCTTGTGTTTTCCAGCGCAGGCGCCCATTGTGCTCGTTTACTGCAGAAATGAATTTGAAGAGTTTTTTTTTAATTTTTGAAACGATTTGCTCTATTAAACAATGTTTTCCTAATTAAAACAGTTTACTTTGTATAAGAACTTTCAACATAATGAAATAATGTTACTGATTAAATAAGACGTTGGTCTGGGAACAACTTACTCTACGAACAGTTTACCGTCAGCATCAATCGGCTGCCGATAAACTAATCATACTTCGAATAGCTTACCATTGTGAAACGAGCGTCAGAGCCGCTTATTTCAGCTGCTAGCATTCCCTGGTCCAGCAAGAGTAGGCCTAACCTTTTACAACAACTGTCTCTTTTGTTAGGCCTAACTGTGAGTCTTTGTTTAACATTAATGAGAGGCTACTTACTTATGTTAAAAACCTAAGCCTACCTGACTGTAGATTTGCAGTATATGAGACTTCAATTTAAATTTACACAAAAAACACTTTAAAGTCAATATAATATATGGGAATATTGTGATTTACCTGTTACAGCCAGCTGGTACACAGACCGAAAACATAACCATGGCTGGCTCAATCCCCTCATTACTTACTGCACCAGATGCAAGCCGGCCAGTTCGGTAACGCCCCTACAAACCTCTCCAACACCACCTTTCGACCTACGTCGGTAGACGATCTCGGCTTGAGTTACCAGTCAGATAATTATTATCTCTCGCTTGATGAAGACGCCCAGCTGTCTTATCCTTCGGGCTACCAAGGGGGGGGGGTGGCTACCACCCCCTACGTTTTTGTAGGGGTGGTAACCATATGTAATATAATTTTGACATTATAGGTAGCTGTAGGAGGTTCATTTGCGCACATTTTGAGACATCATGTTGGTAGCTCACGCCATTCAAAGGTTATACCCGATATAGCCGATGTACCAAGGGAGGTGTGGATACCACCCCCTTAGTTTTTCGACTTGCTGTTATTGCAAGTTATTCCTGTTGTTTTGTGCGAATGCTTCCTGCAAACTGTCTTCTCACTTAATAATACTACTACTAATAATCTTTTCTTTATTGAAGCGCCTGACAAACGCACTGCGCTGTACATTATTTTACATGTTATGCAATTTAATCTTAACTACTAACAGAACAGACAGCCTGCAATACACGGCGCTAATAGCAGCCTACAAAGCATATCCGCCCTACGGGACTCGAACTCGGTACCTCTCGCTCTCTGTGCAATGTGTTATCCAATGCGCTATCGCCCCCCCCCCATCTTCAGTATCTGTTTGAGCTAATATAAGTTCTAAATCTTTAGTTTTTGACAAAGTTTACCTAGAAATGTTGGTTTACGTTGTGATGTTGTATCAGCCATTTTCACCCAGATGATGGTATTATTATTTATTATGATCACTTCCAGTTTTCATCTCTCTGTGTTGTTGATAAATTCAGTATCCAATGCAAATAGGACTTTTGTAAGATAATGTCCAACATTTCCAGTGGAAGATTGTACAGCTGAAATCAAAACAAATGCAAACTTTTACTTGTAAATTAGATAAGATAATTTTTATTATTGATTTATCTTGGGTGCTTTGAGGATACCAAATAAGTTAATTAGAGTAGCATGGATTTCAACCGGTTCAGAAGACTACATTTTACAAGAGTTACCCATTCGCCAAATCTTCAAAGTATATCATTTTAAAATATGTTGATTCCATTGACAAAGCGATGTGTAATTCATAATAGTCCAAAAGATTGCAACTCATGTACCGAGTAATTTCTGCTCTAAATTATCTGTCGGTTTCTTGCATTAATTATTTACATCAATGGCCTTGGTTGGTGCTAACTGAAGGTTATAAGTTAGCCCATAATATGTTCCATTTCAGAGTTAATCTCATGATCTTCAGTCAAGTGTATACTCTGTTTATTCTTCATGAATCTTCTACGAGACACTAACGATTTTCTATAATCATTATCACCTCGAATTATATTAGTATCTCATTCCATCCACAATCGGCAGTTCTGCTGTTACCTGATCATTTTTTGAGTGATTCGTGCAATCGGAATGTTTCCGTGCTTCAGGATATTCTCCTGATGGTGCTGCACTATTCACCGCTTAATGATTATGGGAATAGGCTAGCTTGAAACCGCAGGCATCATGGAGGTAAATGACTACAGAAACTGTTCAGTCAAATTAAAATTAATAGACAATGAAATAAACGACAATCCACAAATTTTCATGAAATAAGCAATAACCTAAAATAGTATCAAGATTTCTTTTTTTAATTGTTTAAACAGTTAGTAACCACCTGAAAGGTATTAAATGGATATTATGATAATCCAGGGAACATAATACAAATCGCTGAATGTACCACACAGAAGCCACATCGCTCGGGGCAGACCAGATTTTTTACCGACGCTCATTCCAATCAGACCATCAACTCAGGTTGCTGGGTGAGTCCCAAATAAAAACTGTCTATGGCTTAATTATAGCGCACTAATCCATCTATTGAGTTAAGCTACATCTAATAGATGCATTAGTGCGCTATTAAGGCACGTTCAACGATGTAACTTAAAATTATCTATATGCTTTTCGGCGGTGAACAAAACTTGCAAGATAGTTAAATGAAGTGTGGACAGTTTTATTCAGCATGATCGTAATCGCAATTGTAAATACCAAATTGCTAACCTGCTACTTAAAAACTAAGCACAGGGCACCAGCTTATTGACGAGCGATGCGTAGAGTCAGAAAGGTTCCGCAGAGAGACAGAAGATGAACAACGTTCGGTTCCTAGAAGAACAGTGAGAGAAGGAAGGAAGCAGTAAAAGAATAAAGTCCAGAAAATAACTAAGTTTTGTTAATGGTAATTTTAAAATCGCTTTGGAGTTTGCATTTTGAACATATTTGTATATTGACGTATGGTTAATTCCTTTCTGCCCTAGTGGCCTATAGGGGCACCGCGCGTTGAAACCAGAGGACTTAAGACGCTGCACTGGTTTCCAGTCGAAAACAGGATCCAATTCAAGATCCTCTTTTACGGTGAGCAAAGCTTCTATAATTGGCTCTGCTCCTAAAAAACATCAGAGGCTCTGCGTTCCAGTCTCCTGCTTGTCTGGTCAATGCTCCTTGCCTTCAGCGGCATCTGGGGACTTAACCCTCAGGCTACCGAGGTTTTTTTGTAACACAGACTACCAAGGGGGTAGTTACCCCATGGATTTCGGGTTTGGCTTATTTTGTAATACAGCAGTGGATTCAACATTCATTTCTGAACAAAATAGTATATTTAGTTGTACATTATGTGAATCCACCTCTAAATTACATAAGTTTTAACAACGGAACCCATAATTAGCGATATTTTATATTATTTCGTAATTGTTTTTACTTTTTGGGCAAACAAATATAAGATTATGTGTGGTTTGAAACTGATCTGTGTATCCAAGAACATTTTAAACATAATGAGGCTTCATTTGTAACAATAACCTACAAAGTAGTCCAAATTCTGTATTAGATACAGCGAAATCTAAAGGCAACATGAAATAAGACTTCACGTTATTGTTCACGGCAGTCAAATATTTCGGTGGTCCTTGCAGTTATTGCAAGTTACTTCGGTTATTCTGTGCGAATGCTTCCTATAAACTGGCTTCTCACTTCATCTTCAGTATCTGGTTTCAGCTAATATAAGTTCTAAATCTGTAGCTGTTGGCAAACGTTTACGTAGAAATATCGGTTTACGTTGTGATGCTGCATTCCGCCATTTTCACGTATTATTATTTATTTTTATCCATCTAGTTTAACTTGCGGAAATCTTGCAATCTTGCTTGCTTGCTTGCTTGAGCCACAGGCTAAAAAGTCAAATCTTGCGACGACTAATTCGATCACTTACAATCATTCAATCGTCATGAAACTTGGCAGATAGACTCGCCCTCGCAGACACTTCATTCTATAAAAATTTCAGCTCCCCAAAAGGCTAGCTTATAGAATCGGGGACTCAACTTTTCGAATCGGGGAATCCCCTTTTCCGATACGCAGCGTTGCCATTGGCCAGCGTTGCCATTGGCCGCAACAGAAACGAATGCGCTGCCTCATTAAACGAACGCTATGTCGTAAAATGAACGCGGACTATATATGTGTAGAGGTAACTGCTTCGTAAGACCCATTATAGGATACTAGATGGATATAGTAAAAAACTTTGTTTTTACGGGCTGTATTTTATTATCCATCTAGTTTAACTTACGGAAATCTTGCTTGCTTGCTTGCTTATTGCTTGAGCCACAGGCTAAAAAGTCAAATCTTGTGACGACTAATTCGATCACTTACAATCATTCAATCGTCATGAAACTTGGCAGATAGACTCGCCCTCGCAGACACTTCATTCTATAAAAATTTCAGCTCCCCAAAAAGGCAAGCTTATAGAATCGGGGACTCAACTTTTCGAATCGGGGAATCCCCTTTTCCTATACGCAGCGTTGTCATTGGCCGCAACAAAAACGGGCGCGCTGCCTGATTAAACGCACGCTATGGCGTAAAATGTACGCGGACTATATATTTGTAGAGGTAACTGCTTCGTAAGACGCATTATAGGATACTAGATGGATATAGTAAAAAACTTTGTTTTTACGGGCTGTATTTTATTATCACTTCCAGTGTTCAAAAGACAAATAAGTAATCAAGCAAATGAAGCCCTGCATTCCCTCTAAAAAATGGTATAATTGTTTCTCTTCTAGGAAAAAAAGTGAATACGCTATGGTCGAAAAACTAAGAGGTGGATACAACCCCCTTTAGTTTTTCGACCATAGCGTATGGTATCCACCCCTCTGGTACCTCGGCTATATCGGGTATAACTTTTGAACGGCGTGATATAGGCCTACCATCATGATGTTTACCTCAAATGTGCGCAAATGAATCTACTACAGCTACTTAAATTGTAAAAATTATATTCCCTATGAAAAAAAATTATTCATAACAACGTACGTAGCCCGAGGGTTAACCCGTATAGTTACAGTACAACGATGTGGACCATTTGCCTTTCTTGTGCGTTGAGCTATCCTTCTGGATAGTATCCCAAAAATAATGACTTCTACAGCGCCGTTGCTATAAAGATCAGTCGTTGGTCGCTTCAATTGAGATCACCATAGAGTTTATGATGTTGTTAACCTTGTTAGGCTACAATTTTGTCTTAGATAATTATAGGCCTTATTAGTGAAGAATCTTACCGTTGTATCAGGCGTCGCTTCATTCTGTTCAAATGTTTCAATCTTCTGTTTTCGATATTCTTCTTTAAATAAAAATATTCAGAAGAAATTATTTACATGTTTTCATCTTAAAATGTCCTCTACATTTCTTCAGTTTCAAACACGTGTTTGTTTTAATCATTCGGTGAAAAATGCGAACTTTATGAATAAAGGAAATCGCTCAACTTTTCGTGTTTAAAAGGAAATGAAGCAAGAAAACATGCTAATACGCGGCATTAGCCCACTGATTATCAACTGCAAATTGCGAGTTCTCAAAGTTAAGAATTTTACCGTAATTTTAATCAGACGAGTAAAACGTCAAATTTTTAACATCAGTCCCCAAATAGCCGCGAAAGGCAAATGTAGGCCTAGCCTACATTCAGCTGCTTTGTCATTGATGAATAAAAATGTCAAAAGCAGATAGACAAATCGAATGCTCGTAGATGTTGCACCTCTTAAAAGACGATGAAGGAATACTTCCTAAGTAGGCCTAGACATCTATGAAATCTAAAAGCTGTCATCTTATGCACGAGGCAGCACCATGACATTGTCTGCCAGTTTGCTCAGATTTGAATGCATTCAGTTTAGAACAATTCATCATAAATCATTCAGTAAAATTCAGAAACTTTTCGTAGCCATATTCGTCATGCGTTTTCCAGCCCTTATTGAAATTTAAAATTGCCTGCAGTTAAATTTTATTTTCTTGTGGTAAATCTGTCGACATGCGAAAGTTAGGCCTAGTCTATCAATCGGCGCACCAAACAGGATCGATAGTAATTCTGACCTATTTATGCCGCAGCTTTGCATTCCTTCCAAACAGATCCTTATCAATAGTTGAACAGTCGATGCTCTTCTGTTTTAGTGATAGAAATAAAGTGATTTGTTTTCACTTACCGCTTTTGCAAGAAAATCGCAAATCACGATTCTGTCGTTTACGATTACTTTCGTTATCGATTCGCTCGGATTTTCCAGTGGATGCGTCCATTGTGCTCGTTTACATAAATGAATTTAAGGACTTCCTTTTAGTCGACAGTATTTGCTTTATAAAACGATACTTTTATACTTAAAAACTGTTTCTTTATAAGTACTTTAAACACATGAAAAATGGCTACTGATTTAGCCAAAGTAATTATATGAAGAATACGTAGCCCTTCTCCCTTGCTGCTTCAAAGAGCAGGATGGAAATTAATTGCGTCTATTTTTAGAAGGAACGACACATCTTTATGCTGCTCATGAATATTTAACGTTCGCTCTTGTAAATTCTAAAATTTAATAGTCATTAAATAGGTTAAGATTGACGAAAGACCAACTGCATCTCTGATGAGACGCAATTCTTCCTCCGAGTATGGCCTTTTATTATGCTTATTTGCAATTTTTAAATGTAATCAACAATTTAACATAGGCCTATCTTTTATTTAGGTCATCAGTTTATTAGCGTGCTGTAACCTACTGTCAGTCGAGAGGTCGGGTGTACAAATCCCCTCCAGGCATGGATCCCGGGCAGACACTTCTTAGAGTCTATCAGGGCCCCTTGTTTTCTCGATTTTGTCTGTAAGCTCGAATCTGATGTAAGACTGTAAAAAGGCTATCAAACTACATTTAATAATAATAATGGTAATATTTATAATAGTAAGAGTACATGTAAAAATCAATTTCTGGTTTAAAAGATCCATCTCTGACTCTAATTATAAAGAAATTTACAGAAACATGAAAATGCCATTATGTGAATGTGATAAATGATTTTAAATTTTTAAAGTTACAAGATAAATTTACCGTATAGGCCTACTATACGGCGTATAGGCCTAGTAGGTACTATTATATTAAATAAATGCAGGCTTAAATGACTACTTAAGTCTAGTCTACTTATTATGTCTACATGTAGGTAGACCCAAAATGTGCTTTGCGGGCTTTCCGGCTTGCAAACAATTCGATCACGGCACCGAAGTCTAATTTTCTTGCTAGAGGCCCCTCGACTGCCAGTGTTCCCAAACTTGATAGTCGATCTTGGCACATGGTGGAACGTAGAACACTTTTAACCCTTGCTAGCGTGCTGAATGACCGTTCCGCCGGTGCCACGGTAACTGGCAGGGTGCAAAAAATTCTAAGCACCACGAAAATGTTCGGGAAAATGGTATAAACTTTCAAGTTGTGGAGCGTGTTTATAGAACGAGTGGCGATAATGGTAATTGTCCAAGACTGGCAGCGTGAATGGCCTTCAAATGTTCTATTTCGTCTACTAGATCCAGCGACACATCTACGCTGTACTTCAAGCAAAGTAATCTGGCCATTTCACGCAGTTCCTCTCTGTCTAATGTGGTGTATCTCCATACCACTTCAAATGTCGCATCAAGATCCTTGGCTGCCTCAAAGCGCGGAGTGATATTGCCGATGACACAGTCTAAAGGAGCATAAAAGACATCACCCTTAAAGCAGTCTTCTGGACTGGAGTCGCTAATTTCATCAGTCGATGTCTCATCTGCAAACCTCGCCCGCCGTCTGCGTCTCTTCTCTCGGAACATGCCAAGGTCATTCGAAGCCATACCGAGGTTGTCAGCAACAGTTTTACACTCGGTCAAAATCGCATCCCAGCTGTCTCTCTATTATTGTCTGAGATCATCGATTAGGCTCTTCAAATTTTCAACCTCGACAGCAGAACAATGACTGCTTGCTTCTGCTCCAAACAAGCCAATGTCGTTTTCCGTAGTGTCACTAGAGCCAGGTAATGCCAGTTTCAACCTTGGAGAAAGGAGGAGGGCGACGTCAAAGTCGTTAAAAATGATATTGATACAAAAATTATTAACAAACGCTAGCTTACTTCCATCCCTGTTGAGTAGAAGGCTTAACTCGCCATTAATAACCGTTGAACCTACAAATTGTAGTTCAACGCATTGAAAAATTAAATACTGAAACAAGAACAGTAGAGGTAAATGTTCTGAACTGGAACAACCATCCAATAACCACCCAAACTATTAGTTATTATTACAAATTGAACCAATAACAAACCATATTTATATATAATACCCAAGTTCTCGCTATGACTCATCGATCGAAACTATCGGAAATCCCCAAGGTATCGATCGATGAGTCAAAGGTCGCGGAAGTTCACAACAGTTTTGATGATGAGCCGTCACACGGTCGTTAAGTCTTCATTATTAACCCACGAATTAAAGGACTCAGGATAGCCTAACCATTTTACGAGTGATTTCTTTCCGCGTTTCCTGATAACCTTCTCGATTCTAAATAATTCTTGAGTCGTCTTCTGTAGCTCTTGCTCGTAGAATGACCCCTGAATTTCTTCTCCGTTATAATCGGTAATCTTATAGGTTGGAGGAACTGTGTATTGAACCTGGGATACCGTAAATACTTCCTCAGTCCAGTTCGCTGTGTATCCTTTTTCAAATATGTTCTTTTTCTTCATAATTCTAACTTTATCACCGATTGAAAACCTAGGTGTAATAGGCTCTGAAATCTCGTCACCATATAAATTTATAAATACAGTCTTTTCATTAACTTTCATACTCGCCTTAGTGGGAGTCATTTTTACAGAAGAATGCCTCGTGTTATTATAATTATTAACCATTTCGTCTAATATATTAATATATCTTCTAGTTGAATTAGCTGAAAAATATTTGTACATCTTTTCTTTCATCGTCCTATTCCAACGTTCGACTACACAGGATTTCTCCTCATTTTCAGTGGAATATAACTCGACTAAATTCTGTACATCCTTATTATAAAATTCTTTTCCTTTATCAACCCATAATTTACCTGGTTTTCTTCCGCTCTTTAATATTTTCAAGAAACCACTAGCTGTAGATTTTCCGCTCTTATCATGTAGTGGCACGATCCAACCATACTTTGAAAATATATCTATAACCGTTAACAAATATTTCACGTTATCGTTATCTTTAGCGAACGCTTGCATATCGATCAAATCAGCAGCCCAAATGTCGTCTATACCCCCAACGTACACCTTCCTTTTTCTAAAATGCCTTATTATAGGTTTATGCAATTCATCCGCTAGTTGGTCAGTCCATTTCAAGCTTTTTTTAAACCTAATCCCAAACTCGATTTAGCTGATAAAATGGGCTTAACTAAACTCCTCTCTATTCGTTCTCGTAAGCTTGGGTTAGAAATATTATTCAAAGCATTAATCATCGCTCTATCAGCTACATTCCTATTAGCCGTATCGGAGTATTGATTGTAAGCTAAATCGTGAATATAAGCCGCATTATCGACCCTGTCAACTGGTTTAGACCACTCTTTTGGAGTCCCATCAGGGTTCAACCGTAAATCTAACCTAGTTCCTGATGGGCCTATAAACGCCTCCATATAGGCAACACATGTTAACCTTTGCCTAAATTAAACGCTTTCATACAACATGCATGTGATTTCTGTCCATAGGCCTATATAGGCCAATGTATATTTAATAGGCCTGGCCTACATGTATATCCTGTTCGTATAATACAAAGTACAACTTTGCATGTTCGTTGCAGTTATTCTATTAATTCAGTAATTTGGGTGCATTGGCTCTATCAGTCCAACGATACATAAATTATTCAATTCACTCAAATTATTCGTCCTTCAGCCCATTCTTTCGTCCATCCATTCGTCCATCCATCCGACCATTCATCCGACCATTCATCCGACCATTCATCCGACCATTCATCCGACCATTCATCCGACCATTCATCCGACCATTCATCCGACCATTCATCCGTCCATTCATCCGTCCATTCATCCGTCCATTCATCCATCTAATGCATTCGTCCTTCAGTTCATTCATCCGTCCGTTTTTCCTTTCGTTCGACTCCTTATGTCTCCCTGACGCGTCTTTTCTTTGGTGATGATATTAACAGTTACGTTTACATTGAGACCATCTGATGAGTTATTTCCTTCAATTCTGTCTTTCCATCCATCCATCCGTCCTTCATTCATCCACTCCTTCCTCCAATCTATGTCCATACTGCATGCGCTTTAACGTCAATAAAGCTTCCAGGAATCAAAGAATTAATGGGCAGATTGAGAGCAATTAGAGAAATTTGTATGTATAATTGTTATATATACATATACAATGTAAGTACATAAATGCATACATAGACCTATAGTATACATATACAATTATACATGCATATGTTCGACGACTTCTACTAGTTCGTTTGCTGAATTCATGACAAACAAACCCTCGATATGCCAGAAGTTGTCTGTTAAGTTGGTAAACCATCACTCTGACTGTCTGCCTGTCTGTCTGTCTGTCTGCCCACGAGTCTCTTTGGAGGCTTTCTAATCTGGATGTCAAGTCCCACCGTGCAGTGCTCTGGTCGACCTGGCAGGTCTTCTTGACCACTCAGGAGCTGCCAAGGGGTCGAACAGACCTATGCTAATCCAGTGAACGATTGTGCACTTGGCATGCAAGTCGTGCGACCGGTCGAAGATTTTCGTTACATCGACCGTCAACAGGCGAAATTTCGAGACCTTTGGTGGTCCATAAAAGACGTCGTATCTGCCATACAGGCAATTGCGTGGAAATGAATTGGATTCAATCTATTGCGCACACGCAGACACAGACACAGTCACAGACACAGACACACACACACACACGCACACACACACGCACGCGCACGCATACGAGCACGCACGCGCACGCATACGCACACGTGTACGCGCATGCACGCGCACACGCGCATGCGCACGCACACACACGCGCACGCACAACGCTTACGTGCACACGCACACTATAGCACCATCGTCCAATCCATAAAAGTTATGATGTATCGTTATTATGGGCTTCGTGTAATGTAAATTTCCTAAATTTCTCAGCGCCCCATAAAAGCCATGTCAAGACGACCAGGTTATTCACCTGCGTTATAGACTATCAGATCAAGTCCGCAATGCCTGGTCAGAATCCGGGGGAAGGTCAAGCCGAGGAGATAGCTTGGTGCTACGGTGGAAATCTCCGCAGGTGGTGGTCATGGGATGGTGAAGGAGTAAGACCAGGATAGGAGAGTCGTGACTACACGTACTGCAGGAGAGAGAGAGGGCAAGCGGGAAAGAGGCGAGACTGACAGACGAGAGAGGAGCATGAGGTCTTTTCGGAGTTCAAAGGAGCAGGTCAAGCCGAGGAGATAGCTTGGTGCTTCGTAGTTGGTGCAGCATGGATTAAGTTAAGGAGCGGTTGCAGAATTTCAGAGAGGAAGAGACTATATGAATGCAGTCTACATTGGTCGCCTCTACAAATACATCTAAGCTTCAGGCCATCCTAAACGCTGCTGCCCGCCTCATATGGGGCATTGCAAAGTTCGACCCTATCTCCTCTTTTATCCGCAACTCCCTCCTCTGGCTCCCCATCCGCCAGCGCATCCAATTCAAGGTCTGATCCCTCATGCAAAACTGTCTTGCTGGCTCTGTTCCACAATATTTTATTGCATATTGTACCCCAGTAGCTTCTCTGCCCAGTCGTTCCTCCCTTCAGTCCTCTTGGTTGTCCGGCGGGTGCTTACTTCTACGGCCCAGTCTGGGAGTTTCGCTATTGTGGGGCCCATTTGCTGGAACCGGTTGCCTCAGTCCCCAAGGGCCGACCTTTTCTCTATTTATTTTGACCAGTTCCGCCAGCGCCTCTAAACCTCTCTCTTTACCAGCGAAGACACTGGCCCGCGTAGGGAGCGCCTCTGATCTTGAGTGACGCTATATAAATAGTCGATTACGACTGGAGGCCGATTCCCATATCAGTTGAATGTCATCGCAATTCAGCGACGTCATCTGGCAAAACAAAAGATACTGATGACGTCAAATCCTTTGCTATGGTAACGTTCGTAGGCGCTTGCTCAATCGAAAATTTTATCTGAAATATTTGTTCAAAATGGTCGATTTTTCATTTCTACCTGCGTATTTTCGACAGAAATCACACGCATGACGTTCAGAAATAAGAAGATCGGCAAGGTAATCTATATTATTACAAGATATCGCATATAAGAAATCTTGTCGATCTTTTGTTATCGAAATATTCGAAGGAACGAGCTGGAAGGACGCGTGATAAAAAAAATGACGACATTGTTAGAGCTGAAGTTTAGCCTAACTTTGGTTTATTTCGATGGTAATAACAGATCTTCAGCCACCCAAATATTAAATGAATAAAGAATTAAAATTCCCTAATGAAATTTTGAAAAACTATTCGCCTAAAGAAATTGAACAATGCAAGGAAAAAGCATCACGTCAAGACTAAGCAAAAGCTAGTTCCGTTATGCAGATTTTTTACATACCTAGGCCTACATAAATATATGGAAATTCATGTAGACCTATACACAGATACAAACATACATGATGCATTTGTATATATAAATTTAATTTC